>CM060196.1:58863638-59231138 GCA_030549335.1 Pontederia crassipes | reverse complement strand
CCCGGTGGCTGAAGTCCCATCCGGGCCAGCGGCGTCGTCGTCGTCAGCGGTAGCGGCGACTTCCCCCCTTCTCTCGTATATTTATCGTCGTCTTATTCATCTCGTCCAATGAGCCGGCCACCGTACGACCGGCCAAAGGCCCCTGCCCAGGGGAGGGGGTTCGCTGGTGGATTCCTCCCTCAGGTTCTTTACCCCACTCAACACCCTAATTTTTCCTTCCTTGGCAATCTCCAGTACCCTATTAACGCTCTCAATCTCCCCCAACAAAGCCCCTTTCAAATTCCTGGCTTCGGCCAGCCCCCCAATCCCTACCTCCTCCAAGCTCCCGCCGCATTGCCACAACCTGCTCCCTTGAGCAAAAGTGCGGTGCTGGAGCGGCTCGAGGCGGCCGTTGTGAAGAGCCAGCGGGACATCGCTACCTCTGGTGAAAGCGTCTCAGCGTGGAAGGTCTCTCAGGCCGCCCTCGTGGCCCTAAACGCTGACTCTTGGGATTCGTTGGGTTTTCAACTTCAGGACGTTCCCTCTCTCCGCCGCCTTATCCTCGTGGAAGGAAAGGTGGGTTCTTTACTCGTATTATGGCTTGTTGAAATAGTTAACTTTGTATATTCTGTCTCTTGTTAATGCTGCGACATAAAAGAGTAAGTCGATAGATTAAATTTGTATATTGGGTCTCTTGTTAATGCTTCATGCTGTATTCAATCTTATCTTTCATGTAAAAATTTCTACCATGGCGCTAAGAATGTTTTGAACTTGAAATTCGCTCTCGTTTATATCCTTTTCTTTTTTTTAATCTTTGATTTCGCACGTTTGTATCAGGTAAATGCGTTTATTCACTGTTTCGTTGCTGTGAAGAGAATCATATCTCTATATGATCTGGAAGTTGCATTATGCAAGAGTGAAGGTATCGAGAAGTTTGAGGAACTTGGTCTGGGACCTCTGCTCCATCATCAACTCATTGAACATTACTTTTGTATTCCTAAGGATTTGAGGGAAGTCTTTAAGATAACAACGGAGGAGATAATACAGGACCTGAAAGTTTTTGTGGAGAAGCACGTGTCTAGGAAGTCAATTACAGTGGAGGGTTTTCTGGATTTTCTGGCACAAAAGAAGTCTGTCTTAACCAAAGAAAGGCTTGGTATCCGCATACAGAGCTTAGGGTACGCAAATTGATAGATGAACCATTTTGTGTACTTTTTTATAGACTTGATTTTTTAGCTTTCTTTTTAATAGAAGTCTGTGAAACCAGATTCAGCCATTTCAGTTTCAATGTTAATCTTTACAAAAATTTGTTTCTTCTGTTATCAACCCTCCAAGGCTCGATATTTTTACTGATTAGATCAATTGTTGGTTGCTTGTTTTTGTTCAAGCTTGCCTTAACTTTTGACTCAAAGTTACTCAGGATGTCTTCTTCCTTTACACTGATTACACTTCTCATTATAGATTGCACATATCCTGCATATGGAAAGCCAAAAATGAAGAAAAGATTTCTATGAGCAAATTCGTTGATTCTTGCAAACCTCATGAACAAGAAATCAGGAAAAATATTTTGCCTGAAATTCCAGTCCGAGATTTTCAAAAGAAGGCACTTAATCACAGATTTGAATCTATCTGTAAGCGAGTTAAGTCATTCTCATCTACATGGGATGCTGGTAAGCACATACGATTTCCATCTTCTGAGGGTAGCAGTGATGAAGTTGCTGATGTCTCTGAAGACGAAAATGAAAGTGTTGATAATTGTATGGAAAATGACACTAGTCTAAATAAAAATAAAAATTCCTCTTATTCTAAGGATAGTGGCAAGCGTGTCAGCAGCTGTCCTTATCCATCAACATCTGAAGAGATAGCACGTCTTGGATTGAAACTTGAAGAAAAATCATCTGTGGGAAATAGCAAATCATCAGATGGCAAGGGAAAAAAGTTCTCTGGCAACAAAAGGAAAGTTGAAGGAAAGGCAAGCCTCTGTGGTTCTTCATCCAAAATTCACAAAAAAGGGAAAACCTGTGATTTGGATGATCAAAGTGAACTCCATCTTTCTTTTACCAGTGATATGAAGAAGTTCATCACAACGTGGAAAGAGTCTTGTCAGGAACATTCTGTCCCTGAGGTATGATAAAGTTGTGTTTTGAACAATGTGCTATTTGTAGTTCTGTACTATTATAATTTTTCTTTTCCTTTTGAGGAGACTGTATTATCATCTTTCTGGGAGGAAAGATGAGAAGATATTCTTTCATGCTTCTTCCTTGTGATTATGTCCTGAACACTTTGACATGTGTGGTCCAACACATCATAGTACAAATTCTGCATTTTCTAAAGGGAAACAAAAAGAAATTGACTGGAAATTCTACATATTTACAACCATGCTATTTTATAGATTTGGCGCAGGCACTGATTTCTCATTTGTCCTTTATTCGGTAATTGCCTGCAGATACTTGATATAATGATGAGTTTCTATTCAACAACAACTAAACAGAAGAAGAAGTTGAGAAAACTGTTCTTGTCGTACCCTGGTCTTGGAGTGCTAAATATTGCTGTAAGTTTCACTATCCTTGGCGTCTCACTTTTTCCCAATGTTAGTTATTGTGATATGTCAACTATGTCGTTGTTAATTTACTTCGTTGAATCTCCTCACAAACCCGGATAAAGGATGAGGGTTGTGTTAGGCCCCGACAGCCAGCGTAAAATCCTGTCGAATTTTATGAACATGGATCAACGAATATGACGTCGTATGATCCATGTAGCCGACCCCACCTAGTGGGATAAGGCTTTGTTGTTGTTGTTTGTTGTTGAATCTCCTCACAAAAAAAAACTTCATTGAAGTTACCAAGAGTAAATTTAAAATTTCTATATGCCCATAATCTATGGAAGATGGTAAAATAGTAAATGAAGTTCAGATGTAAGAACACGTTCCTGTACTGTCTTTATACTGGGTCCTGTGGTGGCTAATCTTTTATATTACTATGTCCAATTGTTCTAGTTGTGGCAGAGCTTTTAGATATGATAGAGGGGATTTCTAGTTTCTTCCCTGTCACTTACCAATGTCTGGGTGCAGTCTGCTGGTCAGTTCTCTGCTCATTAAATCTACTCCAACTCCTCTCCCGAGATCAGGGGTCGACTCCTCATTCCCCTTCAGTTGTAGATTGCTATTTGGACTCTAGAACCACTAAAAGTCAAGATCTGTGCACATTCCTAGTTATACATAAGGATAGAGGCACATAGAGTCCTGACTAAGGTTTATTGTGCATATGTATGTATCTGTATATATTCTTAGTTATACATAAGGACAGAGGCAACCTATGGATATTTTCTTGGTTATCCTTTTATCCCTAGTAAAGATCTTTTTGGATCCACTCCAAACAATCTAACTGTTTTCTCACTTAATCAATTACTCAACAAACAAAGGGGTTCTAATAGTATTCAACGACCTTCATGATCTAGGTGGACATTGCATGCCTGAAGATTCAATCCGAGAGCATTGCTCTGGCGAAAAAAAAAGGTCGCCAGAGCCTTTCCTGCGTTTTTTTTTCTTCACCATTTTCACTTTTCTATTCGTACATTGTTTGTGATGTGGGGTACTACATAACTTATGATTGATTTAGTCGAACGAAATGTGCTTTTGTCAATTAAAGTATGGGTTTAAGGAATATGTGGACCTACCATTAATTCATAAATTGATGGTAATCCTTGATAAACATCTTTTAAGATAAGTTTATAACGAATTTAGAACTATCATAGATCTGTGGATCAATGGTAGTCCACATATCCGCTTTGGGTACAAACAATCCTCAATCCCTTAAAGTATTTATGTAACTAGTAGACATCTCTTAAAGTTTTTTGGTTGCTCTATGGCTATACGTGTCTGGGCCGAGGCAGGCATTGGATGGATTGACAACACTTCAGAAACTGCGTTTTGGCGCTCTTTCTGTAACGGTGGCAGAGACTCCCGGGAACGTGTCTATGTTTGCAAGAGACAGCGGGTGCGGCCGTTGGCTTTCATCTGGGCCATTTGGCTACATGTAATATAGGAGAGTGATGTATTGGTGGAATCTTTGCTATGCTTTTATGTTTTGGCTTGTAATCTGATATCTCATTAATAAAACCTTGGATGACTACCTCCTTGCTAGTCGTCCTATCTCTTCTAAAAAAAATAGTTCATTTAACATATTAATTTTTCTGTGCTTAATAACACTTCTATGTCTTTGTTCACAATAGTTGATATTTATACTTATGACACTTATGGCAGTTAAAAAACAAACTGAACTTCAAACTGGCGAACTTGGATGCTATTAATCAGGTTTATTCACCAGTGATGCTTGGAACTTGTACTTAGGATGACTCGTGAAAAACTTGTACTTATTACAGTCCATGAAGAGACTTTTTAGTATTAAGAGTGTGATAAATGGTATCAATAAAAAAAGGGCGTGATAAATACTAATGGGATCTTAACTTCTTCTGGTTATAACACAAGGCGATGGTATTGTTACCAAAAATGGTATTTCCATGCTTCTTAAGAAACAATTCCCATCAGTCAGCTTTCATATAATTGGCGATCAACTGGACAAGTGGTTCTCAAGGGTAGTTGAGAACCATAGAACTAGTGATAGCTTAAGCTGTGTTCTCTTTTCCGTGACATTGCTGGGACAGTGTTTTGAGACTTCATCCGAAATTAAAGAGAAACTTTTAAGAGAAATTGATGAATTCAAAAAGCAAGAAATATCTGCTTTTGGCTCTTCATCTTTCAGAAATGACTTATAGTGCTTACTCAGTGCCCCAATGTTGTCAGATCTAGTTTCTTGGTCCCATTGGGATACTGTGTATGCTTCGTTGCATGGTCCATTGTTGGAGTGGTTGTTAATACTAATGGGATCTTAAATGCTATTAATCTTAACTTTATAAAACACCCACTTTCTTCACCTTCAATGAAACCTTGTGAAATCATTTGGGAGTTAAACATGTAATGACATGTAATTACATATGGAAATTGCAGGTGGCATCCATCAAACATGGATTTTTGGATAGTCTTTATGATTCATTTCAAGCTCTTAATGAGGCTGATTCTGGTAACCAAACTTCTGATGAAAATACAGAGATGATAGAGATTGTGCCTACAATGGAACAAAATACTATTTCAAATACTCATGGAGATGATGAACACAAGAACAGTAAGTGATTTCTCATATCTTTCTAAATATTGCCACTTTTGCATAGTTTTACTTTCCACGAGCAATATTAAAATAAGACTACTATGTCTGTTTGGGAAAGCATTCGCCTCTCTCTTTAGCATGTTCTATTAGAATTGTTGTTATTGCGGAGTGTCCATGGTTGTTTCCTCTCATGTAGGTATATTGTGTTTGTACTTTCGGATAAAAAAATGATCCTTGTTTCATGTCATTGTATCTTCTGCTGTTATGCATGACATAGATTGACATCGTGCATGAACTTTACCTGGTTCTTATATATTGATGAGATGCATAATATGTTCTAAATTTCAATGCTTATCTCAGATTTCAAGTAGTCTTTGTTCTCATATCAAATTTATTCCCACCTTTTTCAGGAATTACTGTAAACGATATCATTAGCAAGATTGCCGACTATGTCAATATTGAAGCTGTAATTCCTAGAGAAAGTGTTTTTTCAGGAAAATTCCAATCATTGAAGAAATTTTGTGATTGTGAGGCATGGCTGATTGGTCAGTTTTCAGCCAAGGAATTTAGTTCTTTTGGTCACGGGACCTTCTCTGACTTTTTAGAAAAATATTCTTCTCTACTACCTCAGGAAGTACATAATTTCATTGGCGAGAAACCTGATGATACACCAGAGATTGTGGTCTCCATGCCTCAGGAGCATTTGAGAGCATTTCTGTCTCAAGCTCGTGATAATGTGAAAGGCGATGGCATTGTTACCAAAAATGGTATTTCCATGCTTCTTAAGAAACAATTCCCATCAGTCAGCTTTCATATAATTGGCGATCAACTGGACAAGTGGTTCTCAAGGGTAGTTGAGAACCATAGAACTAGTGATAGCTTAAGCTGCGTTCTCTTTTCCGTGACATTGCTAGGGAAACAGTGTTTTGAGACTTCATCCGAAATTAAAGAGAAACTTTTCACACAAGTTGATGAATTCAAAAAGCAAGAAATATCTGCTTTTGGCTCTTCATCTTTCAGAAATGCCTTAGAGTGCTTACTCAGTGCCCCAATGTTGTCAGATCTAGCTTCTTGGTCCCATTGGGATACTGTGTATGCTTCGTTGCATGGTCCATTGTTGGAGTGGCTGTTATATGAAGTCGACAGTAAAGAACTATTATGCATATTAACAAGAGATGGAAAATTAATCAAAGTTGATCCTTTGGCAACTGGTGATGATTTCCTTAATGCTTTTATTCAGTGTTCTTCTTTCAAAATAGCAGTGAAAATGTTATCTCTGGTGGCATTATACAGGGGTACAAATAATGCTCCTATATCCCTACTAAAATGCTACACAAAACAAGCAATTGATGTTGTAATAAGGAACTCCATTGACTCATTGGAGCCGAGGACCATGGATGGGAACTGCACTCCTAGAAGTCCCTCTAAAACAACAGCGACTTCGAAGGATTCAAGTACTCCATTATGTGATTTGCAAGGAAACTTTGGAGGTAGTCAATGCATTCCCCTCGACAAGAGCTTACATAGTGTGAATAAAGCTGCTACTGTAATAGCAAGACTTGTACTTGAATGCTTGAATCATCTCCCTTCTGAGTTCTGGAGTTTTGCAGCAAACATATTGGTTTCTGGACTCCGATCATACGTTAAAGAAGCTCCTCTAATAATTCTGCAAGAATGCACAGAGTTAGGTCAGCGTCTCATGCTTCATGAAATTGGGTTATCACTTGGTGTAACAGAATGGATTCAAGACTATCAACAATTTAGCTCGGTAGCAACCACTAATACAAATTCTGGTTTTAGCATGAATGAAAATCAGATGTCAGAACTATCTTCAAAACCTTGCTATTGTGATCCTGGATTGACAGCAAATATTATTGTTAATCCCATCTCAAATGAAACTCATGAAATCTCTCACGAAGCAAAAAGAAATAGATATGATGGTCCAACAAATGGCTGCTTGAAAGCTTCTGATGATATCTACAAAAGTGACTCTCTTACTAAAGTACCTGATGATTATGGGATTATTGAAGATACTAAAGTCAGAGAAGCATCCCAAATAATAGAAGCTATTAGACATGAAGAATTTGGTTTGGACAAAAATATAACTGATTCTGACAGTTGCTTGTTACAAAAACAACACGCGCGCCTTGGGAGGGCATTGCATTGTCTATCACAGGAGCTATATTCGCAGGACTCACATCTTCTTCTTGAGCTTGTAAGTACTACTAGAAACTATGGGGCTTTGTGGATAGTTAAATAACTGATCCATTTAAAATTTCAGAACTTGGTGCCATAATCTTTCTATGATGCATACAAGCTCTGGTGGTCATCCTTTTTCTCCTAAAAAAAAGTTCCATTTGAATCATTGGATACTGATTTCACATTTAAAGATAGGATAATTGAAACTTGCTCTTATCTCATCACCATTATAACAATAATCGGTTTCTATCCATTAGCTCTCTCCAAAAAATCTGGGTTTTTGTTATTAATGGACAACATACTATTCAGGACTCCCACACAACCTGGGAGCAACCCTGTGTTCGCTATTTCAGTCTGACGTAGTGCCAACTGCTTAGCATTTGGTTCTAGATGACATCAAAATACTTGTGTGTTCTGTTATATAAGTCTTGTGAAAGTGCATCCAGTTGAATGGATCAGAATTCATTTTTGTTTTTGTGAAGTCTGTTTGATTTGTTTACCTTTTTCTGGTTCTATGGTTTAGGCACTTGGGCCTCCCTTCGTGAGAAAACAACTCCAAGACACTTTGTGTTGCAATTGATCTTTAGTTTGATTCATACTATGGGAGTTCCTTGAAAACCTTTTCTGAGTATGGTTGCCTTACAATTCAAGCTAAAGAAGTCCAATAGTTTTTGAAACTTTTCTAGAGCATATTTATTGTCAATTGCAATTTGAGTTATAAATCCAGTATAATTGCTTGTCCCTAGATATTTTTAGCGTCAGAATCATCATCATATGTTTGTGGATAAAAGATGGATGGTTCTCGATCATTCTCTTAAACTCGAAAAAAGCCTGCTCATTCTTCGTCTTTGCTTGCACTGCATTTCTGCATAACTCTTTTTACCTCCAAATTTTCTTTTAAATATCCCTTCCCATCTTTAACTGTTGATTGTGATCTTTAACTTTCTGCGATCACTTGTCCGATAATATTATATCCTGTTCTTTACATTCCTTCTTGATTCCTTTTTTTTAGAAGATCTTGATTCCTTTTTTTAGGTAAGTTATCGGAATATTCTCACTTTTGGCAACTGAAATATTTTTCAAAAGGATAAATCCTATGTTCTGAAAAACAGTTTTTGTTGGGGAACAATGGAGGTGCAGTGCAACCTGCACTGCGACCCTGAACAGCCTAGTTTTTTTGGTCAGTCTGATTGGAGATCATAATGCTCTTAAAGAAGGTAGCATGATTGAATCGTCGAATTTTTAGTGGATTTTACCATCAAAAGTGTTCTTTAATAGCCTAAATAACATGATTGTCATTTGGTCCTTTTTTTCTTTCTCTCCTCATCTGCTCTCTCTCACTTATTGCGGTTTCCTCATCCAAGGCCCTTGGTGGTGGCTGCTTCTTAGCTTTGTCGAGCTGCTATCTCTGTTGCCTTGCTGTGCACTACACACTAGTCTCTGCTGTTTCTGTATAGATATCCTTGCAGCTATCATTGTGCACTTTCTCTCCTGTCAAATGTCTCTCTCTCATCCAGCTTCTATCCTGTTCCATCTGATCCTCTTCTTATTGTTGTCAATGGTTTCTTCAATAGGATGAGTAATTTTTAAGCTGAAATTGCAAAGTAACAGAGAACAAGTTGAAACTAGTTTTATGAATTGGTGGAATTATCATTTTAATATTTTTGTATAAATAATTTTACTGCTTGTTAATGCAAACAATGATTTATTCAAATGAATTTTGAGACTATCTGAGTTAGTATGCTCCACTTTTTAACTTTAGATTTACATTTTAACTGCAACTTCAATACAAATGAATAATTAGTTTCTCTACCGAGTCATATTTTCTTTCAAAAATTTAAAAGACATCATGTGCTGTTTGGCATAAAATCTTTCCTGCTTCTAGTATTATGTTTTCTCCTTTTTCAGTTTTTTTCATTTATTGTATGCTGTTTTTTTGGCAACTCTATTTTCTTTGCACAAGGATCAATTTTTCATTGTGACATCCAGATTCTGTTTCCAGACGGTAAAAGATAATCCAACAAGTTCATAATGGAATAAGGTTTATCTGGATTATGTATACTACATATATTATATTATTAGGATCAACCATGAACTGACATTCCTCTCTTAACTTGTTTGTCAGATACAAAATGCAGATGATAATACTTATTCTGAACTTGTAGATCCAACACTAGTTTTCATTCTTCAAGACAATGGTATTGTAGTCCTCAATAACGAAAAGGGATTCTCTGCTCAGAATATTAGAGCACTTTGCGACATTGGCAGCTCTACTAAGAAGGGTTCAAATGCAGGATATATTGGCCATAAAGGCATTGGATTCAAGTCAGTATTTCGGGTATGCCATTATGAAGTATATTGTCTACTTCATCTCAAGTCATCTAGAAAATTTCATGTTACTTATTATTCTATTTCCACCTAGTGGGATAAGGCTTTGTTGTTGTTGTTGTTGTTGTTATTATTCTATTTGTCAATGACTGAGGGTAGAAAACAAGACTTGGCAGTAATTCTCTGAATAAGTTTCTATCTATTAGAACTCTTGATTTTCATAGACTTTTCGAGAAATTAAGTGATTCTTAGAAATTCTATAGTGTTTAGTTGTTGCGTTGATATTAATTGAGTATATGTCAGCACGAAAAGCATATGGGATTTCCAATTTCCAACTATTGTTCATTCATGTTAGAGATGGTGATAAGGACGGACATTATTAGTGAATTTAACTTTTCTTCTATTTGCAAGGAGGTGTTTGAATGAGAATAAAATGTTTAAATCCAAAATCTTTTATTTTACCATAGAAAAGATCTTTTCTCTATTCAATTTGATGTCTGTTTCAAGGTGAAATGTTTTAAGATCTTTCAAGGTGAATATTGAAGAAATAAGGTCAGCGTCACATGACAGTCCCCAATTTAAGGTCTTGTGTATTCAATTTGATGTCTGTTTGGGATATATAATTGTTGCAAAATTATAAACCAATGGTTCTTACAGGGTAAAATTACAATCATCAGGTCAAGAAGTATTTAGTTGTTATATATCTAGATCTTATTATTGCAGCTTCAAATCACGAACGCTAAATTCTTCTTCTTGGTACTTGTAATTGTTATACTGACTTCTTATTCCAAAGTTTTCTCTCATGTGTACTAGGTCACCTTAAGTTTGAGTTCTTATTTTGGATCCTTTTTAATCATCTTCGTGTCTATAATGTTTTCCACCCATTTGAAATGCTAGGCATTCCTTATATTGTGGTCAATGAAGCACTTCTGTTTTCTTGAACTTAAACTGTTTCCTTTGCAGGTGACTGATGCTCCAGAGATCCACTCGAATGGATTTCATATAAAGTTTGACATCAGTGAGGGTCAAATAGGTTTTGTTTTGCCTACCTTAATTTCTCCTTGTGACAAAAACATTTTTAAAAAACTTTTGTCCAGTGATGACCGTCAAGCTACTGATTTTACTCCATGGAATACTTGTATTCTTCTGCCCTTCAGATCCAAGTTTCTAGAAGGAGCGAATATTAGCTCCATTGTGTCAATGTTTTCAGATCTTCACCCATCTTTGTTGCTTTTCTTGCATCACCTTCGTTGCATCAAGTTTAAGAACATGCTTGATGGCACATTTCTTGTCATGAGGAGAGAGGTTATGAACGATGGCATTGTTAAAGTTACACATGGTAAAGAAACAATGAGTTGGTTAGTAATAAGCAAAAAGTTGCAGGCAACTATGGTTCGTCATGCTGTACAAACTACAGAGATTGCCCTAGCCTTCACTTTACAAGAAACTGATAATGGTGAATACAAGCCTTATCTAACACAACAGCCAGCTTTTGCCTTTCTTCCTCTAAGGCATTATGGTCTCAAGTTTATTCTTCAAGGAGACTTTGTGTTGCCTTCTTCTAGAGAAGAGGTTGATGGAGATAGTGCTTGGAATCAGTGGTTGTTGTCAGAGTTCCCAAATTTATTCGTTAGCGCACAGCAATCCTTTTGTTCTCTTCCTTGCTTCCAGAAGAGTACAGGGAAGGCAATTACTGCATATCTGAATTTTGTTCCACTTGCTGGGGAAGTGCATGGGTTCTTTTCGCCTCTTCCTCACATGATTATTTCCAGGTTACGACTGTCAAACTGCTTGCTTTTGGAAGGCCCAAACACTGAATGGGTGCTTCCTTGCAGATCATTAAGAGGATGGACTGAGCACACCCGCATGCTTTTATCTGATAGTTTACTTAAGGAACACCTTGGGCTTGGTTATTTAAGCAGGGATGTCGTCTTGTCTGATACATTAGCAAGGGCACTGGGAGTGCAAGAGTATGGACCTAAAATCTTGGTTGATTTCATGTCATCTTTATGTCATGTGAATGAGGGTATCAAGTCCTTGGGTCCAGCATGGTTGTCTTCTTGGCTTGTTGCTCTTCACTCAACATTGTTGTCTCAACCTCTTGTACATTCTTCTTTGACTGTCCAGTTGGAATCATATGCAATTAATAGTCTCAGAAAACTCCCATTTGTTCCACTTTCGGATGGCACCTACAGCTCCATTTCTGATGGTCCAATCTGGTTACCTTGTGATGTTCCCAATGCTGTATTTGAAGGCAGAAATAGCTTAAAGGATTTTCCTTTGCTATATGCAAAACTTAGGATTGTTGACCCTCTGCTATTTACAGCAACTTCAAGTACGTGTAGTTCGGAAGAGAATAAAGTTGATGACATGATGCAGATGCTATACAAAATAGGCGTGTCCCAGTTATCTGCACACGAGGTCATAAGAAATCATATTTTAGTGGCATTTTCTGATGATAATCAAACTGATAATGATACAAGCTGGAAAGTTGAATACTTGTCATTCATTATGGTTCATTTTCAGTTTCCATGTGCAAATTGCCATTCTGAGAAGCAAGAGATAATATCACAGTTGCGGGAAAATCATGTAATATTGACAAATAATGGTTTTAAATGTGCAGCCAATGAACCAATTCACTTTTCCAAAGAATATGGGAATCCTGTAGACATTAGTAAGCTAATCGACTCAGAGCTGAGGTGGCTTGAACTTGATGCTGCCTATTTGAAGCATCCTAGTTCCCATAAAATATCATCAGGATCAGCCAAGTGGAGGGAGTTTTTCCAGGAAATGGGTGTCACTGATTTTGTACAGGTTATTCGTGTTGATAAGAATGCATCTGACGTTCTCCCCTCTGATGATATGGAGTGCAATGGAGGTGTCGTTGATAGAACCGCATTGATTGATGACTGGGAGTCACCTGAGTTGGTAACTATGATACAAATGTTTTCCTCAAAGAAGTACAGGGATAAATGCATTTATCTTCTTGAAGTTCTTGACAAATTATGGGATGATTGTTACAGTGCAAAAGCTAGAACTTATG
The DNA here is from genome assembly GCA_030549335.1 of Pontederia crassipes. NCBI lineage: Eukaryota > Viridiplantae > Streptophyta > Magnoliopsida > Commelinales > Pontederiaceae > Pontederia > Pontederia crassipes. The sequence continues at coordinate 59,218,427 of CM060196.1, read as the reverse complement.
TTACTTTCAAAACCACTGAGCGCAAAAATTTGGTTGAATCTTCTTTCATGAAAAGTATACGAGAAATTCAATGGATAGCATCTAGTCTAGATCAGGAACTTCACTATTCATCAGATCTGTTCTATGATTGTCAAGAATTACGTAGTCTTCTTGGATTCATGGCACCTTATGTTGTTCCAAAGGTTTGTACATCCGCTAAATGTTCATTGTTTTGCATGTGCTGTATGGTTTATACAGTCAATAGTTCCACTTTTTCTTGACATCATCGACCCAAAAAGAGGGGTTATTTTCGTTTTATGACATCTTCCTGATTGTCATATCAACTTATGGGATTAGGTTTTACTTGGTAATTAACTTACAATGTTTCACAAAGTGTTGTCATTTTTATTATTCTTTTTGGTGCATAGATGACTAGCAAATTGCTCGTAAAGGATATGGGATTCAAGGGTCAATTGTCTTATGATAATGCTTTGGAGCTTCTTCAGTGTTGGAGTATGTCCAAGTCTCCTCTTGCGAGGTAATGTATCTTTATTTTTGTTTCTTATTCGACGTTTCAGATCTATCGTCTCCAATACATTCTTAAATAGTCGGTAATCCATCTAAAAACTTAAAAGCCTTCCGCATATCAAATTTATAAAACAATTAATGCTGCAGAGAAATTTATATATGCTATAAAGTTAAACTAACAAGTGCACAATATCTTCTGGTGTCGGAAACATTGTGAATTGTGTTAGCTTTCTTTGATGGAGCCCAAGATTATGATCTGTGATATTTGTGGAATTGTTTCAGCTTATCTTTGCAAAAATAATTTCAGTTCTCAATTGTTTGTGTGAAACACAGGCATACATATAAGATATAAGAGGTTTGGTAACAGAATTGTTATTATTCTATATCGTCCTTTTATAAACCACATAGTCTGAAACTCTTTATTTTTTTTGAAACGAGAAAGGACGACTAGCAAGAAGGTAGTCATCCAAAAGTTCCATTAATAATAATAGTAGAGATTACAAAAAGTTTGATAGAAAGGCCAATAAACTTCCAGGCCATGAACAAAAAGACAGTAAAAACACCACCCTAAGACACCACTTCATATCAAAGATGGCCCCTGAATCCATGCCGTGATGAACATGCATACAAGACAGATGACAAGAGTCCACAATGGTCATCCCAAGCATCCAAAACAGTTGACAAGTGCCCACACCGGTCATCCCATAATATGAGACCCCAATTTGCTAAGGAGGGCATAAATCATCCTTCAGATATCACAAGCCCAGAGGCCACCCCCTGTAGCTGGACGGTGCACGTCCTTTGAGCAATTGGGTTGCAGGGGTTGTGGACCTTCTGAGAAGTTGGGTTACGGGGGTTGCGAATGGGTTTTTGCCTGACACCACATGCTTGAGCCACCAGAGCAATAATGTCCGGATCATGTCCCAAAGAGTTCAGAATCAGCAAGTGCAGCCGAGTCGCCAACCACATCTGCCTCAGATGACGCCACCTCGAAGATTGAAATACTATTCTTCGTGCATGCCACGGACCTATTCGTGACCTCCGTGCATGTCCTTGACTCTTCCCCGTCCTCTGCAAGCGTGGTCGCAGGCTGGGTCACCGTGACTGGCTGAGAGGACAGAGGGGAGGCGTCACCAGCCTCAGCCATCACTCTTTATTACATGAGGAAACACTGCAAATTTCCAATTTATCTGTTGCATGACTGTGCACGTGAAAGATGATTTTGAACTATGGATGCTTATTAAAGAATACAATTAATTGGGTTAATTAGTTTCTATTCTAGTAGGATCTGAGATTTTTTGAAATTGTTATCACAATATTCCAGATTTCATTCAGGATGCATATGGAGCAAGATGTCATCTTCATGGCCCAAAATTTGGTTAACCACAATGCTTTGGATATGATTTCAAAACCTCAGTCTTGTATATGGCATGTTCTTGAATGTTCATTTTTTTGATTTCTTGGAATATATAATACTATGTTGCATTCTCAATTATTCTAGTTTATTGCCAAGTGTTTTAAAATCAATACCACCAAGCACATGCCACTTCTTCTTCATGAATAAGATTTTATGTTACCTGTCTAGATATCAGATGTGCTAATTTGTTCTATTGATCATGCTGCCAACATTTTTAACTGTTGGTGTTTTCTTCTTTTCCAGCCCAACACAAATGTCTAAGTTTTACACGTATATCTCTGACGGTGTTCTTGCCTCAAAAGTTAAGTTAAATGAGGAGTTCATGGAAAGTTCTTTCATATTTGTTCCATTTCTTAGTACCACTAGACAGAATAATGTTGCAGAAGGAAACTTCTATTCACCAAAAAGTGTCTATTGGCATGATCCAACTGGTTGTGTGGAAAAGACCAAAGAAATGTTCCTCCAGTTCACGCTTGATAAGAATTTCCTTCCATGCCAAGAACTGTCAAATGCTTACCCCTGTCTGCATGACTTCTTCGTGCATGTTTGCGGCGTTCCTGAGGTTCCTCCATTTTCTAGTTATCTTCAAATAATGTTGCATTTGTCAAGTGTTGCTATTCCTGCACAGGCAGCTCATGCAGTAAGCATTCTTCTTCCTCTGTAGTAAGTTGTATACACTATACATATCTACCAAGAAACCATTAATATTTCATCTGTTCATTTCAGGTTTTCAAGGTATTTCTAAAATGGTCCAATGATTTAAAATCTGGATTAGTTAAGCCCGAAGAAGTCCTTAATTTGAAGGAGAATCTTAAAAAAATAGAATATAGAGTACTTCCAACTTTGCAGGACAAATGGGTTTCACTACATCCTTCTTTTGGTCTCATTTGTTGGGTCGATGATGATGGACTGAAGCAACAATTTAAGCATTCAGATGCTATTGATTTCTTACATTTTGGTGAACTTACTGATGAACACAAGAACATGTTAGCCAGTGATATTAGATCATTGCTGCAGAAAATAGGTATTCCTGCTCTTTCAGAGGTATAGCATCCACACATTTGGGGATTTCAGCTTTGCTAGGGTTATTTGGCTTTTTTTGTTATTTCCATGCAACATCTTATTTCTGGTACTTGGATCAGGTTGTATCTCGTGAGGCAATATCTTATGGCACCGGGGACAATAGAGAAAAAACATCTTTGATAAACTGGATCCTCCCTTATGCACAACGCTATGTTTATGCATTGCATCCTGAGATATATCTAACACTAAAGGAGGATGATTGCAAGAAGTTAACTCAGTTAAAAGTTGTCGTTGTCGAAAATTTATATTATAAGTATGCACTCAAGGGACATGAAAGCACTTCTTCTAAACGCTTTGAATGCAGCTGTCTTTTACAGGTTGGGTATTGATTACAATCTCATTTATGCACTTAAAAAATGTTTGTTTGTTATTGCCTAGATTTTGGTCGCCTTCTAGTCTTGGCCCCACCCCACGTAAGGTGTTGATGTTAGAGCTTGGTTATTTGTTTTATCTTATTGACCTTTTGGTGCATTGGGGACTTAATATTGCATTGTTGTCTAAAAACAATGATTCTTTTAACACATAGCAACACACCATGCATGGTTCCATGGAAGTTAATGTATAGGTTTTTAATCATAAAAAATGTAGTATTAATGATGAAGGAATCAACTAAGCGAAAGTCACCTTGTTATCTATAATATGTGGGGAGCGAAAAATCTGTTGAGAATCATAATATATTATTTTTGTTTTGTTCAGATTAGTTGTCCTAGATTATGTAAATTAATTCAATTATCATAAATAAGTGTCTTTCACAAAAAAAAGGTTTTGTTTCTTATGTGAGATGGGATCAGAGTCGTCACATGAATTTCAAATGGGATCAATGTAGTCTTTTTTTTTTCATGGAGAGAATTGATACATTACAAATGTTGTACGGCATGTACCTTCCCTTGTTCCTTTCAAAAAAATTGTCTCCCCTTGTTTCCAAGCTGGGAGAGAATATTTTTCTAGTCCTTCACATCCATTGCCTTTTTTACCTTTGCTTCCACACTTGTAAATGTCTTATGATATTAGCAAGCAATGATGGCTAATCTATTCAAACTTTACCCTTGCAGAAAAGGTAGAATTATTTCAGTGTCAATTTTGCTCTATTCAATTTGGAAAATGGCGTATAGCTTATGATGTGCTTTTCTTAATTCAAACTGAAACCAACAATCTTTCAAAAAATTTAGTGATAGACAAAGTATGAATGTTTCAAGAAAAAATTGCTCCCCTTATCTCCGAGATTCCTTTTATGTGATGACGCATATGAATATTTCAAGACAAATTGCTGCTCTTATCTCAGAGTTTCTTTTGATGTGATGATGTTGAAGATTCTATGAATCGGGAATTTTCCTTTTTAAGACCTAATTGGAGATTCCTTCGTTTCTGCAGGAAAATGCCTTGTATGTTGTGCAGGCCTGTGATTCACATTCCATCTTCTTGGAACTTTCAAGACTATTTTTTGATGGTTCTACAGATCTACATTTTGCTAATTTTCTCCATATGATCACAACAATGCTGGAAGCTGGTTCAACTATAGAGCAAGCTGAATTCTTTATTGTCCAAAGCCAGAAGATCCCTCGTGTACCTGATGACGAGCTTGTTTGGTCCTTATCAAATACCATGGAACAACCTGAATTTGAAGATCACCAGCCAGTTAATACTGTCCCAATGGATGTTGAGCAGCACGCTTCTAAGTCTCGAAGGATGCCAGGCGTTACTCCAAATTGGCCTCCTACTGATTGGAAAACTGCTCCTGGCTTTAATTCTTCCAGAAGTCATCATCCTATGTTTGTGCCAGGGCTGCCAGCATGTGTTGGCTCACAAATAGAGTCAAGTAAGCCAAATGCTGCTGTCACTCATGCCGAAGCTCTTCCCATTTCCGTCGATGTTATTCAAGATTGGGATATAGAAGATAATTTGGCATTGATGGGCACATCAAAATTGCAAGATTCTTTGATGAGAGATGAATCTAATCCAGTTAACCCTGACAATTCTTTTAATTCAGGGATCAAGTCTACACAATTGAGTGAATTGACGGAGTTGGTAATGTGCCCTGACCCAAATTTGAGTCTCAGCTCATCAACCTGCATTGAGAAAGAGAAACACTGTTTACAAAAGCCTGATAATCAGCAGTTACTTATAACTGGTAGGCTTGGGGAGATCCTAGCATGTAAGTACTTTACTGAAAAACTGGGCTCAAGCAAAGTGAGGTGGGTTAACAAAGATACTGAGTCTGGTTTACCTTATGATATAATTGTTGGGGATGATGAGAGTAAGGAATACATTGAGGTCAAGGCCACCAGATCATCCAATAAACACTGGTTCGAGATATCAACTAGGGAATGGCAGTTCGCTACAGAAATGGGCGATTCATTCACTATTGCCCGAATTGTCCTTTCAGGACAGAAACAGGCAAGCGTCACTTTGTTGAAGAATCCTATAAGGCTTTGCCAGCAAAATGCTTTGAGCCTGGCAGTGTTAATGTCACGGGTAACAAAAGGATCATCAGCTGCAAGTTAGCATGCTGTCTTGTCTAGAATGGATCTTAACTACTACTCTATCCTTTGTCAAAAGGTTTGAGTTGCATTGAGCTTTGCCATTGTGCAGATTATGGTGGCAGAGATACAATTATTGCAACATAAGTAAACTTCTCAGCAATACACTATGTTTGAACGTGAGGTTCGGTTGCTGCTTAATACCAGTCCTAATCCAAATGACCGAGTGTACACTGTAAATTGTACTGGATACAGAACCTAACATATAATAATTATGATTGTAAAATTTCTTCTTTTTGCAGTGAGATTGTATTTATTAGCTGTTGAAATAGGTAGGAAGATTTCCAATTTCCTTCTATTTATCTGTATGCCGAGTTTCTAATTACTTGGATTGATCGCAAGTGTAAATATAATTGATCTGATACTATTTTATCCAAGCTTATCATCTACACTCCTTTGGATATATGTTTGTCTGTGCATATATATAGAACCTTGCACCATGGTTTTTATTGAACATCTGGGCTTAGATGTGACCGTGGAAGTGGACTGATTGAGTGATGAACATCTACTTTCAGACACAAAACTGAGGGACATGTCCATCTTCCATGAATGCCTCGTGTGCAGTTCATACATTCAGGACAAAACAAGCCATGCGTTACCATGTCTGCTTGCAACTAAGCCATTTCTACAAATTGAACAACAAGCCACGCGTTACCAGGTCTTTTGCCTTTTCGTATATTTGCCTTTTTTTGTTGTTTATTTTGTTTTTTTTTGGATTAATGATTGTGTAGTTCTATAGATAGAGCCTGATTGCTATGAACAAGATATAACGTGTACTTTACTCTTTGTTTTTATCAATATCTTGTGTGGATTCACAATGAGGTTATCAAACATTTGGCCTCGTTGGAATTATCAATCTCCTTTTTGGATCAGATCAGATCCTCAGTCCTCTGTGTTGGCCTGTGACAAATTTAACTGTGGATTCTCTCATCTTGGTCATTTGTTTTTCCTTTTTATTTATCTTGCCAATTGCCATCATGTATGCATTCTTTTGTAATGTGAACAAAAATAAAAGAGTAAAAAGGCATATAGGCTGACACGTTAATTACTTATAGTGGGCAAGTTTATATATATATAGTTGGTGGCATGGGAACCATATATTTTTTGAATCAAGAGTTGTAACAATAAAGGACCGATATTTCTAACAAATGGTGATTGACTCAACTAGTAGTAGGGTTGAGTCCCGAGCGTTTGTTTGATGTTAGTAGCCTCAAATTCGAGTCTCGGAGTCGTCATCTTGATTAAGGATTAAATTTTTACTTCTCTAATTTTTTGGCTCCGAATTAATCGAGTGTTAATAATTTCGGACACCGAAGATCTTCCGTCGATCCGGCCGGCACAAAAAAAAACACCCAAAAAGAAGAAGGGACCGATATTTCTACCATATTCTTTGTTAATAATGGTGTTGCATTTGTAGCTGTGTATTGGCGTCGGTCATATTTCTGATCTGTGTGCAGTCCAAGTCAAAGAAAGACGAAATATTTTTTGTCCGCTAAAATATTTTTAACCTATATTTATCTTTTAATATAAGAACATTTCGCATGTCTTGTCTTGGTCCATGTGATGTCCAATTATGCAAATTATGTTTTCTTTTCTACCACATCTTCCACAACAAAACAAAAAAGGAAAAAAAAAATCTAACGCACAACAACAACAAGCCAGAAGACGCAAAAGGGGGAAGTCCTTGTCAAATACTACTACTACTAGTCTACTACTTACTATCATTACTACTAGTACTACTAATTATAATAATCAGAAATCATTTTTAAAATTAAGAGTTTTAATACTTTAGAATTTAATGGAGTGATGTATTATTTTCCTGATTAATTTAGAAAAAAAAGGATGTGGCAAATTAAAGTAGCAAGTCCAAGCTCCAGCTGTTCAAGTGACTTCAAGACGAGAAAAAGAGTGAGATGGTTGGTGGCGACGATCGTGCCACAGAAACACAATTTTTTTTGCTTTTATTTTGTTGAAAAAAAAAGTTTTCTCACTGAAAAGACTCTCTCTCTCCTCTCTCTCTCTCTCTCCAAGTCTGCGGCTTGAGAGGATAAGCTTTTTCAGTGGCAGGGGGTGTTTACTTATACATATTATTTTAAATCTCTTTTATTCTAAAATATATAATTTTTTTTGTTTGTGTCGATATCCTTTACGATATATTCCTTTTAAAAAGCATATTTGCTTTATAAGTAGCTGTTTTTATCTTTAAGAGAAATAGTGCGAGAAAAGGAAGGAAAAAAATAAAGAAAATTCCTGGGGCATGTCTTCTATTTATAAAATATTCCACTTTTCTTTTCGTCCACGAGTTGTTTTTTTCCTATTTTTTTTTGTTATAGTGTAGATATGATAATTTTGGTAAACAAAACCCTAATTCAATTAATATTTAAAAAAAACAGTGTGTGAGTGCTTGTGTTATGACACTCTTCTCTTCTTAAGTGGGCCATCTTGGCTCATCAAATTCAACAAAAAGTCAAGCACTTTTTTGTGGTGTTCGGTCCGGGTGACGTGAACATATCACATATTAAAAAGAATTTAGCACAAATAATAAACATAATTGAAGTGAACAGATAAAAAAGTTGTCATCAATTTAATTAAGCGTCATTTTCTTTCCCTAATTAATAAAAGAGCCTGGCAAAGGTGCGCGTTTGTCACGGGGTCATTCTCGGACACTAGATCACGTGCGGCGACTAGGCGGATAGGCACCTAGTCAAGCTTGTTTTGAGGTTGCAGCGGAAGTTTTATGGTCGAGACGACTTTGCCGAGAGTCGCTCTTATAGGCATTCAATCACGAACATGACTAGAGTGTTGGACTACTCGTCACGAGACCGTGACATTAGTACGTTGCGACACTAATGTAGGCGCTTGGGCGCTTAAAGTCCGAAGGGGCGACGAAGGGACCACGGGACGCCACGAAGGGACACCGATGTGGGTTGCCACCCACGCTCAAAGTCGTGACACTAGAATTGAAGGAAAGCTTACTTGTATTAAATATGATGAAACATAACATACAATTGGGCCTCGGAAGGCACTAGTGAACTCCTCCCAGTGTACCGTAGGTATAGGAGTCTTGTTACATATTGAAGATGCAAAAGACGTACCCTACGGGAACGTCACCTACTTGGCCATTCATAAAGATGGCCTTACAGGATAAATGTCCTAAGGGCGGATAACTTGGTACTCCGCAATATTACGCAGTGCGGGGCGGCTGCATATGTTCCATGTTTTCGGCGCTGAGCGGTCGAAGGCTATAAGTTGAGCGGCATTGGTGCCGCGAGGCTTCACGCTTCGTGTCACGGGAAACGTCCCGTGACATTCTCCCCCACCAAAGTCGGCGACGCCCCCGACGCCGTTGTCCGGGCTTCCTCGGGGCCTTCGTCTTGAGTTTTGACTTCGCTTGTCTCGTTCAATTCTGCCTTCTTTGCCTTGACTTCAACTTCACTAGCATCACGCAACGCCAGGAATGCCCGCTCCTTGGGGTCTCGCTGAGGACTCCTCCATCAGGCCTGCTTCGCTCGCTGATCCTTCGTCCAATCCGGGGTCATCACTTGTGCAGCGCCAGTGGAGTCCGCCATGTGCGGTCTGACTTCATCAAGCAACTATCCGTCCATCAAGTCTCTGTTGGCTTCACTTCTCTTCGACTTGCGCAGCGTCAACTTGTGTGGTTTGGCTTCTTTGGGGGTGAAACAACTCTTGTATGCCTTCGGGAATAGCGCGGAGAAGAGTTGTCTCAGGGTCGTGTAGAACACGATGAAGAGTCTCGTCATTCGACCTGCATGACTTGACTCGATGCCTTCATGTTGCGGGTGGCCGCAGCATAAGGCCTCCCTTCCGTCGAATGCGAAGTACAGGACCATCTCACACTCGATGATCATTCTTGAATTTCGACGGCTTGAAACAGCACAAACTCTCCGATGTCGATGCTTGTAGCTTGTCTGCTTCGAGTGCCTGGGGTCGCTATGATGAGCGACGAGAGTCTTCCCACGGATGCTCTGAGATGCTTCCGGTCTTTTTGTGGGCTTGACTCAACGTCTCTATGTTGCAAATGATTGCAACGTAGAGTCTTCCATACCTCTGCCGAATGAAAAGCGCAGGACCACCTCCTCCTTGGTGATCACCTGATGTTTCGGCAGTCTTGAGGCGGGACAAGGTTCTTTGATATGACAATCCATGCCTTGTCCATCCAAGTCGCCATAGTGGGCGACGAGAGTCTCCCCACGTTTCCTTGTGGTTCAACTCGCTGTCCCCAAGTTGCAGATGGCTGCAACATTGAGTCCTTCGTCCGTCGAGCCTTGAGAACCGCTCCACCTTCCCCTTGGTGGACAAGAGATATCTCGACGGTTTGATGTGGAGCAAGATTCTTTGGTATAACATTCCGCACCTTATCCACTCCCAGTCGCTATAGTGAGCGACGATGAGGGTCTCCCCACATGTGCCTGTGGTTCAACTCACTTCTCCTGCTTCGATGGACAATCTTTATCTTCGGCATAAGTAGCTTACTCCTTGCGACTTGAGCTTCTCTCCCCCACAATTGCCCTTGCCCAAGGGCTTTGGTGGTATGGCACTTGTCCTGATTGACTTGGCAGCGTCGACTAGTGAGCGGAGGTTGAATGATCCGGTCGTTCCAACTCCTTCCTAGTCCAAAGCTTCTAACCCCTCTGCTTGAAGAGCACCAACACTGGGTCTTCATCCTCCTGGGAACACTGTAGGCGGAGCTCGGTGATTTCTTTCACTTCCTCCTTCAACATGTCCATCTGGCCGATGCTGAACAATGCGATCTTGACCTCCAGTCCCAACTTGTCAGGGCTTGCTAATTGATGAACTGCCAATTCTTCCGTCCCATGTCTGGGATGCATGTTTGCCACATTCTACATTGTCGCGATGGCAATGCCATCCTGAGTTTGCCACATCTTGCAGGGTTCTTGGGATATGCCTTCTTCCGATCCTGGGACCTCCTTTGAAGCTTTGATAATCCCTTTGGGGTATGGACGGGGTGAAATCATTGTGCTTGTTCACGAAGAGGATGCACCTTAGATGCTCGTCCGTCCGCACCTTGGACAAAGTAAGGTCACTGTGCTTGTCATCCTAGATCATGCACCTTTGACATACTTGTCCACTGGGCGGCTTGACCCTTGCGAAAGAGTAGCCATTCCGGGCCTTCACTGATCCGTGCGGATGCTTGTGAAGACGCTCCGCTTAGATAAGCGGACTGCGGTTGGTGAACTCGCGGCATGAGTTCCCAACATTACCTCCATCTCCATTCGAAGGGACGACATCGCCAATGTGTCCTTCGAAAGCTTCACATTGCGATCCTCGAAGGCCGCTTCGATTACTCGAGGCGATGTCCGAAAGGAAAGGGCACTCCTTCCTTCGGTTGGCGGCAGAACGCTTGACAGCAGCATGTCAAGGTTCGCCAATGCTCGACGCTCAGACCATTTGCCAAATTGGTCGCTGAGTTGAGGCGTCGATTTACGTTGGCATGTATCAGGTTCGTCCCACTCCTCGATGGATGACATTGCGCCGCTTGCGGGGCGACACTTGACGAGGCAGGCCAGGCTGACAGCTCGTCCGCGAGTGTTTGCAAGTAATCAACGCTTTGCTCCATTCCTGAAAGTCATCGTGGCGTGGCAGGCGATGCTGCGGCACGACAAGATGCTTGTGATTGATGCTCCTTGGCCGAAGGGATGATATCCTTTGGCCGAAAAAGGACCGTGAACCTTGATATTTGTCTTTAAGCCAACTTCTCCCGTGAAGCGGTTGTGCACTTCACGTTGCATGACTGGACATGTAATGTGACGTCACAAAATACCGAGCAACACCAGGTCGTCATGATAGTGCATGATCGACAGTCCCTGAATGTGACACGGGTCCTCCGAGTTACACGATGCTCGTGTAAGCGATCTCATGATATGAGCAGCGCAGGCCATCATGCGGAGCATATGGCCACTCTTTGACGCAGCGCGACACTTCAGGATTCCCGACTGTATACCTGGGGTGGTTGATCTGCTCGAGTGAGCGACGCATGACCGTCTCGGTTAGGCGGGGCGATCAATCCGCCATCATGATGCATGACGGATGTTCCTTGACACGACACGGGTGTATGAGGAACATGCTGCGGGGCACGACTGGACGTGCGGCGAGGAGGCTTGCCATGCCTTCCTCGTTGGCGCCCACGATCAAAGACCATGGTACCAGTGCGCCTGGGCGTGATGGAGTATTTGAGTGGAAGCACATTTCCTACGCCAGGTCACGTTGCGACGACACAAGCGAGTCATCGTCGCTGGGTAATCCGAGCAGGAAGAACTGCTCTGATACCACTTGTCACGGGGTCATTCTCGGACACTAGACCACGTGCGGCGACTAGGCGGATAGGCACCTAGCCAAGCCTGTTTTGAGGTTGCAGCGGAAGTTTTATGGTCGAGATGACTTTGCCGAGAGTCGTTCTTATTGGCATTCAATCACGGACATGACTAGAGTGTTGGACTACTCGTCACGAGACCGTGGCATTAGTACGTTGCGGCACTAATGTAGACGCTTGGGCGCTTAAAGTCCGAAGGGGCGACGAAGCGACCACGGGACGCCACGAAGGGACACCGATGTGGGTTGCCACCCCACGCTCAAGGTCGTGACACTAGAATTAAAGGAAAGCTTACTTGTATTAAATATGATGAAACATAACATACAATTGGGCATCGGAAGACACTAGTGAACTCCTCCCAGTGTACCGTAGGTATAGGAGTCTTGTTACATATTGAAGATGCAAAAGACGTACCCTACGGGAACGTCACCTACTTGGCCATTCATAAAGACGACCTTACAAGATAAATGCCCTAAGGGCGGATAACTTGGTACTCCGCAATATTACGCAGTGCGGGGCGGCTGCATGTGTTCCATATTTTCGACGCTGAGCGGCCGAGAGCTATAAGTTGAACGACATTGGTGCCGCGAGGCTTCACGCTTCGTGTCACGGGAGACGCCCCGTGACACGTTGACTTGACTAAGACTTCTAAATTTTAAGAACAAGAACTTGCAACAGAAGCGGCAGAAGGAAGCATTCATCAGTCATACGATCCGCATAAGGAATTTACCATCTTTTCTTGAATTCCTTCTTCCCCAGTCGAATGGCTCAGTCGCGTCTGCTGATCACGACAGCTTGGCCGGCGCCGGCGTCGGCGCTGCTGCTGTTGCTGCTTGTCGCATGGCCGCTGCTGCTTGCGGGCAGCTCGCCGGAGATGCCCGATGTGTACTGCAAGGGTTTGATCTCTTCTCCTTCCGACGTTCTTATCCCGTACCCTTTCGGCATCAACTCCACTTTCCCTCCAGGATTTAACGTCTCCTGCGTTAACGAGGACAAAGGCTTCGTCGCCAAGCTGACTCTAGGCGACAACGTGTCCGTAAGGATCGTCAACATCTCCACGGACGAGAGTTACGTCCGAGTCCTCATGGATCCCTTCTATTTCCGGACGATGTATCGACCCTCGCCAACGTTCATGATCAGTTTCAGCTTGGAAGGAACCCCTTTCACTTTCTCGGGCACCATGAACAAGTTCACGAGCCTCGGATGCGACGCCACGGCCATCGTCAACGGGTCGGCGAGCGACAATTACACGAGCGGATGCGTGTCCTTCTGCACCAGTCCCTCGAACGCCATCGACTTGGAGTGCTCGGGCGTCGGCTGCTGCCAGGCCTCCCTCCGCCCACAGGGTCTGAAGAGAGTAGGGTTGTCCGTGATCAGCATAAGGCGCAGCACTGGCATGTCCAACAACAACCCTTCGTCGTGCGCCGGGGCGTTCCTGGTGGACGCAGACGGGTTCAACTTCTCCAAGAAGCTGCTGACGGATAATTGCGAATACATATCGAAACCCCGGCCGGTGGTTCTGAACTGGGCCATCGGAAACCAGACCTGTGAGCAGGTCAACCGCACGGACAACAGCGCGTGCAAGGCCAACAGTGAATGCCACGACTCACCGTCCGGAGTGGGGTACATCTGCAAGTGCAGCAGTGGCTTCTCCGGCAACCCTTATGTGGGATGCGAAGGTAAATTATTTAAAATTAAAGGGTTCGATCATGGCTTGGTCCGATGTGTGTTTGTGTTGTCATAGTTAGTTGCAACCAAAATTGAGTTGTAGTTTGCAGATTCAGAGCTAAGAAGTAAGAACAGTCGCATGCAGTCCATGTGAATCGATTTTTTACTTCGCAGACATTGACGAATGCAACGACCCGAATGGAAGCCCCTGCGTGGGGAAGAGCACATGCAGAAACCTTGAAGGAACATTTCACTGTCCTTGCCCGCCGGGGCACCGAGGCAACGGCCGGCGAGACGGCACCGGGTGCCAAAGACCAACCGGATTCGAGATTGGTTTGGGTACGCACCTAGTGCTCTGGCTCTCGTCATACACAATTTTTTTGACATCATCTGTATAATACATCATTTATGAATTTGGAGCTTGGTGCAGGCACTGGTCTCGGCCTTGTGGTGGTACTACTAGCAGGAGGAATGGTGGCGTACTGGGAAACATGGAGGAGGAGGAGTGCGAAGATGAAACAGAAGAATTTCACGCGGAATGGTGGATTTTTGCTGCAAAAGAACATCTCTTCCATGGATGCCAGCACCAGAGTCTTCAGCATAGACGAGATCACGAGGACAACTAATGGCTTCAGCTCCAGCAATATCGTGGGACGAGGCGGCTACGGCACCGTCTACAGGGGCGTGCTGTCCGACCGAACTGTCGTGGCCATCAAGAAGTCCAAGTTCATGGACGAGAGCCAGGTCGAGCAGTTCGTGAACGAGGTCGTGATCCTGTCCAAGGTCCACCACCCCAACGTCGTCCGCCTTCTGGGCTGCTGCTTGGAGTCCCAGGTCCCGCTGCTCGTCTACGAGTTCGTCCCCAACGGCGCACTCTTCGACCACGTCCACAATGCAAGCGCCATCGCCCACATGACCTGGGAGTACCGTCTCAGGGTCTTGGAGGAGACGGCGCAGGCCCTCGCCCACCTGCACACGGCGTCTCCGATCCCGGTCATCCACAGGGACGTCAAATCGTGCAACATACTCCTGGACAAGGATTACAGAGCCAAGGTGTCGGATTTCGGAGCCTCGAGGCTGGTTCCCTTCGATCAAACCCATGTCACCACGGTCGTCCAGGGCACCTTGGGGTACTTGGATCCCGAGTACTTCCACACGAGCCAGCTGACGGACAAAAGCGACGTCTACAGCTTCGGGGTGGTGATCGTGGAGCTGTTGACCTCCGAGAAGCCAGTCTCCTTCAACCGCGCCGAGAGGAACTTGGCCTCCCATTTCCTCATGCTGATGGAGGAGAACCGGCTGATGGAAGTGGTGGACTACCGGATAGCCCGAGAGGTGGGCGCCTTCCACGCATTCGAGGTGGCGCGGCTGGCGAAGAGGTGCTTAAGCCTGAGAGGGGAGGACCGTCCGGGGATGAGAGAAGTGGCAGTCATGCTCCGCGCTCTCAGAAAGCTCCTGGCGTTGCATCAGAGCGAGAAGAACATGGAGGTCCCCCTGGGCGAGCCTTTAAGTGAAGAAGGGAGCCATTCAAAGGGGAAGTACAGTGACGAGAGCCATCTGCTCTCATGATCATGTGAGCTGCAACCATGAACAGAACGAAGCGAGTACTCAGTAAACAGAGCAGAGCGTCGATCGCCATTATTGCCGTAGATGCTGCCAAAGCTGCCTCTGCTTTCTCGGAACGGCTCTGCGGTTTGGATCACTCCAATGAAGGGGAAGGGGGCCAAAAGCAGGAACTCACATGCTTGTCATATGTTTCTGCCTTTGCAGGAGTGACAGGATCCACTGCATGTTGTCCTAATTATCAAACAAAAAGATCGATCCTGTAAATATTGTTGTGTCATTAAGAAACTACTGATTGACTGTATAAGCTACCCTGCAGATGAATAATTAAGCCCGTTTTAATTAATTTTCATGCATGCTGCTCAAGTATATATCTGAATGAATGAATGAATGAAGAACACAACACTTGAGATGGAGAGATTGTTGCACTACTTGTTATTAAATTACTTCTCATGTTTCTCATTAATTCAGCCAGCATCTAAATCAGTTATTTGAGAGTTTCATGTTATTTGAAATACCTCAAGAAAAAAAATCTGAAATAAAATTTGTAACTTGCTATTCTATTTCTTAGCATGCATGAATAATTAAGCTTAAGTAAAATATTGATTGCCCCTTAAATCAAGTTAAAAGAATCATAATAAAGGAATACTTAACTGATGTCCCTGTTCACGTGTACACCCACAATTTTTAAATTAAATAAAAGCATTGACACTTCTAAATTAAATTGAAAGTTACTACATTAAACTAAATAATTTTTAATTTAACATTGAATAATTATTAATTCATTATTTTTTTTATTAATAATATACGCTTTTCCTCTATAAAAATATTTTCGGATCGGTCCTAGTGCATCCTCTTGTCGAAAGTTTACATAATTGTTTTGTCTTGTTTTTTTTTTACTCAACAATAGGTCATTAATTGGAGCATCCATGCAAGAAAGCCAATTAATAATTAAACAATAGGTCATTAATTAGAGCACACAAGTTCGGACAATCATTTTATTTGTCGGGACTCCTTGTGAAGTCATGACAACTCAGTTAACAAGTCTTGACATCTTTGTTAATATGATGGAATTTTTCCAATGCCCTGACAAATGTTACACAAGCCACGAGAATTGAGTTGGCAAGTTGCAACACGTCATTTGCGTTTAGAATATAACACGAGAATGGATGAATAATTAAGACAACGAAATAAAAAAATAAAAATAAAATAATGATTTAACATAATAAAATTCTCTTGATTATGTGAATAAAAGAAAAACATTCATGCGCAAAAAAGATTGTCTTCAGAAAAATTTTACTTGAACAAAAAAAGTACATATCTCTTTTGCCATATATAAAATTCATACCGCTTTTATCACATATCATCATTTTTCTTTTTTTCATTTTTTTACATGATACAAATTTGTAAATCTCTACTGCTCAAGATGTCATCACGTGTACAATCTATGAATCAATGACCACTTATCGTGGGTTCGTGACTACATGATATATGTTCATTCATGTCGATTTCACATGTACATGTCATTCCTCATTGATCAAACCCTATTGTCATGGCAAAGCAAAATTCAGTTGCAAGAAAAAAAATCTATTGTCATAACCCTGAAACATGTTAAGAGAGTCAAGTTGACAAATATTGTTGAGTTGTAATAATAGGATGAGTTGTAATAAGTAGTGCCACGTGTAAGCTGAGTTGGAGACAGTTATGGATGCAACTATAAATATCAGACTTTATGTTGAGACATTGTTTGATTGACAATTGTGTTTTTGGTTCAATTCATTCCTGAATGCATTTCTCTTTCATTCTCGAATATGTATCAGTTTTCATTTGCAAGGATTTGTACATGGTATCAGAGCACGATGATCAATTGAAAGAAGTGGAAGACGTGTGGAAGATGTGATACATATTCAAATATTAGCAGATCAGGAATAAGAGTTTACAAATTCAGATATCAGCAGATCATGAATAAGAGTTTGATCCTTACTAACTCTTTATTTCTGATTTCTTTTGTTTCTCTGCTAGTGTTTTACCTCGATTTCTTGATCCTGTATCCTTTGAATTCTGTGTTTCATCATGTCTCAAGGACCTGATAACACGTCTGTTAATGATCTCAATAGAAACATCAGTGTGGATCAATTGCATCCTCTTTTCTTGAATTCGTCAGATGGACCTAGAACTCCGATGATTTCTTTTCGATTAGTTGGATTGGAAAACTATGCCTTATGGAGTAGAGCTATGCGAATTTCCTTATTAGGAAAAAACAAGTTTGTTTTTGTTGATGGATCATATACTCGTGAATCTGTGGATGATTCGTTGAAGGGTTTATGGGATCGAGTGAATGCAATAGTGTTATCCTGGATAATGAATTTTGTTTCGAATGAATTGTTAAGCGGTGTTGTTTATTCAAGCAATGCATATGTGGTTTGGGCAAACCTTAAAGAAAGATTTGATAAACCTCATGGGACACGAATTTTTCAGATTCTAAAAGGGATTTTCACTTTGCATCAAGAAAACATGACAATATCATCATATTTTAAAAAAATGCATTACTATTGGGATGAAATGTCTTCTTTCATAGAGATTCCTTCATGTTCTTGTGACAAATCAGTCAAGTATGTTCAGTTTAATCGTGATATGCAACTGTATCAGCTTTTAATGGGACTGAATGATACATATGCACAGACAAGAAGTCAGATACTTCTCATGAGTCCATTGCCATCTATAAATCAAGCCTATTCTATGCTTCTTCAAGAAGAGTCTCAAAGAGGAATTACTTCAGGAATAGTTCCTGCAATCCCTTTTGAATCAGTGGCTAACTTTGCATCAAAGCCTAAAAAAAATTGGAATATAGTATGTGATTATTGCCATATTGGTCATGACAAAGGGACTTATTTAATTTGCAAACCAAATTCTATCCTGAAGAAAGAAATCCCTGTGGCAATTCCATATACACTTCTTCATCCAAGTCACCTTGTAAAAAAGCATTATTAACATTCATTTGGAATAAAGGCCATGAATTGATAGCTGCTAATGCAATAGCAACTCGAACAGTTGTTATCTTAGCAACGGGAGAAAAAGTTTCAGTGTAATCCACCCCCTCCTGCTGACTATAACCTTTAGCCACTAACCTGACTTTGTATTTATCCAAAGAGCCATCAACAAGGTATTTAATTTTATAAACCCACCTGCATCCAATTGCCTTCTTTTTCTGGTGGTAATGAAACTAATGTCCAGGTTTTGTTGTCTTCTAAAGCTCTAATTTCATCTTTCATAACTTTAATCCAATTGTCATCCATTTTAGCTTCTTCATATGACACAGGTTCTTGTAAATCAGAAACAGTTGTTAAGAAACACTGATAATCTGTCGATCGATGTTCATAAGCAACAAAATTGCTAATGGGATATAGTGTCTTACCTGATGTCTCTCCCTTATGAGAAGAAGATGGCATAGTAGAGAAAAAGTCATAATCTTTGTGCCATATTGGAGGTCTAGTATGTCTTGATGACTTTCTCAATTGTTCCTCTAGTGGAATAATCAAGATGTCAGGAGAAATAGATGTAGGAATAATAGAATTGAAAATAGGATGATCAGGAGAGGAATGGGAGTTCGAGAAAGACTGATCATTAGGCAAAGGCACTAAGTTATCAGCTGATTGTTCCAAGTTATCAGTGATATCATTAGAAGCCATTGGAATAATGATAGGATTACTTTCAAGGTCTTTAGAACCAGAATGATGAGGAAACAAAAAATTATCAAAAAAATTGGTGGGAGATTGAACAATGGATTGAAAAGGGAACAAATGTTCATTAAACTTTACATCTCGACTAATGAACATTTTATAAGAGGCAAGATCTAAAAGCTTGTATCCTTTTTGTGTATGAGAATATCCAAGGAAAATAGAATGTATAGCTCGTGCAGAAAATTTGTCTTGTACATTAGTATTGGTAGCAAAGGCTTGACAACCAAAAACTCATAAATGATCATATTGTGGTGGCTTTTTGAATAACAATTCATATGGTGTTTGCCCATTAAGAACTGAAGAGGGGATTCTATTAATTAGGTATGCTGCTGTTTGAACACATTCTCTCCAGAATTTTAAAGGAACATTGGAATGAAATTTCAAAGCTCTTGCCATATCTAAAAGATGGTGATGCTTCCTCTCGACTATTCCATTTTGTTGAGGAGAATAAACACAACTGCTCTCATGTATAATTCCCATAGATGTAAGAAGATCATTCCATTGCTGATTGAAGAACTCTGATCCATTGTCTGTACGGATTCTATGAATGATTCCAGAAAATTGAGTCTTAACATAGGCAATGAACTGTTGTAGACACAAGAATGTATCACTCTTGAATTGTAATAAAAAAGCCATGTATAACGAGTATGATCATCCACTATGGTAAGAAAGAATCTTTTATTATCATGTGTCTTATGACCATAAGGTCCCCAGACATCCATGTGCAGTAAGGAAAAAGGTTTGTCAGCACGAGTTACACTAGTAGGAAAAGGCAACCTTGGTTGCTTAGCAATAGGACATATTGAACAATCTGAGATATCATTTTCTGAAATGGACCTCACTATAGAAGATAAAGACTTGAGTTTTGAAAAAGAAGAATGACCTAATCTATGATGTCAATGTTTGCAAGAACTAAGAGTACTATTGGTGGTTACAAAGGAGATAAAAGAGGATTGATTATTCAAAGCCATGGAAGAACAATTTTGAAAGCCATATGCATGCCCATCATTCCTTCCATTGTGAGGCACAAGATAATAAAGCCCATTTTTTTCTCTACCAATCCGCATCACCTTCCCACTGGAGAGGTCCTGTAAGACACAAGAACCAGAAAAGAAGATTACTAAATAGTTCAACTCTTTGCTCAACTTTGAAACTAATAAAAGATTAACTCTGAAATTTGGAACAAAGAGCACATCAACTAATTTCTGTTTCCCAAAAGAAACTGATCCTCTATGAGTAACTTTAGTTGAACTTCCATCTGGTAACTCACAGAATGTGTCAAGTGTTTTACAGAGACATTATCCAACAGATTATAGGAAGAACACATATGATTTGTAGCATCTGTATCTAGAACCCATTCATCTTCATGAGCAACTGAATGTAAAGCTGGTGAAGTACCTGCCATATTCACCTTGGCTTCTATAATTGACTCTTTGCTAAGGAGCTTCAATATTTGCTCACACTGCTCTGGAGTAAATCCTTGTGCATGAGTACAGTGTTTAGTAAAATTTTTAGAAGAAGAAATTTCTGAATCAGTTTTCTCTACAACTGCATTGTTAGCAGCAGAAGTGAAATTCCTTTGTTGTGGTTGTTGTTTCTTCTTGAATTTATAATCTAAAGGGTACCCAATTAACTTGTAACATGATTTCTTAAATCTCCACAAGTCCATATAGCATGGACCAAACTCCAATTACATAACTGATAAACATATTTAAAAAAGGCTTCCCTATTTGTAAAATCCATGCATGTATTTATAACATGTAAAGATTGTTACAATAACTATAACTAAACTACAAATACAACTTCCCACTACTTTTTTAACTAATCCACTAACTAATACAAAGTGGTGGTATCTTATCATTAGGTGCCCGAATGGATGTTAGTGACTCATACTTTACATGCCAGAATCTTGTATGTGGATAATTGTTTCTTGAGGGCTATATGCAGATGCTTGTTAAGTTCATATAAGGTGTAGTATTTAAGTACATATGCTCATGTTTCTTTTAAGGGGGGAAAGGATAACCAAGTTTACAGTTAATCGTTTAATTGACTACGCTGTTATACTGGCATGCAGTTTATCCCTTCAATATCTAATGACTTTCAATTTCTTTCCTTCTGCAGTGATGAATCTCTTTTACAAGAGGATAATCCGGATCTCAGTCTTCTAGAAACAGAATTTGCTAATGCGGTTCACATTAGTTGCACAAGAAATTCTGCTATACAACGTAGTGGATTTGGGAGGTCAAGACTCCCAAGTTCGAGTTTTATACCAGTCAATCAAAGGTATCCAGTGCCTTTTTCTTCTAGTTTTAGAAGTATGATATCAACTTAGGACTTGATTAATTAACAGATTTACTTAATATTCTTTAGCATCGCTCTCAAAAGAAAAAATCTTTAGCCATTGTTTGATTTTTTTTCCATGAAACAAGGAGCTGCATTTTGTTCTTTTTTTTCAATTGTTAACCCTGATGACAGTTAATTTGGTTCTCATCTGAAAAGAAAAATGGTTATCTCAACTGAGGTGGTATATGGTTTCCTCTGAATGTGAAAATATTTTGATATACACACACCTTGCATATATCACTATCAACATGTGTATGTGTTACTGAATAAATATACATATGAAGATGACTAGACCCTGATGTTCAAATATATAATGAGTTTAGTCTATTTTAGTGTATAAAGAATAAAGCCCTTTACACAAATCTTAAAAAATATTCTTTTTCTTTTGTGATATTAAAAGAAAACTAATTCTTGTCCTCCATAAAGCCATTATGAGTTGTGTTTGTTTGTCTGTCTTAGAACCTTAGTCTGATGCGAAATTAAAAGAAAACTAATTATAAACCTCCTTGAAGCTATAATGAGTTATGTTTCTGTTTAGATTTCAGCTGATCTATCTACGCAAATTGAACCTTGGTATGAAACAAGCAAGTAGACAATGGAATTGCAAATTATCTTCTACTTTGATATGGATACACTCAGAGCACTAATGATTATTCTTTATTCACCAAAAAAAATGGCCATCGTATAGTAATCATGTTGGTATATGTCGATGACATCTTAATTACAGGAAATGATATAGATCTTATCATTGAGCTGAAGAAGGTTTTACAAAGTAATTTCAAGATTAAAGATCTGGGAGAATTGAAATTCTTTCTTGGAACTGAAATAGCAAGAAATAGAAATGGCATAGTGCTTAACTAGAGAAAATATGCTCTTGAATTAATATCTGAAACATGATTATCAGCTGCTAAACCAGCTATTACTCCTATGGATGTGAATAAAAAATTTACCTCTGTCGAGTATAATGAACTATTTTGTATTAACAAAAATGATAAACTGCTCAAAGATCCTTCAGTTTATCAAAGATTAATTGGTCGATTGTTGTATTTGACAATGACAAGAACAGATATAGTTTTCTCTGTTCAAACACTTAGTCAATTTATGCATGCACCCAAGGTCTCATATGGAGGTAGTCATGCGAGTGGTTCGTTATATCAAGAGTAGACCAGGTCTTGGAGTTTTTTACTTTGCAAATTCCAATTGTCACATTAATGCATATTGTGATTCAGACTGGGCATCTTGCTTGATTACACGAAGGTTTGTGACAAGTTATTGCATCAAGTTGGGTAATAATTTAGTTTCTTGGAAAGCATAAAAAATAGGAAACAGTCTCGAGATCCTCTGCAGAAGCTGAGTACAGGAGTATGGCGGCTACAACATATGAAATTATTTGAATTTAGGCTTTATTACAGGATTTTGGATTTCATGATTCACGACCATCTGAACTATTTTATGACAACAAAGCAGCTATACAGATTGCTAATAATCCTATGTTTTACAAAAGAACCAAACATGTAGAAATCGACTGTCACTTTATAAGGGAAAAAATCAAAAAGAAAATTTTAAAGGCTTATTATGTTTCTTCACTTGAACAATTAGCAGATTTGATGACAAAAGGACTTGGTTCATTCCAGCATGAGAAGTTAATTCAGAATTTGGGAATGCTCGATATTCACAAGCCAAAAAATTGTCAACTTGAAGGAGGAGTGTTAAGATAGTCAAGTTGACAAATATTGTTGAGTTGTAATAATAGGATGAGTTATAATAAGTAGTGCCACGTGTAAGCTGAGTTGGAGACTATTATGGATGTAACTATAAATATCAGACTTTATGTTGAGACATTGTTTGACTGACAATTCTGTTTTTGGTTCAATTCATTCCTGAATGCATTTATCTTTCATTCTCGAATATGTATCAGTTTTCATCTGCAAGGATTTGTACAAAACAAAGGTGAACTTTCATTGAGTGAAGTTTAATTTTAGTCATCCAATTGAACCATAAGTAAAGGTCCATGACTGCCGAAAGAATTATAGTCTAACGGATAATGGTTAGAATAATGGTGAAGTATAGATTGGTAAAGTTGAGTATTGTGAGGGTTTATAAAAGTCATTCAAGTATATCTAGTCCATCTAAGTGTTCTACATTGTCACGTCGAGATTCTACAAGCTATGACTAAAGGACGAAAAAGAGAAAGTGTAACTGCAAGTCTTGATCAAGCTTCCTTAGCCAAGGCCTCTTGTTTGACTTTTATATTTTTGGTTTTATTCTTCTAATTTATTTATCTCTCCTCAATTGTGGGATGAACTCCATTTATAATTTTAACTATTTATTTTAGAAATATTTAATTAAGGAAAAAAATATTATGAATATATTTCGAACTCATAATACTAGTTCATTGATTTAATTTAGGGTTATTAATTGACATGAATTCATTAACTATTAAATTTATGTGACTTGATAGTTTATACTGTGAAGTGATTAATAGTTTAAGGAATTAAATTCAATGCAAATTAAACTTATTCTAAGTTGATGGAATATCAATTTGTACGGACTTAAATTTATTTTAATTTAAAATAGTTTAATCTACTTATACTAGACTGAGAGGGATGCGTGAAGACAATAACTTAATATTGTTAGATAAACAATTTAGGAAAAAAATAATCCATATTAAAATATTAAATTTATATTTTTGGTTCGCATGTTTTCTCTAACCTATTATCATTATAAGGTCTAAAATTTATTACTATATTATTGTGTTATCTTATTTTCATTATTTTATTTTTAAAACATAATTTTATATATTATAAACTTAAGAAATTAGATAATTAATTAAAACTATTACTCGAAGGTTCAACATTTTTTTCTCCTTTATTATATTATCTAGAGAATTTATTTTGCTACTGTTGTTGTAGAAAGATCTTATAAATATATATTTTACTTAATATATATTTCAAACTTTGTCCTTGTAGTTTCAAACTTAACATTGAACAAAACTAAACTTTATAAAGGCAGGAGAATATATGTCAATGCTAATTCATCTTTTTCAACAACTAATTTATTGATCATCTCCTTCGACTCGTTTTCCTTGCATTGGAGAGCTACAACGGCAACCATGATGTTAATAAATCTGAACCTAATTGATTCCCCTACATAGTCAGGTGTTTCAGTAGAATTTCTCTAGGAGGTTTCGCTACCCGGTCAGCGAGCTTGTGGAGGGTCAAGGGGAGATCCTTTTGTGGGGGTTGCAAGGGGGCGGAGCCCTCTGAGCGAAAATTTTTAGGAGTATTCTGTATGTGATTCAGATTTGATTTATTTTCTTATCATAAGATATATGTCCTATTTTCGGAAGATTTATTTAGAGTCCCAGTCCGTATGTAATTCCTATCATCTGTCAGAGGGAGTGCCTATATAAACTCCCTAGGGGTCAGACAAAGATCCATTTTTGTAATCATCGTTATTCCATAACAAAGAGCCGTCGCCGTTTTTCCTCTTCGTGTTCTTCTGTGTTTCCTGCGATCCCTCTCTCCCTCTTTTCGTACTTGCTGGAATTAGTGTTTATGCATAAAACATAGAACACTAACTTAATACAACAATAGAAACTGATTTTGGAAACATAGAGCACTAACTTAATGCAAATAAAAGAGAAAATACATTGTACTAAATGTTTATCAATGAGATTCGGTTCAACTCTTTTACTTACATTTTCTTTTATAATTATTCACTTTACAAGAGAAAAAGAAGATTCAGATACAAGAAGTTTAAAAATAGTTATCCTACGTAACTTGATGCTTCAATAAAAGTTTCTCTTTATTATAGTTATTTAGAAAGCTCTTTTATAGATTTTATATCTGCAATGTTAATAAATTATTATAATAATATGTTCGTATCTAAACTCAGATTTAATACATTTGTCTCATTCGAAGGTGTGCATGTATATATATATATATATGTATGTATATATATATATATATATATATTCGTATGAAAATCAGACTGATATAAAACTTAAATTTATTGAAAGCTAATATGATATTTATAAATTTTCCATTCGTATTTCAAATTCAAAAATATAACGTGTGATAGTCAAATGAGAAAAGAGCGTCCTCCTTAGCATTATTGCGCACCGTTGGATAAGATCTGACGTTGCACATTTTTTTTCTAATGTTTTAATCTTCATCATTTGCAGTGTCTTGGATGATCGAGATCGAACGGAGCGATAATGGCGTTGGAGGCGTCGAGAAGGGCGAGCGCGAAGTATCTTGGTGTTGGAGACGTCGAGGAGGACGAGGGCGAAGCGGAGGAGGAGAGGAGGAGGCTGCGGTTCAGCGGATGGTCGTTCCGACGGTGATGACGTTGGAGGAGTTGAGGAGGAGGTGGTGGTGCAACAAATG
Organism: Pontederia crassipes; assembly: GCA_030549335.1. NCBI lineage: Eukaryota > Viridiplantae > Streptophyta > Magnoliopsida > Commelinales > Pontederiaceae > Pontederia > Pontederia crassipes. Next base: position 59,192,826 of record CM060196.1, on the reverse strand, counting down.
ATCGAAGATGGTGAGGGCGCGGTGGTCGATGACTGGCGAGGAGGGAGCAGAAGCGGACGAAGAGGCGAACATAGCTCAGATGTGCTTCGTGAACTGGTTAGGGTTAGACGCTAAGCAGTGCTTCTTTTCTCATTATTATTAAGTAAAAAAATAAAATAAAAAGACGAAAATACCATAATATGAACTTGAAATTAAAAAAAAAATCTCATTTTTTTTTCTATTATACTTTTCTCTCCAACCCACACAGCAGCTGAAGACCTCTAATCAGCACGACGACGCATGGCAACCAAGCCCACACGTCTTAACACCCAAAACGTCCAACTCAAATTATATATATATATATCTCCAACATGTTGATGCTTTCGTTCTTCTACAAATTAACCACTGACGAACGACGAGATTACGCAAAAAGTGTAATTAAGATGACCAAGAGAACACGCAAGAGAAAGTCAAGGAACACTCGAGGAAATTAAGTTATTATATACAGTACAGATTTAAGCTATTTGTTATTCTACTTCTCCTTGTTATGCATCAAATTGCAACAAAAAAAAAAATCCCTTTTCTAGTGTCGTGTTTTATTTTGTTCGTGTATATCGGGCTTAGCCTTTTATTTTAGCCAAAAAAAAAAAAATCCAACGGAAGAAAAATACCAAATCTATACTCCAGAAAAGGGTGAAAGCGAGTGTGAGATACGACATTTGTCATCCAGTTAATATATGGACTGGTGGAACACATCATCACCCCAAGAAAAGTAAATCACACGAGTGACCCTATTTATAATTTAATTATTTACGAACTTTATTTTTCTTGCACACATTCTATCATAATAGAATTGTCAAGGGGGGGGGGGGGGGGGGCCGAAAAGAAGAGGAGGGCGGCCGACATATGATGGAATGACCGTATGAAATTCAAAGTTGAAAGACATTAATTTACCCGTTAAAATGACCGTATGAAAAATAATTAGCGGATTAGTAATATATTAATATCTTAACTCGATGACATATGAACAATAGAAGGTTCATATATGTACACTTATTACCAGGCCAAGTTGTAATATTTAATTTTGACTTACTATTTAATGATTTTTTTCGTACTTTCATCTTAAAAATTTGTGCAAGACATGCGTTCAAAATTGGCAATATTATTTTTGTGCCAAGAATATAAATATAAAGACTAATGCGCTTCCTAAGATCAATGATTAATTATATGTACCAAATTTATATGATAAACTATATACGTCTTTAATTATATGTATACATAAAATAGGTGGATTGATCTATTTCAAGTGGTGCAAATTATAATCGAAAATGGCATTGTCTACTACTTTTATCTTACATATAATAAGCAAAAAAAAAAAGTCAATCACAGATTCACATGACATGCATATATGATATATACGTCGACGTTATACATATATAATTGTGAGGTTCCTTTTACTAAACAAGTTGGCCAATTATTTGAGCACATTTGATCTTTTTGCTAGTCGATAATAAGAAGTTAGATGGAAAAGGCTCGTCACTGCTCCAATGAGTCCAATCCAACCAAACCCAAGGCAGTATCACAACAGCTGTTGGCACATTGGATATCACCATTCTCTCTCTCATGCATAGCCATATATACATATACATATACATATATATATTATATATATATATATATATATATTATCCATGATTATCATGATAGCTAGATATAAGATCATGATTATCCATATAAGACTATTTAATGAGACAATTTTAATTTTTAAACCTCATGTCGTTATAATCTTCTTCCGTAAATGGTTTAATGTTCTCGTTAAATAGGGTCGTCCATAACTATTAGATGAATTTAAAATGCATCTTGACAAATAAAAATGAGTTCACGAATATATTCGTATTTTATTCATGAAAAATTATTTAATGAAATCATTCTTAGACATACATTTGACCTTTAATTTTGTTTTCTACTGTGTTGACTGAGAAGCTCTGTATTTAAGAAGAACTGAGAATTTTCTGCTTGCAGGAACCAACTCCATAGTCAATAGATCGATCGTGAGAAGCGTTCGCGCAACTAATGGCTTTGCAGCCTCGTCTGCAGCTCACGACCACTTTGCCGTCCCTGCTGCTGCTTCTTTTTGCATGGTCGCCACTTCCCGTGCCGGCTGACAGCAAGCCGCTGACGCAGCTCGCCAAGGAGACCTTGTGCCGGGGCGTTCTCCCTAGTTTATCCGACGTCCGTATTCCTTACCCTTTTGGCATCCCAAATGTCTCCGATTACCTTCCAGGGTTCCAAGTCTCGTGCGTTAATGAGGATAAAGGCTTCGTCGCCAAGCTGTCTGCGGGCAACAACGTGTCCCTTAGGATCACCAACATCTCCGCGGACGAGGGTTACGTCCGAGTCCTCATGGATCCTTTCTATTTCCGGACGCTGTACCGATCCTCGCCGGTATCGATGATCAGTTTCAGCCTGGAAGGAACCCCGTACACGTTCTCGGGCTCGATGAACAAGTTCACGACCGTCGGATGCGACTCCTTGGCCCTCGTGACGGGGTCGGCGAGCGACAACTACACGAGCGGGTGCGCGTCCTTCTGCACCAGCCCCGCGAACGCCATCGACCAGGAGTGCTCCGGCGTCGGCTGCTGCCAAGCCTCCCTTCCCCGCCGGGGACTGAAGAGAGTGCAGATGAACATGACCAGCATAAGGAGCAACACTACCGCCGGCACGTCCAATATTGGCACCCAGACGTCGTGTGTCCAGGCGTTTCTGGTGGAGCAGGGTGGGTTCAATTTCTCCAAGCAGCTGCTGGCGGATCAGTGCGAAAACGAAAGAAAGCGCCGGCCGGTAGTTCTGAACTGGGCCATCGGCAACGAGACCTGTGACCAGGTCAGGAGGAAGAACGCCACGGACATAGCGTGCCGGGCTAACAGTGAATGCTATGACTCGCCGTCGGGAGTGGGCTATCTCTGCAACTGCAGCCAAGGCTACTCCGGCAACCCTTACGTCGGATGTGCCGGTGAGCAATGAATCAGCCAAGGCTACCTGTCCAAATATTACTTCATACCACTTCAACTCTTCAAGTTTTCTTCTTTGAGTTTGGTAACCTTTCTTCATGAACAGATATAGACGAATGTCGTGATCCGAAGGGCCACCCCTGTCTAGGGAAGTGCGTCAACACGCCAGGATCATTTCACTGCCTCTGCCCGTCCGGACATCGTGGTGACGGCCGACGAGATGGCTCCGGCTGCCCAAGAGGGGGGATCTTTGACATTGGACTGGGTACGCACGTCGCCCTATCTTCCTTATAATATATGAGCTTAACTTTGCAATAGATGGAGACTTGCTACGACTTATTAATTACGAGCTTAAATATTACTGCATGCAGGCACAGGACTCGGTCTTCTGATTTTACTACTTGCAGGAGGAATCATAGCACACTGGGAAAGGAGCAGGAGAAGAGGTGCAAAGACAAAACGTCAGCATTTCATGCGAAATGGTGGATTTTTATTGCAGCAGAACATCTCTTCCACGGATGCAAGCACCAGAATCTTCAGCATCGACGAGATGAAGAGCGCGACGAACAACTTCAGCGCCGCCAACGTCGTGGGACAAGGCGGATACGGCACCGTCTACAGGGGCGTGCTGTCCGACCGGAGCACCGTCGTGGCCATCAAGAAGTCCAAGTTCATGGACGAGAGCCAGGTCGAGCAGTTCGTGAACGAGGTCGTGATCCTGTCCAAGGTCCACCACCCCAACGTCGTCCGCCTGCTCGGCTGCTGCTTGGAGTCCCAGGTCCCGCTGCTCGTCTATGAGTTCGTCCCCAACGGCGCGCTCTTCGACCACGTCCACAACGCCAGCGCCATCGCCCACATGCCCTGGGAGTACCGTCTCAGGGTCTTGGAGGAGACGGCGCAGGCCCTCGCCCATCTGCACACGGCGTCTCCGATCCCGGTCATCCACAGGGACGTCAAATCGTGCAACATACTCCTGGACAAGGATTACAGAGCCAAGGTGTCGGATTTCGGGGCCTCGAGGCTGGTTCCCTTCGATCAAACCCACGTTACCACTGTCGTCCAAGGCACCTTGGGCTACTTGGATCCCGAGTAGTTCCACACGAGCCAGCTGACGGAGAAGAGCGACGTGTACAGCTTCGGGGTGGTGATCGTGGAGCTGTTGACCTCAGAGAAACCGGTCTCCTTCAGCCGCGCCGAGAGGAACTTGGCCTCCCATTTCCTCATGCTGCTGGAGGAGAACCGGCTGATGGAAGTGGTGGACTACCGGATAGCAAGAGAGGTGGGCGCGCTGCACGTATTCGAGGTGGCGCAGCTGGCGAAGAGGTGCTTAAGCTTGAGACGAGAGGACCGTCCTGCTCTGAGAAAGCTCATGATGTTGCATCACACTGAGAAGGACATGGACCGTGTGGAGTTCCCTCTGGGCAGGCCATTAGGTGCAGAAAGAAGCCATTCAAAGAGGGAACTCTACACTGCAGAGAGCCATCTGTTATCCTGATGTGACCTCCAACCATGGCACCCTTTTTTCTTCAAGAAAGAGCATTCAAGTTAACCAGAGATTCTCGTCACGTTAGTGAATGGATGAGATCATTATTGCCATTGCTGCTGCAAAAAGCTGCGTTTGCTTTCGGAGCGGTTCTGCTGCAGTTTGGGTCACTCTAATGCAGATTGCAGGGCCGAGCAATAACTGCACATCCAAATTGCTGAGGCGCATCAGGTTTTACTTCTGGACAGAGAAGTGAACTTGCAGTTTCTGTGTGATGTTTTCCTCTTCAAAATTTGTGTGTTAGTTTCAAACATAATGGAATCCATTAACTTCTGAACATGATGGATGTAACGCCCGAGATCTATCTAGAATAAAAAAAGAAAAAGAAATACAAATAAAAGGATAAAAAATAAAATCTGGATTAATAGGAGGAGGAGTTTGTTTCCAAAAACAATTCAGCTCCTTATTTTTTTTCATGAGTCGGTCCTAATTTTCTCTTAATTTCGTACGTCTCTTTCTTCCTCGATCGCACCGGGCTGCTGCCACCAATAGAAGGGCAACCGAGAGACGTGAACCTCGAGACAACGTGCTTGGACAGAGGGAAACGGCCGAAAGAAGAGGAAGAGGAAGAAGAAGACTACATTATTAATTTTTTGCACAAAAACTTGTAAGGTATAGAACTAGAGTAGATTCTTCCTAGAATCATGATTTTAGATGTGAAGCATGCTATGATAGATCCCTAGTATTAGTCTATTGATTTATGATAATTATGGATGCCGGCCGTCGCCGAAAAAGATGAACGGAACGCACACCACGCGTCTGCGCAATTCTGCATAATAGGAATCCGGCCCGGGCAGGCCCATACTCAGACTGAGTTCGATGGAACTCGGTCGGGTCCACCATTGTTGCAAGCGCAAAACTTTGCAAGGGAGAAGAACCCGGCTCGAGTTGTCGATGACCCGGCCTGGGTTAACGATGACCCGGTCGGGGTAGTTCCATGACGAAGTCGCGCTCGACTGCGACTTTTGTCGAGAGGTCGACCGATTCATCGAATCGACTGACCGACCTGCTAGGTACGAACTCGGCCCGAGTTCCACCCCCACTCGGCCCGGGTTCCGAAGCGATGGAGTTGATTTTTATAATCTTTGATCCCTGATTACGTACTTAATTCAGATCTTGATGATGATAATAATTATGTTATTAATGTTCCTGATTCATGTACTTAATCTTGATCTAAGTCATGATGATTATGTTATTTACATCCTTAGTAATGATGATGTCTATTATTATCTTATGATGATTTAATTTAGATTCAATCATATCTACGATGACACTGATCCATATTCATCGATCTTGATCTACCTTATGATGATAATGATTATAATGTTCATATATTTCTGATTTCTCTTCATGATCTTATTTTGTAGCTCTGATTAAGTCATATATAATGATGATAATGATTATGACCCTTGATCAGTATGATTTGTTGATCCTTTCTTATGATAACCAAATTTTGATCATGATCCTTATATCCTAATAAAGATAAAGTAAAAACTGCATGATAAAAGATGAAAGACATTAAATGAACTCTTTTTATGATGGACCGGTGACGACTAGGTATGGGATGACTCCGGTCAATTATGGGCTGGCTTTGCCAGTTATGATGATGATGATAGACGGGTTGAGGCAGACATCTCCGTGGGTTGAAATATACCCAACTATAAGTCAAAGATGAATAATAAGATGATGAAGAAAATGAATCATATTAATAATAAAATCTCTTTACGATGATTATTGGCTCTTGCCACACTTATAATGATCTTTCCATGATCTCTTAATCTATTATTAATATGATATAAAGAAAATGATTCAATTCATGATTTTTCTATCTTTATACAATTATCTATCATGATTCTTTATATGATGATGACCTCATATTCATGATGATCGACGCTTGTCATTCTCTTTTGATTTATCCTGATCTTTAAATCATATGATATCAAGAAGTAAATATCTTATTTTATGAATTTCTTATGATCATAGTGATATCATATTCAGATGGCAAGTTACAGGAGTTCTTTTATCCATATGATGATGATGTATATTTTTTATCTTTATCATGATGATATTCTTATTATTCTTGTCTAGTATCATGATATTATGATTGTTTTTACTTTATTTTCATACTGAGTTACAAAACTCATAGGGAGGTTACTCTCTTGCATGTTCTTAAATGTGGGATAAGATTTTAATGACGAAAATGGCCAATGATGACAGATCGAGCTCGTAGGTGGCTGCACATGAGTATCTTGAGTCCTTTAGTTTGATATACTAGCTTTCCTTTAGACTGATATGAAGTTCTTTATCAGTCTTCTACATACTAAGATGTCATACTCTTTTTATTATTTAATGATGATTAAGTTTTCCGCTTTTATATGATGTTGAGTTGACCAGTCAAGTATTCTTTTTGATCAATATGATGTACACGTAATGATGATCCATAGCGTCTTCGAAGCGTATTCTGTCATGTGGCGGAGTGCGATTTGAGAGCGTTACAGTTATGTATCAGAGCATAAAGTTAGGACATTCTCATGTCCTAATGTATGATGTATGGCCTATGTGCAAGTGCCACGAGCAGTCACCGCGCCACTTGAAGTTATGTCAGTAAGTTTGTCCCTTTTTCATAAATTAAACGATTAAGATGACAACTCTTAACTCATGATCACTTAACTAATTGATTATGCTAATACGAGTCTTATTGATCTTTAAGATTCTTTTCTAATAATGATGATTAATGAAGAAGTACTCTATGAATATAGAATGATTCCAGGATGTGACAATTGACATGTCTCATATGGCCTTTTCATATCACACTTACTCTATTCATGCTGATAAGATGATGAAGTATTGATTCAATGATTTGATCAAATACTTATCCTTAATCTCATATGTGATCCCTTTTGTTATATCATTGATCTTATTATCAATCAAAGAAGTATTCTTTTAATGATGATGTTTAGGGAAGGATAACATCAAATATAGGTCATAGTGAAAGTTATTAGTCTATATTGATCTTGTAAAGATGATGATCGACATGATTCCATTATCAATATTATCAAATCATGTCATTATCTATAATGATGGACAACATTTTTAGTGAGTGATTCTTGTATGACATAAGCTACTTTTAAGGATGATGACCATTTGAAAATAATTTCATACCATAAGATATGTCCTAGTGGTACAAATGAAGATGAAAGATGAGATCTTTTTTTTCACATCGGTTAGAAATTCTTAGGAGGATTATGATGAGATTTTTAGTGCCAATTGAGTTTCCTCCTAAGATGTATAAATATTATGCAAGAAGAAGAAAATAATTATCAGTACCCAAGTAAACTAAAAACTATAGTTAAAAGTTGAGTGTCATATCGACCTCCTTTAAAGCATGACTTTGATTTCAAACGTCCCATGATATATGAATTGAAGAGTCAAATTTTTTTTAACTTTAAGACAAGGGATTTATAAGACCGATGGTCACATTTTTAAAATGTTGTACTTCTTTTGTAAAGAAGAATGATGACTCTATAAATTTAGAGATTGATTAAAAAGTTGTTAAATAAAACAACCATCAGGACACAAATATTCATTTCCATATATAAATGACCTATTTAAGACAAAGATGTTCTCCAATGTTGAATTATGAAGTGAGTACCTGAAGAAAATATAATGAAGATAATTTTTATGTCAATATATAATCACTATGAATTTAGTAATGCAACTGAACTAATGAACACCCTTCAAACTTATATGGACCTACGAACATGGTGTTCAAGCTATCCCCGGAGTAATATAAGGAACATATGTGAATTTGTACTGATGGTACTAAGATAGCATAAATTCACATAAAAAAAGGAAGAATTATGATTGAAGAAGTATAAGATGAAATAGCTAACTTAGGTACTCAAATGAACTCAGATGAGCTGTGATAATTATCTTTAATGATTCAGATAGGATTTTGAAGTGGTAGTATTATCCTAAAATGAAACACTACTTATATGAAGTCCCTAAAAAATTTTGAATTCCTCATAAATTATCACCATGGTAAGATAGATCCTATTCCACATGCACTCAAACATAAGAAGGAAGGCTCGTTAGGATTCAATGAAACTGCATGAATATGAAATGATGAAGGAACTAAGCATGTGAAACTCAAATGATGAAGTCCTAAAAAAAGAGCAATACTGGATGAATAAGCTGGGTTGCGATCCATTTGAGAATAAGTTTTATAAGAAGAAGTATTAGATGAATGTTATAAATCTGGGTTGTGATCCATTTGAAAAGTACAAAGAAGTATAATGATATAACCATGAACCTGTGTTGCGATCCATTTGGAAAGTACGAAGAAGTATAAGGATGTAATTACGAGTCTGGATTGCGATCCATTTGGAAAGTACAAAGATGTATAAGGATGAATAAACAATAATGACATGAAATATGAAGATACAAAAGTATGTTCTAAGTATCTACTATGTCAATATGAAAAAGATAAAGCACCAAAAACCTTATGAAAGATGATGCACGACCTTAATAATTTTATATAAGGATGGCCTTATCTAGGATGACAATTTTATCCATTGATGTCAATGCTAATCTTAATGACCCTCATGATAAGTTTCTCCTACCATATTAGGCTATGCCATTATTGATCTTAATGATCCACATGTTGATCTACATGATGACTACTCTATAATAAATTAGTGATCCTAAAATGATGATAATCTATCTTAAGATGTCAAATAATCAATCTTCTTGATTTCCTTATAATGTCCTATGGTTGTATAACCAATCATACTATATGCTACCTTGATGACCCTTAATCTTAGTATCGGCGATGATCGTGCCATATGCTCATGATTATGATAATCACTGTTATGGAATTAATCATGAGATAAGGTATTATTTTTCAATGTTTATCGATTCTATGTCATTATTCATGATGACTTCTATTGTTAAGAAGGATTATGTCATTTGCAAGATTTCCTTTGAGACCTTGTATAGGATGCCATACTGCTTACCTACATGTAGAAATGTGGTAGGTGAAAAGAAGTTTCTAAATGCCAAAGAGCTGAGATAGACAAAATGAGCATGTCAAGAAAGTTGAATTGATACAAAGAGGATGAAGACAACTCAGGCATGATAAAAAAAAATTTATGTCAAAAAAGACTGATGTAGATGAATTTTTAAACTTAATGATAAAATTGTATGAAAAGTATCTCCAACTAAGTTCCTCCTATTAAGAAGGTGTTTGATCCATATCACTCATTTAGTCGAAAATTGAAATATGTCATGACATCTTTTCTCATGATGATTAAAGTTGATTTTGCTCCTAAAGTCTTATTGATCCCTTGTGACCAAAAGTTAGAATGCTAAATTAAGAAAGATATAAGATGAAATAGGATTGTCATGACTTATGTAAGGAAGAGTTTACAACTTCATATAAGGCAATTTTCCAATTGACATATGGATGATTTAAATAGCAACATTTATTGTGTTGGCTAAAGTAGATTTTATTTTTCAATTATAGCAAAGGCAAAATGAAAAGATGAACCATATGATGAAGAAATGATGAAAGAAAATGTTATATGATGAAAGGATCTTTGCCCTAAGGTATATTATGATAAAATAACCCATTGTCCTAATGTATATGATGATGGAAGAACTATGTCCTTAAAATGATGAAGATGTAACGATGATGAACAAATGTCTTTCTAAGTGTGAGATGTACCATCGCACAAATGACAAAGATGTTTCTTTTTTATTAGTAAGCTTCTACCCGACGACTAAATTCGAGGACAAATTTTATTTTAAGAAGTTTATGATAACGCCTGAAATTTATCTGGAATAAAAAAAATAAAATAAAAATAAAAAAGGGGAAAAGATAAAATTTGGATCAGATCTGATGAGAAATTTGTTTTCAACCATAACTCTAAATCTCTTCCTATAAATATAAGGCCAAATCAAATAAATCAGCCCTTATTTTTCTTCACAAGCTGGTCCTAATTTCCTCTCAATTTCGTGCGTCTCTTTCCCCCTCTCTCGCACCGGGCTGCTACCGTCAATAGGAGAGAAACCAAGAGACATGAACCTCGAGACAACGTGTCTGGACAGAGGGGAACGGCCGAAGGAAGAGGAAGAGGAAGATTACATGATTAGTTTCTTGGACAGAAACTTGTAAGGTATGAAATTATGGTAGATTCTTTCGAGAAACATGATTTTAGATGTGAAGCAATCTATGATAGATCCCTTGATTTATGATGATTCTGGATGCCAACCGTCGTTGGAAAAGATGAACCGAATGCGCACCGCGTGCCTGAGCAGTTCTGCGTAAGAGGAACTCGGCTCGGGCAGATCCATACTTGGATCGAGTTCGATGGAACTCGGTCGGGTCCGCCATTATCGTGAGCGCAAAGCTCTGTAAGGAAGAAGAACCCGGCCTGGGTTGACGATGTTTCGGCTCGGGTAGTTCCATGACGAAGTCGCGCTCAGCCGCGACTTCTGTCGAGCGGTACCTGTTAAGTACGAACCCAGCCCGGGTATGACTTACACCCGGCCCAGGCCATGTCTTGGTTTCCTCCTATGATGCTCTTACGAACTCGGCCCGGGTTCCACCCCTAATCGGTCCGGGTTCCGAAGCAATTAAGTTGATTTTTATAATTTTTGATCCCTGATTACGTACTTAATTCAGATCTTGATGATGATGATAATTATTCTATTAATGTTACTGATTCATGATGATGATTATGTTATTTACGTCCTTAGTAATGATGATGTTTATTTTTATCTTATGATGACTTAATTTAGATTCAATTATATCTATGATGACACTGATTCATATTCATCGATCTTGATTTACCTTATGATGACGATGATGATGATGTTCATATATTTCTAATTTCTCTTCATGATCCTGTCTTGTAGCTCTGATTAAGTCTTATATAATGATGATGATTAGGACACTTGATCAGTATGATTCGTTAATTCTTTCTTATGATGATCAAATTTTGATCACGATTCTTATACCCTAATAAAGATAAAGTAAAAGTTGCAAGATAAAAGCTGAAAGACATTAAATGAAGAGCTCTTTTTATGATGGACTAGTGACGATCAGGTATGGACTAATTTTGATCAGTTATGAGCTGACTACGATCAGTTATGGGCTGGTTTTGCCAGTTATGATGATGATGATGATGGAGGGGTTGAGGCAGACCTCATCGTGGGTTGAAACATACCCCACTATAAGTCAAAGATGAATAATAAGATGATGAAGAAGTTGAAGTATATTAATAATGAAATCTCTTTACGATGATTATTGGCTCTTGCCACACTTATGATGATATTTCCATGATTGCTTGATCTATTATTAATGTGGTCTAAAGAAGATGATTCAATTCATGATTTTTCTATCTTCATACAATTATCTATCATGATTCTTTGTATGATGATGACTTCATAATCATAATGATCAACGCTTTCATTTTATTTTGATCTATCCTGATCTTTAAATCGTATGATATCAAGAAGTAAACACCTTATTTTATAAATTTCTTATGATTATAGTGATCTGACAAGTTACAGAAGTTCTTTTACCCATATGATGATGATGCCTATTTTCTATCTTTATCATAATGATATTCTTATGATTCTTGTCTAGTATCATGATGTTATGATTGTTTTTATCTTACTTCATAATTAGTTGCAAAACTCATAGGGAGGTTTCTCCCTTGCATGATCAGATCTTAATGATAAATATGGTTAACGATGACAGATCGAGCTCGTAGTTGGCTGCACATGAGTATCTTGAGTCCTTTAGTTTGATATACTAGCTTTCCTTTAGACTCATATGAAGTTCTTTATCAGTCTTCCGCGTACTAAGATGTCATACTCTTTTTATTATTTAATGATGATCAAGTCTTCCGCTTTTATATGATGTTGAATTGACCAGTCAAAGTCTTATTTTTTATCAATATGATGTACACATAAGAATGACCCGTGGCATCTTCGAAACATCTTCTGCCACGTGACAGAGTGCGATTTTGGAGCGTTATAATGGATAATTAACAAGACAAATTAAATGTAACAAGGTACCATATATACAAGGTTGCCAAGATCTCGATGTAGATCTTAAGATCTTACGATTTTACGATCTTACGGACCCCTTCCGATCTCGATCTTATCTTGAGGATCTTATGTGTAAGATCTTAATATGATCTTAATTTTGGTCATACGATCTTACGATCTTATCCGATCTTATACGATCTTATAAAATTAATATAATCATTTAAATATTAATTTAAAATATATTTATGATAATAAAAATTAATTTATATGAAGTTAAATATATATTTTTTTATTTTTAATATGTTTTGATATAATTTGACCTAAGAATCGATAAAAAATGTCTTAGTGGGGTATCATTTAAGATTTCAATGCGAAAAATTTGTCAAAAATATATTTATTATTTTAAAAATATATTATTTTATTAATAGGTAGGATCTTACGATCCTCGATTCGATCTTACGATCTTCGATCTTATGACCCCCTTCCGATCTTATATAAGATCCCGATCTTGACAACCTTGCATATATATATATAATGTACATGAAAATTATATGTTTTTCAAAACGATGAAATTTATATATTTAAACTGGCATAGATTTTTCCCGTGAATTATTTCTTCTTCCTCGATCCTTTCCCTTTCACTCCCTTTCCGCTCTTTTTTTTTTCTTCTACGCAGGACACAACGAAGAGAAGAGAAGAGAAGAGAAGAGAAGAGAAGACATCTTTATTTTTTTTTTCTCCAGTCAACGACAGGAAATAGTCCATAGACGGGTTTGGCGATGGATATGGAACGAAAGCTTCATGCGATTCCGACGTCTCGCGGAATCGCCTCAACAATTCAAGATGGAAACTTAAGAAAGGTCACCTGAGCTCAGTTTCCAGTCCACTTTCCACCTCCGATTCTATCTTATGGTAGCGTTTTGCACTTTTTTTTTTGCTATTTTTTTTGTCTGACATGATAATAATTATTTATTTTTCAATTTCATTTTTTATCTCTCTCTCTCACTCACTCATTTCTCTTATAAAATAATTTATTTATTAAATATAAAATAAATTTATTATAAAAAAATAATATAATATAATTTATTATTTGTCATTTAATTAAAATTTAAATATTTAATTAAATATAATTTATTTTTAAAAAAGTTTTATACTTAAATAATATTTTTAACAATTTTTAATATATATTTAAAAATTTTCTTTTATTTTTATTAATTACAAATTAATATTTTATACTTATGAAATATTTTTTATTTCAAACGTCCAATAAAATTAATCTACGACATTTATTTCTTCTTTATCACATGCTCAACATCGTTATATTTCCCTCTATTCAAACACACTCTTATTTATTTCGTTTCCAAAATTGTTTTAGTGATTTTAGTATCAACCTTATTAGAATGTGAGCCTCGCAAACGTTTATTTCACCCCATCCTCAATTCTATTTATTTAGTTTAATTTTTTCCTTATTAGATTTTAAGAATTCCTTTCTATAAGTTAAAAGAAATCCACCTACAAAGTATATTACGTCCTTAACCATGTTTTTTTTCAAAGCTATATGCGAATAATTATAATTTTGATAAACACACCACACACTCTTTTATTTTCTAATGCAATCAATAAACCCAAATGATGCTTATTTATCACCGCTTTTAAGAGTTTAAAAAGCTTAATCTTAACCTAAACCTTTTTTTAGTAAAAAAGTCATGAAAAGGATAAGCATAGCATCACATCTTCGTTAAAAAAAATATCAAATATTTAATTGAGCAATCATCACAGAAAAAAGTGGATGGTATATTATAAATTTTATTTTTTTTAAAAAGTAGTATTTTATTATTTTATAATTTATAAAGAATCAATTAAAGCATAGTCTGCTTTTAGATTTAGAATAATATTGCATTTATGTAAAAAGGACTTAAAAAATATTAATTTAATTATCATTTAATTACACGTGAGAAGAAAAGTTTATTTATTTATTTTTATACAATTTAAAAACACGCACAGACATGATATATAAACAAGTCATGCCCGACAGGCCAACTCATTATATATTTCGACAGTTGCATTTATCAAAGATCAAATGCAAATATATATATATATATATATATTAAATAACTCCGCCTATATTTTATAGTCGGTCCCAAGCCCGGATAAAGGAGGAGGGTTGTGTTAGGTCCCGACAGCCAACATAAAATCATGTCGAATCTTATGAACATGGATCAACGAATATATTGTGTTAATGCTAGGTCGTTACCCGTAAGTAACGCGTTACTAATAAAGCGGAATGGCGTCGTATGATCCATGTAGCCGACCCCACCTAATGGGATAAGACTTTGTTGTTGTTGTATATATATATATATTAAATAGATCGACTTATTGTATACCAAACTTTTATCTTTATAACAATATTCCAAGTAGTGGCGTAAATTACAATTCAAAATGGCATTGTCTACTCCTTTTATCCTATATATAATAAACAAAAAAAAATGTCAATCACATTGAATGCATATATATATGATATATACGTTGACGTTATACATATATAATTGTCAGGTTCCTTTTACTAAACAAGTTGGCCAATTATTTGCTCTAGAAGAAAATTGAGATTGTTTAACGGGCAGTTTGCAACGGACGAAAATTCTTCGCAATTTGCGATAGATTTTGCGACGGATACGGTTCTGTCGAAATTTTCGACGGTTACAATCGTCGAAAACTAAAATAATAAATTAAGAAATCTATTATATTATTATTTTATTTTTTGACATTTATAAACGTTGAAACTTCCGACGGATACTTATTCGTCGAAAGTTTCAATGGTCCAAACTGTCAATAAGTGGAAAATAATATAATATAAGTGATATTTTATTAATATAATTATCGATCGTTCAGACCTCGAAATTTTAGACGGTCCAAACCGTCGGTAACATAAAATTAAATATTATATGATGTACATATACTTACATTATATTTATCGACAAGCTTAAGGCCGTCGTCAGAAATTTCGATAGTTCGGACCGTCAGTAAATGTTTTCGACGGTCCTGACCATCCGTAATTATAAAAAAACTCTTCGCACTTTTTTTTCATTTTCCCGCTTTCATCTTTAATTTCTACCTCTTTCATTTTCGCGGATATATATATATATATATATATATATATATATATATATATATATGTCTCATCTCTCTCTCCCTCTCCACAACTATCTCTCCCTCTCCTATCTTGCCAGCACGACGACCTCCCGACGACGACCCTCCCTCCCTCTCTCTCTTTCTCCGACGACCCTCCTTCCTCCCTCCCTCTCTCTCTTCGGATCGGCTCGTTGGCGGCGGGCTAATTTTTTTATATTATAAAAATACTTTATGACGGTTGTGACCATCGAAAGTTTCGATGGTCGTGACGACCGTCGAAAGACGACCACGCGACGATCGTCGAAAGTTTCGATGGTCGCGACGACCGTCAAAAGTTTCGACAGTCGCAACTGACAAAAGTTTTGACGGTTGCAGCCGCCGGACATTTGCGACGGTTGTGACCGTCGGAACTTTCGACGAGTTTTTTTCGACCGTCGTAAAACGATTTGCGACGACTATTTTTTCGTCGGATCGCTTCCGTCGAAAATCATAATTTCGGCTGATTTTCGACAAATTACAGACGGTTTTGACCGTCCTCAATTTACATTTTTCTTGTAGTGTTGAGCATCCGGGACAGAAAATGAAGAAGAATAAAAATAAGGTAGCTTAACTTTGAGACATAGTTAATTAGTGGCTACTAAGTACCATTTAATTAGACCAAGGTAGGCGATGTCTGAGGACATGAATATTAATCTTAACTATATTCTAAGATTATAATTAGCTGACCGGGCAATTTACATTACATAGACCTAATTATGTTATGAGTTTAGGCATTTGGATTATTTAGAGGTCAATCATTATATATATGTCATATGTGGGTATACCATGCATTAAAAATTTGAATGAACTTTAATTAACATTTTATATTTGGGTGGGGGGGGAGGGGGGATTATCAATATTCACAAATATTCGGCCAATGTAACTACGTACGGTTAAGACGACCTTAAACTTCACATCGAACTAGTCTACTAAACGACCCAAAGATATTATTATATAGCTAATACAAAAAAAAAGGGTCTCCACTTAAATTATTTATTAGTTAATAACTAATTATAATGACGTCGTATGCTCCATATAGTTGACTTCACCTAATAAGATAAGACTTTATTATTATTGTTATTGTTAACAACGAATTATATATAAGCAAGTCAATTAAATAACTTTGATCTTTTTTGCTAGTCGATAAGAAGAGGGTGGAAAAAGCTCGTCACTGCTCCTAAGGCAGTATGGGAAAAGCTTGTCCGCACATTGGATACGACCAAGACTTCTAATTTTCTTTAGAAATGGACGTCAATTTATTTCAAGGACCAAGCACCAACCACAAATACTCTCTCTCTCTCTTACTGCATATGTATTATATATATTATATTATATATATTATTGCACGTTATGAAAAAAATGAAGGTGTCCTTTTTTTTAAAAGAGGCATACCGTGTTTTCTATATTTTTATCCCTTGAATTAGAAATGTATGGATTTTATTTTATTCATTACAATTTAAATATTTTAAATCTGATTCGTAGAAAAACATCGTACCTTTTATTTGAAGGGAGAACACGTCCATTAAGCTTATTAATTATTTCAGACACAATGTAATAGGAGTTAGTACAAGTACCGCATGCAGCTACCAATAGAACGAAAAAAAAAAACAAAAAATAGAACGAAATTCTACGGTGTTGACTGAGAAGCTCTGTATTTAAGAAGAACTGAGAATTTTCTGCTTGCAGGAACCAACTCCATAGATCGATCGTGAGAAGCGTTCGCGCAACTAATGGCTTTGCAGCCTCGTCTGCAGCTCACGACCACTTTGCGGTCCCTGCTGCTGCTTCTTTTTGCATGGTCGCCACTTCCGGTGCCGGCTGACAGCAAGCCGGTGACGCAGCTCGCCAAGGAGACCATGTGCCGGGGCGTTCTCCCTGCTTCATCCGATGTCCGTATTCCTTACCCTTTTGGCATCCCAAATGAGTCCGATTACCTTCCAGGGTTCCAGGTCTCCTGCGTTAACGAAGACAAAGGCTTCGTGGCCAAGCTGTCTGCAGGCAGCAACGTGTCCCTAAGGATCACCAACATCTCCGTGGACGAGGGTTACGTCCGAGTCCTCATGGATCCCTTCTACTTCTATACGTATCGATCCACGGTGAAACCCATGATCAGTTTCAACCTGGAAGGAACCCCTTATACCTTCTCGGGCGCGAGGAACAAATTGACAGCCGTGGGATGCGACAGCATGATCACCGTGTCGGATCAGAAGGGCGACTACACGAGCGGGTGCGTTGCCTTCTGCACCACGCCCATGAGCGCCATCGACGTGATCTGCTCCGGCGTCGGATGTTGCCAGACCTCCCTCCGTGGCCGGGGCATGAAGAGGATAGACTTGAATGTGACCAGCATGAGGCGCAACGCTGGGATGTCCAACATCACCTCTTCCTCGTGCGCCGAGGCGTTTCTGGTGGAGCAGGACGGCGGTGGGTTCAAATTCAACAAGCAGCAGCTGCTGATGGATCGGTGCTTCAGAACGCCCAGACCGGTAGTTCTCGACTGGGCCATCGGAAACAAGACCTGTGAGCAGGCGACGCATGGGAGGAGCGCCATGAACGACTACGCGTGCAAGGCTAACACTGACTGCTACAACTCGCCGACCAAGGTGGGATACCTCTGCAAGTGCAAGAAAGGCTATTCCGGCAACCCATACGTCGGATGTTCCGGTGAGTAATTAACTAATTAATTAGCTCTGAAATCTGCATCTGTTTTTAGTTATCAAATCTTACTTTTCATCTTTGAGTTAATTGTTCTTGGCACGCACTTAACAGATACGGACGAATGTCGTGATCCGAAGGGCCACCCCTGTCTTGGGAAGTGCGTGAACACGCCGGGATCATTTCACTGCCCCTGCCCGTTGGGACATCGTGGTGACGGTCGGCGAGACGGCGTGGGCTGCGAAAGACCAACACTATTTGAGGTTGCATTGGGTACGACTGCGCGCGATCTCATCGATCCTTAATCATAATAGTCAAGATTAAATTTGCGATCCAGGGAGTGCTCGAGAGCTTAAATATTGCGGCATGCATGCAGGCGTCGGACTCGGTCTCCTGGTTTTATTGCTTGCAGGGGGAATCATAACGTACTGGGAAATGAGGAGGAGACGAGGCGCGAAGATGAAACAGAGGCACTTCATGCGGAACGGTGGATTTCTATTGCACCAGAACATCTCTGCCATGGACGCAAGCACCAGAATCTTCACCATCGACGAGATAAAGAGCGCAACGAACAACTTCAGCGCCGCCAACGTCGTGGGGCAAGGCGGATACGGCACCGTCTACAGGGGCGTGCTGTCCGACCGAAGCACCGTCGTGGCCATCAAGAAGTCCAAGTTCATGGACGAGAGCCAGGTCGAGCAGTTCGTGAACGAGGTCGTGATCCTGTCCAAGGTCCACCACCCCAACGTCGTCCGCCTGCTCGGCTGCTGCTTGGAGTCCCAGGTCCCGATGCTCGTCTACGAGTTCGTCCCCAACGGCGCCCTCTTCGACCACGTCCACAACGCCAGCGCCGTCGCCCACATGACCTGGGAGTACCGTCTCAGGGTCTTGGAGGAGACGGCGCAGGCCCTCGCCCACCTGCACACGGCGTCTCCGATCCCGGTCATCCACAGGGACGTCAAATCGTGCAACATACTCCTGGACAAGGATTACAGAGCCAAGGTGTCGGATTTCGGGGCGTCGAGGCTGGTCCCCTTCGATCAAACCCACATCACCACTGTCGTCCAGGGAACCTTGGGGTACTTGGATCCGGAGTACTTCCACACGAGCCAGCTGACGGAGAAGAGCGACGTGTACAGCTTCGGGGTGGTGATCGTGGAGCTGTTGACCTCAGAGAAGCCGGTCTCCTTCAACCGCGCCGAGCGGAACTTGGCCTCCCATTTCCTCATGCTGCTAGAGGAGAACCGGCTGATGGAAGTGGTGGACTACCGCATAGCCAGGGAGGCGGGCGCGCTGCACGTATTCGAGGTGGCGCAGCTGGCGAAGGCGTGCTTAAGCCTGAGAGGGGAGGACCGTCCGGCGATGAGCGAAGTGGCAGTCGTGCTCCGTGCTCTGAGGAAGCTCATGACGCTGCATCACAGCGACAAGGACATGGACGGCGTGGAGTTCCCACTGGGCAAGCCTTTAGCTGCGGAGAAGATGATAATAGATCACCATCCAAAGAGCGCCTACACAGAGGAAAGCTCCCTGTTGTCATGACTCATGATGCAAATTGCAAACTTACCGGAGAAAATTAGGTCGTGTTGCAACTGTGAACAGTGATTTTTATGTTGCAATTTTACCATTTTTCTGTAAATTATTTCCGACAAATTTTGTTAAGCTTCTGTCACTTCTGCATTTCTATCCAGGTTTGTATAGACATTGAGTCCGAGACGACGTGTTACATTTAATTGAAAATTCGGATAATTTAATATTCCATTTTGTGTAACGTCCCGAAAGTCACGTGATCAGAGTCGTCTCAGAGACGTTATACAATTTTATATAAAATAATTTTAAAAAATTATAAAATGCAAAAATGATAATATGAACATCTAAAAATTTATAATATCAAAGAAATTGTAACATTCATAACTTGACAATACTAAAAGTGCAAAAAAGTAATAACTAATATATGAATCTAGTATGACACAATATATCTGTCACTGAGCTTAACCACCTGCATCACCATCTTCTATCATCATCTCACCCGCATGAATTCAGATGTATTGAAAACTCATGAGCATAAAAGTATTTAATACGTACGATCTAACCATAATAATAATTAACAGTTCTCAATAAATTAATAACAATATGGTGCAATAAGCAATAGAGCACTGGATGGAATAATAGGATAAGAGCTCAATAAATCAATAGAACAATATAGTCATAAATCAATGTAAAATATTAGGAAAGATGTCAAAATATCAATCAATATCAATGAACGGTTAATGATAATTAATTATGCTTGATCACTATAGCATTATCCAATTTAATAATTTCAATCCAATACTAATATTAATGATCATCAGTCAATAATAATTTTCATACTATTCAATGGACATAGACAATGTCAATCAACGTCAATATCTAAATGACATGATTCAATTCAATTTTACTTCCATTCTATTCTATTCGATTTAATTCAAATTTTGGAGTTATTCAATACAATATAGAGCGCTCAATCAATTAAGAAAAAACTTCATGTCTCTTTGGTCAAGGGATTAAGCCACGGCAAGTCGTCCTCTAATAATAGCGCTAAATAATAATTCGTAATGGCGAGGAATCGTGGCCAAGATGGCCATAACTTTCCTAAATGGTGACGTCTCAAACATCTAAGTACGCTATCTGTTCTATACAATACGATAACAATATGATCCAAGGAGACTTAGAGACAATAGGAGAGCATTGTGATCCAACAATTTTCATCTTTTATCTTATTTACCCCAAAGACCTATCTTTAACAATTCAATTTAAGTTAAACAAGAACACAATCAGAGAAAAATTATTTGATCAATATTATGATAAGTCACATGATCAGATGGGACGATAATATAATATCGATCTAAGTAATATGATGAGATCAGAGTTGTTAACACGGATGATGATCACGAATATTTAACCATCACAAGCATTCAATTTTCTATAATAAAATATCAAAGAATAGATTTTCTATCCCCAGAATCTGGCCTGCGTTGGGTAGAAGTCGCGTCGTATTCGGAACGGCAAAAAACCTCTCGGAGAGTCAAAATCCGAATCGAGTAGGATGTGAAACTAAGTCGGTTCACACCCGTAACAATCCCTCAATCAAACACAGGCTGTGTTCGAAAAATACGGACCGTGCCATAGGAAAATCCAGGCTGTGTCATCCTAACCCGGTTTGCGTCCAATTATAATTCAGTATGCATCAAGGCAGTCCGAGTTTAATAGAACTCAGACCGTATTTATCAGAATTTGGATCGTGTCAGCCTCAACCCGGGCTGTGTCGGATTCCATCGTCAGCGGAAAACACATTCCAACACGATTTTTCGGCCATCATAACTACACCATACAATATCCAAACAATGCACAATTTATATCAATAGATTCTTAGTACAAATGAGAAGAGAATTAGATTTCATGTTACAGAAAATCGACAACATAGGAATTCCTCCTACGTACATTGGCTAAAAAATCAACTGAAATCCCTCTAGTATACAGATTGTCAAGACGCTGGACTTTGCCCGACGATATCTCTGCGATACGACCTTGAAATTCATGTCCGTCACTTCGGGCCGCTTATCTTATGACGGGACTTCGAAATCAATTGTCGGGTGCCATTTGAAACGTCTCGATTTGTGTGAGAACAGAGGACAAAGTAAGCTCATGATGTAGAAAATTTATTTGGCTAAAGAGTGTTTCCAATAATCTCTTTAATGCTTAATTATAGAATAGGCTATGATTTTCACTTTTACGAATTGTTTTGAATTAATCTTGACCATCCATCATTAATTAATCATCTCATAATTATTCAAATTTAATTAAATTCAAATTTACTTAATAATCTCATCATTATTTCCATAACAATTTCACCCTCGTCTCAAATTCCATCATCTTTCCAACTTCTCCTCTAATGCCCATCAGTTTTGAAATTAAATAATTTTAAAAAATTAAATAATAATTTTTCAGATCTTATTAATGAATAAAATACTTATTTATTTATTTAACAAAAATCAAGATCATTACACTTTGTATATACGAATATATATTTTACTATTATTCGATCCTGTTGAATCATTATTTTTTTATAAGTATCCTGTTGAAACATTGAAAGGTGCTATATTAAATGTGATCCAATCCAATTAAAGTTGGTCAGTTGTTAAATGGGATTGAATAAAAAAAGTAATATGAAATGTGAATCTTTGTTGAGTTTGGTCGGGTCAATGGATTATCCGTTTGAATATTTAGTTTTATAATAATATTTTTATTAATTGCAAACTTTTACAGATAATAAAGTAAGTTCTTTTCAATGATGTTTTATATTTTTATTTTAATACACTTTAATTTAAAATGATTTAAACTTTGAACTTTTTTAAAAATAATTTATCCAATCATCCGGTCAGATTTGAAAATTGTACTCCACCATTGGTGATCAAGTTTTGATGGAACCGATTTGAATAAATTGCGATCAAGGACTCACTAGTGAACATATGAAATTGATGGGCCCTTTCTTTTTTTTTTTAGTGCCGGCTCGAGTCTACGAAAGATCTTCGATGTCCGAGACTACTAGCACTCGACTAATCCGAAAGCCGAGAAGATAAAACAGTAAAAACTTATTCCCTAATCAAAATGGTGACTTCGAGATTCGAACTTAGGACTAATAACACATCATGAACGTTTGGAACTCAACCTTGCTATCGATTGAGCCAACCACTTATGGTTATGGTGGGCCCTTTCTGATATCTAAATTCTAAACAGTTAATACTGCAACTGATTTTTTTTTCTTTTTGGTTGCGTTGGACAAGCAGGATGATGAACAATTGGTTTGATATATTCATTCGGGATATGTTTCAATAAAATTGAACGTAACGAAGAACGATACATTTTAATAGGCGTTTGAGAAGAATATAGGAATTGTAAATATAAAAATACAATTTTAATAATTAATAAATATTGAGTATAAAATAAAATATTATGTTAAAATTTGTTTATTAAAATATAATAATAAGTTATATTTAACAAAATATTACATTTTTTGATGAAGTGATGAATAAAAAATAATATTAAATTAATTGTTTTATAATAAGTAAATTATATATCATGTATAAAATATTTTGTATGAAGAATATAAGAGAGAGAAAATAAGAGAGGAAAAAATAAATAAAAAATAAGAAGAAATGTCACGTCCAGAAAAAAAAAGTTAATTTTTAAAAGAAAGCCTGAAGCGCGTGAACAAAACTCCACAGGAAAGAAGTTAAATTTTTTTTTTTTAAAAAAAATATTGCTTCTGATTTTTGTTGCTGGATCGCCGGCTCCGTGATTGAATGTGGCCCAATATTTTGAGTCAACCGACAACGTTTCTGGTAGGAGTGACATCCGCCCTTATTTGGAGTGGCGTATTAGGTCTTATTCCACTCTCGTCATCTTTTCCTTATTTTTATACTCAATTCCGATTTTCAAAACGTGGCTAATTTTATTTTCGCCCCCAGATTCTCTCGAGTTCTCGATACTTGTAGGACTCGAACTCTTCATTATTTTATTTATAAAATAATTAATAATTATAAAATAAAAAAACAATTATTTTAAACATAATAAAGTGATACATAATGTGTATTAAAATATTGAAACCTGACTAATTAAAATTAATAAAATACAATATTAAAAATTATATATAATATTTATTAAAAAAATAAAATTATTAAGTTAATATTAAAAATTTGAAAATTAATATTAATATTTATTTCAGAGATCGAATCTCACGAAATGAAAGGCCAGCAACAACAACAATAACAACAAAATTTTATCCCACTAGGTGGGGTCGGCTACATGGATCATACGACGCCATTTCGCTCTATTAGTAATCAAACCTTTCGGTATATTATTCACTAATAGATCTTGCTCTATTAGTTCGCCAAATGTCCGTCTTGGCCTCCCTCTCCCTCTTTTAATCGGACTCCAGATTATTTGATCTACTATTCTTATTGGCGCATCTAATGATCTTCTCTGAACATGACCAAACCATCTCAAATGATTCTCTACCATTTTCTCACTAATAGGAGTCACTCCGACTCGTTCACGTATATGGTCATTCCTAATCTTATCTAATCTTGTATGATCACACATCCATCTCAACATCCTCATTTTGGCTACCCCCACTTTACGTTCATATTGTCCCTTCATAATCCACATTCATTATCATATAACACTGCTGGCCAACATTCTCGCATAATCCCAAAAATAACCTAGAGTCACTTTTGACCTTACCCCACCTCCGGGGAAAAAAAAATGGCAAACGGAACTTCGATCGGGGATGCCCCGCGAGGCCATAGGGGCGGGAAATATTTTCAATTTGTCATACCTTATTTCTAGTAACATTTTTTTTTACAATATGGTCAGCATCATGGATTAGCATTGGTCACTATAATATGATTACCGAGCTCTTCTCTGACTCGGTGCTCGCTAAAAGGGGAAAAAGGTATTGCATAATCATTTAAATTAAATTAAATAATTACGCAATTATTTCTCGGCATCATAAAGAAGGTCAAGACAGCGATCTTAAATATTAAATTCATAAAGTTGATTCTCAACTAAAACCTCGTCTCTTCTACCCAAAATTCGGATTTTATTACTAAACGCATACGCCGTTTTTTATACGTTGGCGCACATCATGCACAATTATTTTTTAGTTGCATTCCTGCATATTAATAAATTAGGTTAAATATGAATATTTTAAATAAATAACTTCGATCTTTGATTTTTTTTTGACAATACTAAATTCTTTAAAGGATGTTGGACATATTTCAATCAAGATAATTAATATTTTTAAATGATAAAATTTAATTACTTCTATTTAAATTCATTGATCATCAATGATTGAGATACGTTCATTAATTAGTTGAGTGAAATAATAATTATCGTATTGCTCAATTTGAATCTGGTTCTATATTTCCTGACAGTCAATTTTTTTTCTTGTAAAAAATAAAATAAATAAAATAAATAAAATAAAATAAAATAAAAGCTGATTTTGTTATGTTGGAATCGTATACTGTGTTTGATAAGTTGGAACCGAGTCCGTATCGTGTAGCGTTTTCTATTGTTTTTTTTTTCTTTTTAATTTAACTTTTCCTATTCGTGTTAGGGTTTCTCTCCAATGTTCGATTGACTACCTTTACTTTTTAAAAACCCTCTGCGGACCTCCAAATCTCGGAACACCCCCCCGCCATGAATGGCTCCACGGCGAGCGCGCAGGTCCGATGAGCAGCACGTCGCGTCCTCTCCGCCGCCTTCCGATCCACCGACCTTCGCGGCCGCCGTCTGCCGGATCGCCGTCGCCCAGATATGCGTCGACGCCGGCTTCACCGCCGTCGAGCCCTCCGCGCTCCGCGCCCTGGAGGACGTCGCCGCCCGTCACCTCGCGGCCCTGGGACGCTCCGCGGCGTCCGCGGCCGCCGCGGGGGGGCGCACCGACGCCAACATCCACGACCTCGTGCGCGCCTTGGAGGACCTCGCGGCCCCGCGCGGGTTCCGCGGCGCGGCCGACCCGACGAGGCCGCTGCTGCGATCGGCGCCGCTCAGGGAGCTGATGGCGTTCGTGGAGGCGTCGGACGAGGTGCCCTTCCCGAAGCCGACTCGGCGGAGGGAGATCGTCGGGGCGGGGGAGCGGCCGGGGAAGGAGGACGGGGCGATGCGATGGACGAGCTTCGCGGAGGTCGGGAGTGAGCCGCCGTTCCGGCACGTGCCTCGCTGGCTCCCGTCCTTTCCGCCGGCGGAGCAATGGGAGAGAAAAGGGGTCGAGGAGGAGGAGAAGAAGATGATGACGACGTCGCCGGAGGAGGAGCCGGTGATGCCTGCGCCGGTGGCGGCGAACGGCGGGGAACGATCGTGGCCGGTGAAGAGGGAGAACATTAAATTTCGACTTGGGAAGAGGGGGAGGAATGAGACGAGGAGATTAAAGCCGAACGGCGCGATTTAATTGGTGGCAAAATAACAAAAAAAGCGAGGAGTTATTTTTAGATTATATTAATTTTTACTATTAAATTAATGTGAGGGTTCGAAGGGACTCGAGCTCGGGACGGCGAAAATTATGTCTTGCGTCGTTAACCACCGTGCTCATTTTGTTGGAGCCTCGTCTTTCTCTTTTCATAATATATAAATGGAATTATCTTTGTCACTTCACATTACTTATGAAATCAAAGGGTTGATTTTAATTAATTTCCATTGTCAAATGGAAAGTTTAAGTAAAAAAATCTGATTACAATTAATGAAATAAATGCATATATATATATATAATCGTTTGATGTGATGAGCAGAAAATAACAGGGTTCATCCTTTATTTTCTGTTAAAAATATTTAATTTCTTACAAGCAAATAACAAAAAGCCAGTTTACTTAGTTCCACATATTTAACGTTTATAAAAAGAGCCTTTTCACCATTCTTTTCTTTAGAACTCAAAAAATCAGATTTTCTTTTAACTCCGATTGTGTGTACTGGAATTCGTTGTGAAACTTCAACGTTTCGTTTATCCATTTTAATTCATTTTTTATGTATTAAACTCGTTGATCTTCCTTGTCACCAAAGGGAAAAAAAGAACTAATCTTAAGTTTATTTTCTGATGTCAGGAAAAAAAATTTGGGAAACAAAGAAAAGTTCTAGCAATTTTATATGCCTCATGACCCTCATAAAAATGTGCAAGCTGAGATAATGTTGCATTAAATCGCCTATAAAACGAAATAGATATACGAGTTATTCTCGTATCTTCTTTGCCAAAGAAGAAAAAAAATAAACATGTAAAATAAGGTCACGGGCTTTATTCTAGCATCATTATACATGAGTAACCATAAGTCATCAGATTTGCTTCAAACAGTGTACTAATGACTAGAATATATGGAATCCACCTGAATCAGTTTACATGAGAATGCAGGGAGTATAGGACCTCAATGGAATGGGGAAGTCTCAAGTAACTAGATTTGCTTTACCTCGTACTCATGGAGAATGCTTAGAGGGCTGTCTACAGACACTGGTCTTTCTTCAGACCACAATTCCAAGTTTACCGTCCCTGTTCCCCAATGCACCATGCATTTCTTGACCTGTTCTAGGTCAAACCTATTAACCAGTGCTACTCCTGCACATTTGTCAACTAGCATCCATTCACCTGAATATAACACAATAATCAGAAAACAGGGAAAAAAACATTCAGAGGGAGTTTATAATTTGATAGGTACTGTTGCTATCCAACAAAAGCTACAATTCCACAAAGAAAATAGTAGAGGGTGAAACTGTAGTAGAAGCAAACATGGAATCAAATAAGTTACCATTGGGACGGAAGTTTCCCTCGAATGATTGCTCCCCATGTTCATAATCTACTTCATGATGAGTGCCATCAACCGAGTTGAAGGCGACATAAACCTCAGTTGGATGCAGAAGGGTAAATGTTGGATGCACTCGCAGACAAACCAATCTTCAGTTTCAAAGAAATCAATGAATGAGCTAACTTCCAAACATGTAAGTAACCAAATCATGCTACTCCAAGATGCTTTTGATTAAAAGAAAATAAAAAATAAATAAAAAGATCGATTCTATCCCTATGATTTGGTGGGATGTATTCCTATCAGGAGATTTGCAATGATTCTATCCATCTGATTTGTTTTTTTTTTTTTTGAGAGGGGAATTGGTGGGTTCATGAAGTTAAGGGTAGCAAAGCTGGTAGCCTGGTGGGTACATATGTCCAGTTTAATGTATTCATTTCAAGAAATGTGAGGAGAGGTTCAGCACCCAAGCTTATGTAACAAAAATTCATAACCATAACAGGAGGCATGATGACAAAGAAATTACCTTGAAAATCCACCTGAGCCAGCACCAACGTTGCGTGCTAAAATGCTGGAATTAATTCGGAAAAACTTAGGTTCAACATCCTGAATGGATATGTAGCGTTGAAGAATTAATCCTCCACCAATATCACCTTCCAAACAAAGCGATTCATTCTCCCCAGATTGTTCAAGGTTTATCCTAAGTCAATAATGCAAGTTAAACAAAGAAAGAATCACACTAAAACATGTACATTCCAAGAAAGAACAACTCAGTACCTAGATTTATAAAGAAATGGTAAAAGAGAAAAGATGTGCCCATTCTGATTAAAAGCCTTCAAGACAAATGATAAGAATCGAATTCCTTACCCAACAACTGCATATTCTTCTGTGCATCCAGCAGACCGATATTCAACACCACTGTACTCTTCATATCCATCAACTTCAACTCTGCTGTGCAGCCACTGTGTACCTAAGACAGCTCATTTGAGAATATATATATTACCTTCTGACAATGATAGCAAAACAGGATACTCATATGATATATGGGTGGAACTGTGAATTCCTAAAATTCCTAATTTTTTACTGATACAACAAGATATAAAAAGTACTGTACTGAAAGGTGCAAGCTGTCATAGAACAAAGATAAAATTTTGGAATTAAATTATAGGGGATGAGATTCATTCAAAGTTACCAGTAGGTAGATGCATCATAGAGATTATCCGTCCTCCAATCCATGGAACAACTTTAATCGCCCAGTCACCGCTTTTTAGCTCAACAGGTGTCTTTGAGAGCTCAGCACCTGTCTGTCCTGAATGCTTGTCAACATCTGGAATGGCTTTTGCAGCCTCTGCATTTCAATAATGACACGAAAGTACTTTAATCAACAATGATATAACCAGAAAGCATATAGATCTGTACCAAAGGAAAAAGGCAAAAAATATCCTTTATAACAAGTAATAGAATTGGAGGCAAGTTCTTGAGTTCATTATGTTATACTCCAATCTGCAATCTGGGAACAAGATATTACAGGCATGTCAAATTTCTCATTACACAAGACACCCAATAAGAAAATATTTTTTTCTTTTTCTTTTCCAGAAAAAGGGCATGAGTCCAACAAGACCACAAGATCTTCAATGATTAGAAACCCTTGATAGTTTTGCTAAAACATAAGCAGACATCGACCTCACTGTTGCATTTTCTAATTGTGCTCTTGATTCATTAAACAAGTTTGTCAATTAAAACATGACATACGCAAACATTATGAGTTGATTTCCATAGGAGAATGAATACCCAAAAGAGTTTTGTACTTCTTTTGACTCTCTTCCACTAATTTAAACACATCATATTCTGAGGGCATTTTGATATGAAGCTCTTCTCCATCAATACCTACAGCCTCAATCTGTTGACAACATTGGAAGGAAATTTGTCACGGCAAGGAAATTCTGCTAAACCATGTGCTTTCAGATATATATGATAGAATATATTACCATGGCACCACCTCCGAGCAACAAGTACACATGGAGATTACGCTTTTTCCTTTGCCACTTTCCTTCTGTTTTGGAGATTTTTACTGTCACAACTGAAGAATCCATTTCAGCAAAATAGAATGTCAAGAGGTAACCACCATGCATATATTCATATCCATCTCCATCATCCTCAAAGAGTAGGCCTTCAGCTTTACCTGAACAGTAAGATCACAATAAAGGATGTGCCATTTCTACAAGCATAAGACTTTTCCTATGTGATGCCAAACACAAAAAGGAAAGGAAATCTTGAACAGAATGCGCAACAATAATGAATCAACATAACACAAGAAATGAATTATCAGAAAAAAGTACAAGTCAATGATCATGTGCCTTTTTATGGATACTTCTGATGAAATGAAATCTCACTTAAAGAAAAAAACTACAAACTTTTGCTCAATAATCCATATTTCTTTTTTCTATTTCTTTGAAAAGTAATAAATCACAAAAGTTAGGAGCAAAAGGCCAAATAAATTTACCACACTCATCTAAAGCAATAATGAGGGATAATTCATCAGTTGGCTTTGCTTCACCAACATGTTGGAGAGGAAGACCCACGGGAATTATTGATCCACCTCGAAGGTACATAGATGGTAAATCCTGAATTTGTCCATGTATTTAGGGGAGGAACTGAGAACAATTCAGCCTAAGCATGAATCTAATCACTACGATTAAAATAAACTTACAGGATGTGAGTCACCAAAGTCAAACTGCAACCAGATGCCCTTTGGTAAAACATGTGAACTTTGATGTGAGTCTAGATGAGGTATGGTGCTGTAAGCCGAGAATAAGATAAAGAATGTCAGAAAATGATGAAATTTTCATGATTTCATGAACAAATCTGTCATATATGAGCATCAAAAGTCGTTTACAGACAACAGAACAATATTAAGGACCTTTTTCACTATTCATGAAGTATGTAAAGTATTGAGACCTAAAAGACAAAATAAGGCAGCCAATGAGTCACCTTGCACAAACCAATAGTGGGCCAAGTAAAAAGGAATTTTCAACTTGTCTCAAACGTGTATCCTTTGGATCTGCATGAGCCAACAGAGTAAGAACATCTTGCATAGCCAGTTTCCATTCATTACGTGGTAGGGAAGGTGGACAGTACCAGCAAAGAATGTGGGAGCAACAACAGGAGTGCCCTTTGTATGAGCTATATAGAAGAGACTATATATGTGTGGCAAAAGGCGGTAACGTCTCAATAATGCTAGGCGGCACACTTCTTCGCACTAGAACAAAAATGTAACAGCCAATTTAATACATTTTGCAGATATATATATAAAAGTAATGCTACTGTATTAGAGAACAAAAATTAGTTGGAGAATTGCCTAGATTTAGAAAAAAAACAATTACATTGTAAACATTTTGAAGAAAACGTTTTCACTTGGTTCCTAGTTAATTTTGTGACATTTATAAAAAATAACACAATTAAGTCTTCGTGGTATAATAGTTTCAATATATACCTCTTCCCCGAAAGACCATGGTTCATGGTCAATAGTTTTCATCTCTGAGTGCCCCCGACAAAAGGGAAACATAGCACCAAGCCCCATCCATCGACCAAAGAGTTTTGGTGTGGCATCACCAGCAAATCCTCCAATATCAGGTCCAGATAATGGTTGGCCACTGAGCCCCTAAACAAAACACTAAGTGCTTGGTAAGAGAATAATCACATCAGGACCACAACCATGATTAAGAAGCAATCGACCTGGAATCTCGAAACTTATATAAAGAGTGGAAAAAACACACAACTGTTATAGTGTTATCATATAGAATAACTGCTATTGACAGCGCAAGTAACTACATGGAAGAATGCATTGATGACGGTTCTCAAAGAAAATTGCATTGTACACTACTGGGGGTGAAGGGAGTTAGGGGGAGGAAGCTCCCGTATGCTCCCCTCATTTTCGAAAAAAGACTCTTTCATGACTTTAACCCATGATCCTTACAATACAAAGACGTAAATCTTTTCTTAAATGAAAAACAATTAAACTTCTACTATTTAAAAACTGAAATCTTCACATGGAAAGCTCTATAATATGGAAGACTAAAAAAGAAGGAAAAGTGATCTAACACCAAGTCATGTCATCCACTGAAGTACTGAACCATGTCTAAACTATATCAATGAAGGACATGGGTCATGTCATTTATCAGGACATTTTCTTGGCAGTGTCAAACAAGACCTAAGTCAATGAAGACTATTAAACAATGTCTGAGCTCATCACCACTATTGCTGTGCCACTTACTAAATCAAATTGTAATTCATGAAACACCTCCCCAGAAGCTCCTAGTCTTCAGAAGGTCTTAATATGCAGGGTAAATAAAATCACTCGATCAATTAATTAAAACTCTCTGGCTAAAAATGAAATTGACTCTTTTGCAATATGATGCCTGAGAGCAGCATAGTACCAAAATACATTTGACAATACACTGGATAAAGAAGGCATAACACCTCTTTATTTAACAAATAAAGAAGTCTTAAGTAATAAACTGGATGTTACTATCTTAGTATAAATAATGTCAAATTCTGAGGACCACCAACTAACCAACTGAAGAACCATGGAAAGACTCATATGTAAATGCTCCCAATTCGAAAGGTTATCTCCAGTCCATGTTGCAGCATAGCGTTGACTCCCTATGAACCCAGCTCTGGTAAGTACAAAGGGCCTTTTTGTATCACTCCCCATTTTCATTCCTTCAAAGGTTGATCTTGCCATAAGCATTCCATAAACCTGGATGAACATTCAAAACACATCCTGATATTTTGAATATAACAAATAACAATATTATTGTTATTTTAATATCAAGAAATATTCTTGTCAGAACCAAGAAAAGTCTATAATAGCGAGTGATCATGATTTGACCTACAAAGAAAGAAGATACCATTTGATTATCACTGTGATAATGACACTCACATTATGGTAGTAAGAATGGTTTTGCTGACCACCAAGTTCCAAGTCTCCTTTATGGATGTTGCTTTCTGGCATTGTCTTTGTTACAGTCTGCAATCAATTTGTCACATACACCACAGAGGAACATAATGAAACTTCTTTTGAGGGAGTGAACAAAAGGAAACTAATGACACATACTTTGAATACAGCAGGCTCATTCATATCATTCCATATTCCATCAACTCCATTGGACATGAATTTCTTTACCAGTTCAGCCCACCACGATCGTGTCTTTGCTTGAGTGAAATCAGGGAATACACAAGGGCCAGGCCAGACCTCCCCTAAATTAGAAAAGAACAATGTGATGAGGGTGTGCTAGACTAAGTGAGAAATTAATGGAGAAGAGATTACCAACAAAAGGTTTTCCATCTGCCCTTTGGATCCAAACATCACTTTTGCAACCACTATCATAAACATCATAACCCTCTTCATTTTTAATCCCAGGATCAAGCATCCAGATTGCTTTGAATCCAATTTCATGTAGTTCTTCCACCATAGATTTTGGGTCGGGGAAACGTTCCTGTGGACATATGCAAATGGATGACAAAATCCATGACAAATGGCACATTAAAAACAAACCGAATGCAAATAAATATACCGCGTCAAAGGTAAAACAGCGAAAACCATCCATGTAATCAATATCCATCCAAATGACATCACACGGTATTCCTTTCTCTCGGAAGGTTCTGGCAATCTGTATCAGGAAGCATGATTGTACAACTGTAAATACAAGCTCGACTTGCTATGATTTATGAGTATTTTAAAAATTAGATAAATTAGTTCTAGCATAAAACAAAATAAAGCAATACAAGTGCAATAAATAAAAGAAGATTCCCAAGTATCTAACTTGTGGAAATGTTCAGCAGTCAACTTGAATGGATTGTATGAAGTTAAATGCTTAAAATGAAAACAAAATGCAAGTTGATCGGAAGATCTCAGTATATCATTTTCCAGAGAGAGAACGATGAAGTACGAGTATACCTTGAGAACTTTGTCATCAGAATCGTAGCTCCAACGACATTGATGATAACCAAGTGACCACTTTGGAGGCATAAACACCTTTCCTGTATGGAGTAGCTTAGGAAGAAGCAATCCCAGACAAAAGGAAATCCATAGTATGCACAGCATACCAACAACCACATAAACTTGACAATTGTATATCTATCTAGAAGAAGCACACCACATTTATATAGACACGAATTTCTGAATTGAATGCAGTATTCTTGAATGACAACTTGGTCACTAGATAATAGCAGAAATAAGCACATAAAAGGACAAAAACGTAAAGAGCATAGGTATGCATATTTTATCTTTCGAACCAAGAAGGGAATACTATTTTTACCAGAAATTTTTTTTTTTGAGGAGCAAAGGATGACTAGAAAAGTAATATGTACTTCGACGGGTGACTTGAAAGGATGAAAACCATTATTGAGTAGAATACTTCTGTAAGCAAGTAATAAAGCACACAAAAGGATGAATCATTACCAATTGCATTGGACAGGGAAATAAGTACTTCGACGGGCGACTTGAAAGGACCAAATGTAATAACAGGATAAACAGCTACAGCATTAAAATTTATGGTGGATTCTTCTCGTAAGTCAATCTGTTGAAAAAAGCATCTGATTACTAGATAGTAAAACAAATATAAGCCCATCTTGGAGGGTTGCGAAAAAAACATAACCTCGCATCGGCGAGTTGTATCTGCAAGAACACCCAATGCCCTTCCATCTGGAAGAACTGCAAGAACCCAAGGGTGTGACTGGTATAAGGAAGTTGTGCTTGGACCATAACCCCATGCATCCGTGTTCCATGTGAAAATCTGGGATGACAACATGCCTTTAGCTCGCAAATAAATCAACCAGATGTCCTACAACTTGATAAGTCAATGTTGACATACACGTTTCCCCGTTCTTTCAAGTTGTCCGCTCGCTTCTCCAGTTCCATAAAAATTTGTCCCTGAAGGAAGCTGCAGTATGAAATCGACATTGTATAAATATCTACAAATTTAATCACTCGAAGGAAGTTATATTAAATATGAAACAGGTGATAGTGTAAAGGAAGAAAAAACTAGGGTTGTTATCTAGTAAAATCCCATTAGAGGATCTTGATTTTGTAAAAAAAAATTATGCACCTAATATTTCGTTTATGATGCAATTGCCATGCGTGGTATTGTGTTTGTTCTGCTCTACAGCTCAGTGTATGATATCACCCCACAACTTCATCGATACTACCTGCTCTTGTGTTATTTTACATTTTTTTCTGACTCTTATATTATTATGTATTACTTCTGCACAACCTTCGTGATTTTTGTAAGGTTGATGGATCCATCAACCTCCACTTATGTCAAAAAATATTCTTTTGTTCCTTTTTACTTATTCTGGGTCAAGAACAGGTGCTATGGAGAAGTTGAAATATAACCACTACTATCCTTAGTCCTCTTATTTATGTGAACCGTGAATCCTTGTGCAGTGTTGTGACATTGATATCCACTGAGACTCGAGTTTAAAATAAAGAGAATAGATATACTATATGATTCTAATCGATATTGCATACACACTGGTATATCCACAAATCAATGTCGACGCTTGAGATTAGACGGCGAAACTAGAAGAAACGGGTGTTCTATTAATATGGTCATGATTCGCCTTGGTTTCAAATAGCTACAATTTCAATGCAGTAAGTGAAGAATTTGATAGAACACTAAAAGCACAGCAACACTTTCTACCAAAAACAAATGACAAAAGGTTTCATTTATAGACCTGAATCTTGACCATCTGCTGCCCATGATGCCGCTGGAACTCGGGGACGAATTCCGGCGACCCAAGGACCCCGGTAATGGGCGTGTCTCTGACCCTTGGAAAGGCAAACGAGAGGCTAGGGAACGCGGTGCCGCGGTCGTCGCTGGAGCAATCGAACCGGAAGACCCCTTCCTCGAGGATGGGTTCGAAGACCATCTTCCCGGGAGCAGCGACCTCCTCCTCATCATCCATCGCAGCGCCGACGGCACCTCCCTCCCGGTGGACGCGGAACGTGCTCTTCGCCCTGCGGCAAAGAATGATTTCCACACGTAGGTTCAGTTATCTTCCCCGTCGCTTCGGGTACGGTCGAGAAATCGAGGTCAAGAGACAGAAAATGGAATACCTCGTCGGGAGCGCGGCGGGCTTGCGGAGGGGAAATGAGAGCATAGGAGACGAGGAAGTAAGCGCCGACGAAGTGGTACCTGCGGTGGTGCGACGACGGGGATGGAGTAGCTCTCCTCCTCTGCTCCTGCTACTCCTACTTGTGGTGCTATTAATGGCGATGGTGGTGGAGGTGGTGATGGCATATAATAATTGCATCTAGATCTCTGTGTGTGCGTGTGTTTTGCAGCAGCTGACCCAGTGACGAATTTAGAATCCGACGTCTATTTTTATGCAGAAAAAAAAGGAGACAAAAAAGATCTGAAGAGAGATTTTATTTTGGTGTTGCAAAAAGGGCGATAAAGCTCCTTACGGAACGAGAGATTTAAAAAGATAATAATAATAATAATAATAATAATAATAATAATAATAATAATAATAATAATAATAATAATAATAATAATATAAAATTTGATGTATATGGCCGAGTTCTTTGATAAATAATTATAATCATGATAAAAATTATTATTTTTAACATCAATTAGGAGCCTGTTAGTCTTGAATTATTACTAGTTTAAACTCTGCTGCTTGATTTGAATATTAATTTTAATATGTAGGAAAACATAAAGTCCTTAATTAATTCAGGTGACAAAACAACAAGCCAAAAGAGTCAAGACAATTTATAGTTCTATTTCTCACCCTAATGATATATACAGTTTATAAATACATTATACTCTTTAACATTATTAAATAAATGAAAAACATTTTTTTTCTTGCACGTAAATTATTTTTTTTTCTCAAAATCTTGTTATGAAAAGAATCAATCGAGCATCTAAAAATAGAACAATACATAAGAAAATAAGGGCTTCAATCTTATTTGGCAGCACACACTGACACGAGTGAGTGCTTCGGAGTTGGCACCGGATGTGGCTTACGTGGCACTCGGGCATTGAACATAACTACGAGATGACGAGCAGATGGTGGGCCCACGGCAGTTGTATAAAAGCTTACAAGAGGTTACACCAACAAATATCTGACAAACTAAGATTTTTTTTGACATTATTAGCGGTTATAAGCGGATAACAAATTAGTAACAAATTAGTATTTAATAAATTTAATAATAGAATTAGTTGATTAATATAAAATGATATAATTAGATTAATTTAGGCACTATATAAATTTTATTATAATACGATAAATTAAATATTTATATCTTAATTAAATAAAATAAAATTCTATAACTATTTTTTTAAAAAAAATATAGAAATTTATATTGACACTAAATTTTATATAACACATCGATGATATGAAAATATTAATTGTAAAATTATTTTTTATTCATTATTAACATATAAATAATTTATAATTTATTAAACATGAATATGAAAAGAAATATAGTTAAATGATGATAAAATAAAAATGAGAAAATAATAAGACAAGTTAGAAAGAAATAATATATTTGTAAGAGTAAAATTGGAAAAAAAAATTATAAAATGCTAACCTCTAATCCCTAAACGATAGTAGAAGTAATTTTTTAATATTTTTGTGGAAACATTAAAAGTTATTTATTTTTATCATTTATCAAATAAAAATATTAGTGTTTGAATCGTTAAATACTACTTGAAATGCTTATTTTTATGTTGCCAAACGGAGTCTAAAAAAATAGGGCATGTAAATATATAAGTGATAATTGTTAGAAAAGTTATTAAGTTAACATAAAATATGCGTATATATGTGTGTAACGCCCGGTTCGTTAGGAAAAAAAGAAGAGATAAAATAAAAGATTCAAATCGGATAGAAGAGAGAGAAAAGAAAGAAAAAGGGAATAAAGATAAAACCAAATCAAGAAAGATAAATTGGAAACAAATTTGAAAGAAATTTAAATCCAACAACAACTCTTATTCCTCCCCTATAAATATGAGGCCAAATCAAATAAATCAGTCATTTTTCTCTCTACGAGCCGGCCCTAGTTTTTCCTCCTCTCTTTTTGTGCGTCCCCTTCATTATTTCGTCCCTGATCCATCGTCTTCACCAAGAGGCTTGCCGGAGGGGTTGGACGCCGTCGGACGCACGCCTGAATCGAGAGGAGTGGGCAGAAGAAGAAGAAGACTGCAAGATTAGTTTTTGGACAGAAACTAATAAGGTATGGAACTAGGGTAGATTCTTCCTAGAATCATGATTTTAGACTTGAAGCATGTTCTGGGTAGTTCCTGGTTATTCTATGATGTTCTATGATATTGGATTGTGCCAGCCATCGTTGGAATATGACGATCGAATTGCGAACTGCGTATTTGCGCAGTTTCTGTGCAAGACGAACCCGGCCCGGGTTCACTGGAATCCGGCCCGGGCAGGTCGCCGTTGCTGCGCTCTTCGAGCTCTGCAAATCGATCGAACCCGGCCCGGATTGAAGTCGACCCGGACCGAGTTCCTTGCACGATGAGCAGTCGGGCAAAACTATGATTCCGAGAAGAAGATGACTCGACCTGGTCCGGATGTGACCCGAACCCGGCCCGGGCTGTTCTTTGTTTTCCTGAGAACAATTTTCGATGAACTCGGCCCGGGTTCTGCCTGACTCGGCCTGAGTTTCGATACCAATTATGATGATGCTATGATGTTTAGACCTCTGATTCAAGTGCTTAATCCCGATCTAAGTCATAATGATGATTAAGATGTCATGCACATATGATTCCTCTCCATGATTCTATCTTGTAGCTCCAATTAAGTCTTATATAACGATGATGATGATTAGAACTCTGAATCTGTATGACTCGATGATGATCCGACCTGGTCCGGGTGTAACTCGAACCCGGCCCGAGCTCTCCCCATG
Organism: Pontederia crassipes; assembly: GCA_030549335.1. Classification (NCBI taxonomy): domain Eukaryota; kingdom Viridiplantae; phylum Streptophyta; class Magnoliopsida; order Commelinales; family Pontederiaceae; genus Pontederia; species Pontederia crassipes. Next base: position 59,154,168 of record CM060196.1, on the reverse strand, counting down.
ATTTTTACCAATGACGAAGATGTATGAACCCGACCCGGGTTTCTCCTTACTCGGTCCGGGTTCCGACCAGATTAAGCTCAAGATGATGATCTTTTAATCCATGTTCCACCTGATTGATTCTAATCTATGTATGATGATGATGATGTCGATTTATCCCTGATTTATTCTCCATAATTACATCATTTATCTTGATTTAAAGTTCTTATCAAAATAAGTTTTGTTTAATTAAAAGATGCAAGATAAAAGACGTAAAATGTTAAATGAAGAGCTCTTTTATGATGGACTGGTGAAGACCAGTTATGGACTGTCCTCGGACAGTTATGGGCTGACTACGGTCAGTTATGGGCTAGCACTGCCAGTTATGATGATGATGCTGGACGGGTTGAGGCAGGCCTCCCCGTGGGTTGAAATATATCCCACTATAAGTCAAAGATGAATAATAAGATGATGAAGAAGATGAATCATATTAATAATGAAATCCCTTCATGATGATTAGTGGCTCTTGCCACACCTTTCCATGATTTCTTGATTTATTATTAATATAAACTAAAGAAGATGATTCACTTCATGATTATCTATGCTCATACAATGATTTCTCCTGATTCTTTATATGATGATGATCTCATAATCACGATGATCGGCTTTTGCTTTCTCTATGATGATTTATTTTGATCTATCATGATCTTTAATCTTATGATCTCAAGAAAATGACAATCTATCAACTTCCTATCCATATGCCAAGTTATAGGATCTCTATTACACATATGATGACGATGAAGTTTATTTTCTATATGATGATGATGATGATGCACTTATGATTCTTGTCTAGTATTATGATCTTATGATTATTTCTATCTTACTTCCATACTGAATTGCAAAACTCATAGGGATGTTTCTCCCCTGCATGTTCTTAAATGCATGACTATATCTTAATGATAAAGGTGGCCAACGGTGACAGATCGAGCTCGTAGGTGGTTGCACATGATTATCGAGTCCTTTAGATGATGGATAGCTTTTTCCTTTCTTTTTATTATTTGATGTATTAACTTTCCTTTGGACTCCTATGAAGTCAGTCTTTCACATTTTAAGATGTTACTCTATTTTATTCAGAATGATGATTTAGTTATTCCGCATTTATCAATGTTGAGTTGACCAGTCAAAGTCTTATTTTTCGGTCAACATGATGTACACGTAAGGATGACCCGTAGCATCTTCGAATCGTATTCTGTCACGTGACGTGGTGCGATTTGGGAGCGTTACAGTGTGTGTTAAGAAAGTTATGTGAGTTATAAATGGTGTATTTATATTAATATAATATGCCCTTAATGTTAATTTATAAAATAAATTTTGTACTGAATATTGTCGTAACTAAGTAATTTTCCTTTCCTTTGGGGTGTTTATGGCTGTGGCAAAATAAAAAATACAAGTCACAAGTATCACAACCATAGTCGACGCGTATAATTAAAAGCATTTTGATACCACGAGTTATGGCATGTTTTATCTTCTTCAATTTATAATAATATAATTTTGTATGAACTTTTAAAGAAGGCATTCTTAATTATATCTGATTCAATAAGAATATATATGCACTGCTTAATTATCATTTAATTCCAACCACCTTGCATTTGCTAATGCGCTATATCCATGCCACTTATTGTTACCCACTATATGAATGGATGATTTAAACGAGATTAATTTGGATTTTTAATTGCATCGATCTAAATTAATGGATCGAGTTTTCGAACTTGATCAATTCGATTTAATCCAATGATCTGACAAATATTTTTATATTTAATTTAGAATTAAACTTTTTAAATTTATTTCAAAATTTAAATCATTTGGATCAAAATATAATAAAAGAAAATCAATGATGGTTGGCACAAACAATGGATTAGTCACCATTTTGATTAGGATTTATCCATATTTCTCCCGCTCAAACAACGGATTAGTCTGATGCTAGTACCCTAGATACCGACGGGTCTCGATCGAAAAAAAATATAATAAAAGAAAGTATGTTATATTTATGAGCAAACTTGCAGACAAACCAATCTTCAGTTTCGAAGACGACAATGAGCAAGCTATTAGCTCGATTTATAAGTAATGCAAGATCACAGAAACATTTTATAAAGTTAAAGTTGAGAATACTAACACATATATGTGCTCCGTGAGCTGAATCACGAAATCACAGAACTTATGAATTAGTAGAATCTCCAAATGAACAAACAAAGTGCAGTCTTGGATGTAATTTGTTCCAAATCATAAAGAATATCAGGGGATTCTCGTCACTCAAGCTCATGAAACGAAAACTCATTACCATAATAGGAGGCATTATTACAAGACAATCCACCTGAACCATCACCGAGATGATAGAATTAATTTGGAACACCTTAGGTTTAGCTTTAAGAATGGATATCTGTCGTTGGAGAATTAATCCCCCACCAATATCGCCTTCCAAACAAAGTGATTCATCCTCTCTAGATTTCAAGGATCCTGTATAAGATAGTTTTAAAAAAACAACAACAACAACAAAGCCTTATCCCACTAGGTGGGGTCGGCTTCGTTAATCCATGGTCATGCGATTCGACAGGGTTTTACGCTGGCTGTCGGGGTCTAACACAACCCTCCTCCTTTATCCGGGCTTGGGGCCGGCTATAAAACATAGGCGGAATTCTCTATCCAATGGAATTCCCATCTCTGGTCAGGTTTTTATGATGGATCCAATTCTTCCGGAGCAAAGTAGAGACTGATGAATTAATGCATATTCAAATAAGAAACAGAAGAACACTACTATTTTGGTGATTTCAATTGATTGTACTCTAATGTTCATTACAAATTTGATATAAACGCAGCTTTATGTCTTGTACTTTTATCATTCTTGGTGCATCAACGTGGCATGTTTATCTTGTATAAGGAAAACAGCATGTTTTCTCTTGTTTTTTTTTTCAGAGAGGTGTAAGGAAAACAATATTAGAGATGTAACAATAAACTACTAGGAAAGCTTAATAAGTGTAAGAATGACTATCTGTTTGGAACCACATTTGTGGATCAAATTTTTTTAGATATTAGTCCTACCCAATAAAGTTAAAGGAAAATTATATCGTACTGCTATAAGGCCAGCAGTGTTATATGGTAGTGAATGTTGGGCTATGAAGGGACAACATGAACGTAAAGTGGGGGTAGCCGAAATGAGGATGTTGAGATGAATGTGTGGTCATACAAGATTAGATAAGATTAGGAATGACCATATACGTGAACGAGTCGGAGTGGCTCCTATTAGTGAGAAAATAGTAGAGAATCGTTTGAGATGGTTTGGTCATGTTCAGAGAAGACCATTGGATGCGCCGGTAAGAAGAGTAGATCAAATAATCTGGAGTTCGATTAAAAGAGGGAGAGGGAGGCCAAGGCGGACACTTGGCGAACTAATAGAGCAAGATCTATTGGTGAATAATATACCGAAAGGTTTGGTTACTAATAGAGCGGAATGACGTCGTATGATCCATGTAGCCGACCCCACCTAGTGGGATAAGGCTTTGTTGTTGTTGTATTAGTCCTACCACTTAACTAGATTTCAATCTATTTTTACCTATTCATTAGAATTATTCAGAATATGTATGATCAAAGAACAACTCTTTCTAAGAAGTCAAAGAACAAATTGTCTGGTGATTTCTCTAAGCTGTCTTCAGAGTGCCCAAGCTTGGGCTAACTCAAGAATTTACATTGCAAACACATGTTATAATCAACAATCAATTGCGTGTTCCTACTTTTTTTTCTTTTTTCAGGAATCATCAGTATTTGTATTTAAGGTCATGAACACTGTTATCCTGATGATTCTAAGAACATCCTACAACTATGCAAGAGCAGCAACCTAATTATTATCCCCTATGTACTTGACAAAATCCTACTTCTTCAATTTCCTCATTCTTATAATGCAAAGCCAAAGTTAGAGCTTCATTTGATGGACTAAAGAAATTTCGCCAGTTCAACTGTGAACAAACCAAAACCCAAATAGAACAAAATGCAAAAAGACCTGACTGCACAAAAGAAAAATAAAATCTCAAACAGATCATACTCATTAAGTATTTATGGCAACCCAAGCATGTGTTAATATGAAACTTCCTGATAGGAAAGTAGCTAAGAAGACGATTCTGAATCAAAATCAGCTCATACAGTTGCTGCATCAGGTAACTCTTTGGAAACTTTTGAAGGTGCACCATCAGGTACACTGATACAATTGCGGTATCCAGCCTCCTCCATTGAAAGCTTATCCATTTCACCTTCAACAATGATAATTTAAAAAAACACACGGGGAAAATTTATTTAACTTCAGTGGGTATCCACGTGGCATAACGAGTTGGACAGCGTGACGTTCATGTATGCGATTGATCGAAAAAATGAGCTATATACGATCGCAATGACCACGGCCGAAAGGATTTTCAAGTTGAATGATTGTCTTGCTATAAAATCAAAGTTAAATAATCTTATTGAAAATACCCTATGAGTTGGATGATCACTACTAAAATTTGCTCTTTTAGACCGTGATATCAAAACACCAAGACTGAGAGAAAGAGATTCCAAAGTTACCCGCGGATAAATGTATCGTAGATATTATACGACCACCGATGGATGGAACAACTTTAAGCAGCCAATCACCACTGGTTCAACAGGTTTCTTTAAGAGGCCATAATCTGTTTGAGGTGAAAGGTCATCAACATATGGAATCGGTTTTGCACCTTCTGCGTTTCAACAACAAGCATGCACTTTAATAAAAAAATTTATGTTATAACAAAAACGCAGACATGTGATTTAAGAAAAAGGATAAAAAAGAAAAGATTTCTTTAATAAAGTAATACAGTCAATGACGCAAGTTCTCAAGTTCATTGGAATAATTGTATGTGATATGACCCCAACAAATGCATGTTTATCCTTTCGGAAAAAATGTCATGTTCAATGGAATAAGATGGATGATTATGCATGTTTGTTCTTTCAATTTGAATATGTCACGTGATTCATGTTGGTTAGAATATGCACGAGAACTGATAATTTAATGGTTGGACGAATGACGTCGTATGCTCCATATAGCCGACCCCACCCAGTGGAATAAGGCTTTGTTGTTGTTGTTGTAGTGATAATCAAGAATGATTGTGATAACTTGTTCGGATAAATCCTGATAAGCTGATTGTAAGAATGTATATTTATCTTATTTTCTTGTTTCTTCTGATGTTCTTACTCCTTAATCTTGTGTTTGGTAGTTTTGTCTCTGTTGGAGCAAAACATGGCAATTACTAGAATATAAGATGCTTCTTTTTGTAGATGGAAAGGTGCAAACCGTAAATTCGTACCATTAAATTGGAGAGAAATTGCACGCAAGAAGCATAACAAGGTATGCTAAATATCATAAAATTCTTCAAGCTTATGAAATATTATGAAACGCCTAGCACAAGTTTTTATGTGATTAGTTGTTTGGAAGGAACTAAAATGTAATACTAGAGAAAAAAAATGGAAAGACAAATATTTCACTTAAACCGGAGTATCTGTAGCCGTCAAATTTACATGATAACATGTACATTAAGAACCTGTTCTAGAGTTCCTAATATGAAGGGTGCAAACCACCAGCTAGTTCGAGGGCTCTCGAAAGGAAATTTCTGTGAGCCCTTCTGATGCATGTGAACTTTGGAGTTGTCCTTTCCTTCTAGGGCGTCATGTTTGCATAGGGTGATGTAGGTCTTGGGTGGGTCGAGTTGTTCTCACAAGCATTGAAAACCAATTTCCAGTGTCTTGAGTCTAAAGGTGCTTCTTTTTCTTCATTTCACATTCACAAATTGGCCTAGTTCAGCCTGCTGCTAAGAAAATCAAGTTTGAAGACGAAGACTAGGTGGTTCAGCATGAAACTCTCTCATAAATTTAGGGAGATGTTCCTCGTACCTTTTTTTGTCTGATCCTTCTGCTGAAGAATCCAGTTGATCATCTGAAGGATGCATATCTAACATACTCAGCAAGCTTAACTGTGAAACTGATGCATAAATTATGGAAACTTACATGCTTATGTCATTTTCTTTGGAGCGATCATGCATGGCTTTGGGTTATACATCAATATCTTGTATCTTCTTATTATGTTTAAGCATGAGAAATTGCATCTGTGTACCATTATTTCTAGATGCTTCTACCTTTTAGTTAAACTTCGAAGAAGAGCAGATTTTCTAGTTGTCAAATGAGGCCTCACAATGTTCTACCTTGAATGGTCCATTTGCAACAACAACAACAACAACAAAGCCTTATCCCACTAGGTGGGGTCGGCTATATGGATCATACGACGTCATTCATTCGTTGATTCATGTTCATAAGATTCGACAGAATTTTACGCTAGCTGTCGGGGCCTAACACAACCCTCCTCCTTTATCCGGGCTTGGGATCGGCTATAAAACATAGGCGGAGTTTGAATGGTCCATTTGCATTTAGAGAAATTATATATGTGCCATTGAAAATGTCTCCGGATTATCAATTAATGCCGACAATCAAATTATTATGCTGACATAAGGATCACCTTTTTTTCTTTTATTATCACTGTATTACTCAGAAGTGGTTGAAAAAAAATGTTGGATCTCCAATTACTCTACTAATTTGTGTTGTCACTAAAATATTTTGCATCGAATTTGAGACCTTAGCCCATATTTGAATTGAAGATAGATGAAGGAAAAGATGGGGAAGCAAGGGAAAATGATTTCCCTACTTTTTGATCTATTTCTTTTCATCTCCAAATTGGAAAGCAGAAGAGGTGAAATGATTTTAATTTTGAATAATTTTTAATTGGTATTACCCTGCCTTCCTCTTCATTTTTAGAAAAAAAATCTTTTTCCTCATTTCTCTTTCCTCTTTTTTTCCTTCCCTCCTCTTCCCCCTCTTCTTCTCCTCTTTTCCCTAAAAGAGACTTCTTGTACCATGAATAAATGCATTTATTCTGTCAGATTAACTTTTTATAGATTTTAGAGTCAAGAATAGTCTTATTCAATCTCTTTAGAGGAATAATTTATCAGTGAAAAATGCATATTTTTTTTATAAATGGCAAACTCTATCTTTTTTTTGCTTTTATGGATAAGTGACCTGTTTGGCAGACTAAAGAGGAATAAAAATTTATTCCACTATTTATTCATGAAACAAACAACGCCTAAGATGAATAAAAATAAATTGGTTACACTCATTCTAATCGCGTCATCCGTTGATAAGATGTTAGGAAAAAATTTGCTTTTGTCCAAGGGGCAATATCGTCTTCTCTTCTTGAATGCATGAAAGCCCATGATCAATTATTAATTGAAGTCAATTCTTTAGCTGCATTGTTTCTTGGCAGCAGCGACAGAAAAAGAATCAAATATCTTTGAAAACTTGAACAAGAAGCCATTTTTTTCATCTCACAGCAGATTTCTTGTCATCTAAAGTAAAATAGCTTCAAATTGAAAAAAAAGGTTTTTTTTAAGGAGAGAGAGGAGTTGCTTAGCGGGGGATAATCAGGGAATAACGGTTTGATAACGAATAACAAATTAGCGATTAAAGACTCAATTAGAATAGTAATACATAAGTGTTCGATAAATTGAACGGTAAAATTAATCGATCCGATTAAAGTAGATGGTGGGCGCTCTCTCCCTTCGGCGGCGATCCCTCCGGCAGAGCTCTCCCTCTCCCTCTCCAGATCTGGTTGCCCCTCTCTCTTTCCTTCACCCTCGATCTCACTCTCCCTTTCCAGATCTAGTGGCCGGTCGTGGCCTGATCGGCCGCCAGGCGACCTGGGTCGGCCGTGACCTGATCTGGTCACTAGACGGCTGGATCCATCACGAGAGCAACCTTTTTTGGCCTCTAGGCGGCGGATCGGACGGGATGCGATGGCGAAGACGACTACGAGGCGAAGCGGCGAGGCGCGAGAAATGAGGCAACGACGGTGGCGAGGCACGAGCAACGAGGGACGATGGTGGCAAGGCAACGACGATGGCGAGGCGCAAGCGGCGATGACTGCTAGGTGATTCGATCTATCCCCCTTTCTCCCCGATCCAACGATGGTGACATCGACGACGACGAGGCGAGGGCGGCCGATTGCGAGGGATCCGACGAGGCGAGGACGGCCGATTACGAGGGCTCCGGGGAGGCGAGGGCCGCGATCTACTCTCCCCCTTTCTCTCCAATCGACGACGAGGGAATCTACGAGGGATCGCGCACAAGAGAGAGATCGGCGACGACGAATCTCCTGTCCTCCCCCGGTGGCCCCGCCCTCAGCCTCCTCCTTCTCTTCCTCCCCACCATCCGTCTCCCTTGTGAATAGCATCCCCCGTCGACAAGGACTCCTCTTGTCCCTTCTGCGGGTGCGCCGCCGTCGTTCCACGTCTAAAAGTGATGAAAAAAAGTGAGCAGCGCCCACCGTCAAGTCATCCTTAAAATAAATATTTAATAATATTTTGTATATTAAATAAATAAGAAAAAAAATTTAAAAATTGAATAATCGAATAGCCTAACCACCCGACTCGACCCAACCCGGACCAGGACAAGTGGGGTCAAATTTGGCCCCCAAAACACTATTAACCTGACCTAATATGGTTGAATGGGGTCGAATTTGTTCACGAGTCGAGTCCAATCCGACCCGTGAACACCCTTAAAAATGACATAATTCGACATATGATAAATTGTTTAATTCAAACACTATACAAATTTTATTATAATATAATACATAAATTATTTATATCTTAATCAAATAAAATAAAATCTCATAACTAATTATTTATTTATATATATACATTTATATTGACAATAAATTTATAGAGTGCACACATGATATAAAATAATAATTATTAAATTAATTTTTTATTCATTGTTAACATAGAAATAATTTATAATTAATTAAACATGAACATAAAAAAAGAAATATAGTTACATGATGATAAAATAAAAATGAGAAAATAATAAGATAAGTTGAGAAAAGAAATAATGCATTTGAATAATGATAAAATTTTAAAAAATATAAATCATTAACTACTAATCGCTAAACACGGATAGAAATATTTTTCTACGAAATACTAAAAGCTATTTATTTTTCCTTTTTATAAAAACATTAGCATTTGAATTATTAAACACTATTTGAAACGTTTATTTTAATATTGCCAAAGTAGGTCGATTTAATTTCGTGTTAAAGAGTAAAACAACATCATAATTATCCATTCATAGTTTCGTGTTAAAGGCTATACGTTGCACTTGTGTTAATGCAGTATATCCACGTTACCTACTATCTATCTATCTGGCTAACTAAAACTATAGTGTTTTGCACTTAAAACTTTCATCCAAATATTTGTTTCATTGTAGATATAAAGTGTTTGTGTTTTTATTTCGGTGTATAAATATTCATTTACTTTTATATTATGCAATTGAACCGCTTAATACATTAAAATTAATAATTCTGTTAACAACCATTATAACTAACATAATATCATTTATTTTCTCATCCTGTTTCCGTCCTGCAGGTGATATATGCCATAGTGTTAAAATAATATATGCGATAACATTTGTGACGGGCTGCAAGCATATTGTTTTCTTTTTAATTTTTCTTTTGTCACATTATGCATATATTTATTCTCTGAAGGAAAATTTATTTCTTCAAAGTTTTCACCATAATTGTTTCTCATTGGTCGGAATTGCTTTTATAAAAAAAAATCTCAAATGATTTCTATAGTACAGAGTTCCTTAAAAAAACAGACACTTGGTCAACCAATTCTAGCATGGGAAAATGAAGATGAAATACAGACATGACAGTCCCCTCAGAAAAATGGCTCAAGATTAACAGACGGTGTCTCAAAAGGTAACTCAGGCTTATGGGATGTGTGAGGACTAATTCGGGATCAAGATGGACCATGATCAGAAGGATTTGCACACAAAATTGAATTGACAACAAAAGTAATAACAAAATTATGAAAAATTATTATAGGATTACAGCATGGAATCAATGCTCGCGTAAAATCATACTTGAAGTCGATTCATCGGTATAATAGGATTAGTATTAATAATGTCTTAAATCATACCTCAACTAAAAATTCGTCTGAATCTCAAGACACTCATAAAAAATGTCCTCGCACTACGAACGTCTTGTTGTCCGATCGAGGGTAAAGGAGAATTCAAAGGGATCCCCTTTCCGGAGGGTGTTTGAGGGGGAGGGGGGAGCTCCTTGGGTGAAATTTTTATGAATATTTTGTATATAATTTGAAATTAATTTAAGAAATGTATCATATTTTTAAGAGATTAATTTAAAATCTCAATCAGTATGAAATTTATATCATCCGTAAAGAAAATGCATATATAAACTCTTTAGAAGGTCTATAAAATTTTATTTCGTCTTAAATTTTTCAAATTTTCTTGCGATATATAATTTATTTATTACAGAAATCCACAATCCTCATAACACCTTACTATATTATTCGGACGAGGCTTTAAATTTATTTATGCACTTTAAATCTATTTACGTGTAGAGAAGGAAATGAATGTGCTGATTGGCTTTTTTCAAAATATGCGACGAGGCGCCGAATCTTTCTATGGGAACGCCTGCTTTTCTCACATCCTCCTACTGGTCGTAGTATCTTATTGAATGCGCTCTTTAATAGTTAATACATGGACTTAGCCCTCCCTTCGCCCTCACAGGAAAAAAAAGATGATATATTTATTTTCTGAGGTGAGTACAAAGAAAAGTTCTCACAATTTCATTTATTTTCATCGAAAATAAATAAGTAGCATCAGAACGTAATGGATGGCTTCCACAAAAAAAACTCAATGTTTTACTTGAAATAAGGTAACTGACACCAACGGCCCTCAAGTCACAAGACTCGTTTTACCTCGTATTCATGGCGAATGCTGAGAGGGCTGCCTAGAGACACTGGTCTCTCTTCAGACAACAGCTCCAAGCTCACTTTCCCTGTTCCAAAATGCACCACGCATTTCTTGACTTGTTCCAGCTCGAATCGATGAACCAGTGCCACTCCCGTGCGTTTGTCAAGTAGCATCCATTCACCTGAACAGGATTTGAGATTTGATAAACATTGCTTCCATTCAACTCTTAAAACAAATATGAAGGTTCAATTCTGCAAAGAAAATAGCAAGGAAGTAGTGGCAAACATAGAGCAGGAAATCATGGAATTTAAACTAAGTACCGTTAGGACAGGAGCTTCCCTCGAATGATTGCTCTGACCCCTCTTCATAACCTATTTCATGCTGTGTGCCATCGATTGAGTTGAAGACGACGAAAACTTCGGCGGAGTGCGGAAGGGTAAATGCCGGATGCACTCGCAGACAAACCAATCTTCAGTTTCAAAGACAACAATGAGCGAGCTAATAGCCCGACTTATAATCAATGCAAGATTATGTAAAATAAAGTTAAAGCTCAAAATATTGATACATATATGCTCTGTGAGATGAATCATGGAATCACAAAACTTACGAAGTAGTAGAATCTCCAAATAAACAAAGGGCAGTTTTGGATGTATTTTGTGCCAAATCATAAAGAATATCAGGGGATTCTCATCACCCAAACTCATGAAACAAAAACTCATTACCATAATAGGAGGCATTATTACAGAAAGAAATTATTTACCTTGACAATCCACCTGAACCACCACCTAGACTGCGCGCTAAGATGCTGGAATTAATTTGGAAAACCTTAGGTTTAGCTTCAAGAATGGATATCTGTCGTTGGAGAATTAATTCCCCACCAATATCGCCTTCCAAACAAAGTGATTCATCCTCTCCAGATTGTTCAAGGATCCTGTATAAGATACAGACTTCAGCTAGAATATCAACAATGCAAATAAGAACAATGATGAGAGATAATGTTACTCACGGAACAAGTGTATATTCTTCTGCACATCCAGCAGATCGGTGTTCAATGCCACTGTACTCAACATATCCATCAACTTCATCTCCGCTATGGAGCCATTGTGTACCTAAGGACAGGCAATTAAAAAACATATGTTACTGTTAGATCATGATAACAAAACTCCAAGACAGAGAGAAAGAGATTTCAAAGTTACCTGTGGGTAGATGCATCATAGAGATTATACGACCACCAATTGACGGAACAACTTTAAGCAGCCAGTCACCGCTGTTCAGCTCAACGGGTTTCTTTGAGAGCAAAATGAAGTTAAACGATCAATCAACATGAAGAATCATGGGTAAAATGTGCGACAACGATCAATCAACATGCTTTTAGATCGAATCAGGTTGGGACATTACGAAACTACAGACTTTTTTCGAGTAAATCACAGAAGTTAAACGAAATGGCAAACAAATTTACCACAATCGTCTAAAGCAATAATGAGCGATAATTCATCGGCTGGCTTTGCTTCACCAACATGCTGGAGAGGAAGACCCACAGGGATTATTGACCCGCCTTGGAGGTACATAGATGGTAAATCCTGAATCCATTAGAGTATTTAGAGCAATTAAAGATCATAATTCAGACTTGATGAATCCAAACTTTATGATCAGCATAAACTTACAGGGTGAGAGTCACCAAAGTCAAACTGCAACCAGATACCTTTTGGTAAAACATGTGAAGTTTGATGTGAGCCTAGATGAGGTATGGTGCTGTAGGCCATGAACAAAACAAAGTACGTCAGCATAAAATCTCAAATGAAAAGGTCATGATTATTAAAAGTAAACTGACCTAGATGGGCAAAACCTATTAAGAACCAAGTTTTCATAATTCATGACATACAAAGTATTGAGGCCCAAAAGACAAGAAGACGGGCAATGACCCACCTTGCACAAATTAACAGTGGACCAAGTAGAAAGGAATTCTCGACTTGTCTCAGACGTGTATCCTTTGGATCTGCATGAGCCAACAGAGTGAAAAAAAGTTCTAGGGCCAGTTTCCATCTACTACAGGGTTGGGAGGGCAGGTAATACCAGCAAAGAAGGTGGGAGCAACAACAGGAGTGCCTTTTGTATGAGCCACGTAGAAGAGAGTATATATGTGAGGCAAAAGCCGATAACGCCTAAATAATGCTAGGCGGCACACTTCCTCGCACTGGAATAAAAATGTAGAGCTAAGTTAATAGACAACACATATCCCATAAAGTGATGCTGCTGTATAAGAGATGGATTTATTTGGAGGATTATCCACGCAAAAAAATGAAAGGACAATTATATTATAGACATTTCGAAGAAAATATATTCACTTGGTTAGCCATCAGTTTTGAACTATCTATACAGAACGACACAATTAAGCCTAATCTTTTCAAAGTATACCTCCTCGCCGAAGGACCATGGTTCATGATCAATAGTGTTTATCTCTGTATGCCCTCGGCAAAATGGAAACATAGCACCAATTCCCATCCATCTGCCAAAGAGTTTTGGTGTCGCATTACCAACAAATCCTCCAATATCAGGTCCGGATAATGGTTGGCCACTGAGTCCCTAATCAAGATATTAAGTGATTGGTAAGATAAAAATCGCATTTGAGCCTGGAGACCACCCAATTGGAAATCTTAAAACAAAAAAAAGAGATGAATCATATTATTTTCTTTGAAGGACTTAATAAAAGAAATTAGCATAACAGAACATTAAAAATATGCACAAGTTAATTGAATGCACACAAGACGCCCAATGACTAAAGAATTATGGGAAGGAAGCCTCTGTATGCTTCCTTCCCCATTTCTTGATAAAGGAAACTTTGTAACTTGAATCCATGGCACTTGCAAAGATAAACTTCTTTTATTGCTTTTAATTTGAAATCTCTAGGCCATGATCATGGTTCAATCAGTTTAGGATGTGTTCACTACATTTAATGTCAATATCTGAGGACTACAAACTGACCAACTGAAGAACCATTGAAAGACTCATATGTAGATGCTGCCAATTTGAAATATTATCTCCAGTCCATGTTGCAGCATATCGTTGACTCCCCATGAACCCAGCTCTAGTGAGTACAAATGGTCGTTTGATGTCACTCCCCATTTTCATTCCTTCAAAAGTTGATCTTGCCATCAGCATTCCGTAAACCTGTATGAAGAACAACATTTCAACACACCCTGATATGTTGAATACAACAAACAGATAAGGTATAAGTTTAGAATAAGGAATACTGTCTAAAGAGCCAAGAAAAGATTGCGATAACAGAGGAGAATATTTTGACCCACAAAGAAATGGAACAGATAACTTGATTATTATTGTAGAAATGGCACTCACATTGTGATAATGAGGGTGACTTTGGTGACCACCAAGTTCCAAGTCTCCTTTATGAATGTTGCTTTCCGGCATTGTCTTTGTTTCAGTCTACATTCAATATGTTAGATACTCCTCAAAAGAACATTATGAAACTTGAATTTTGAGAGTTGAGACATACATGTGCTACAGCAGGCTCATTCATATCATTCCATATCCCATCAACTCCATTGGACATGAAGTTGCTTACCAACTTTGCCCACCACGAGCGTGTTTTTGCCTGTGTGAAATCAGGGAATACACAAGGGCCCGGCCAGACATCCCCTAAATTGAAAATAACATAATGATGAGATTTGTTTCTTGCCAATTGTGAGAAATTGATGGAAAAGAAATTACCAACAAAAGGTTTTCCATCAGCTTTTTGGACCCAAACATCACTTTTGCAGCCACTATCATAAACATCATAGCCCTCTTCATTTTTAATCCCAGGATCAAGCATCCAGATTGCTTTGAATCCAATTCTATGGAGTTCTTTCACCATAGATTTTGGATCAGGGAAACGTTCCTGTAAACATAGGCAAATAGGCAACGAAATGCATGACAGAGATGACACACTAAAACTAAACCCAGTGTGTAGAATATACCTTGTCAAAGGTAAAACATCGAAAACCATTCATGTAATCAATGTCCATCCAAATGACATCGCAAGGTATTCCTTTCTCTCGAAATGTTCTAGCAATCTGCATCAGAAAATATGAGTTGTATTATGGCGAATACAAGTTCAACTTGCTATGATGTATTAATGTATTAAATATTAACTGAAATACGTTTCCGCAGAAAGAAAAATAAAGCAATGCACTAAAAGCAGATTCCAAGTATCCAAATGATGAAAATGATACTACAGTCACCTTAAGGAAAACATATAAACTAAGTTAAGTTCCTAAAATGAGAAGCCAAAATGCAACATGAAAGGAAATACTACTATACCTCTAGAACTTTGGCTTCAGAAATATAACTATAACGACATTGATGATAGCCAAGCGACCACTTTGGAGGCATAAATACAGTTCCTGTACGGAGAAGTTTAGGAAGAAGGAATTTGAGACGATAGGAAATTTCATACTAAGAATTGTGTAGGTATCAAGATTTGATAGGTAGATCAATGTCCCAATTGTGTGCAATATTCTTGAAGGGCAATTTGACCACTAGGTAATAGAAGAGATAAAGCAGATAAAAGGATGGAAAAGATTACCAACTGCACGAGACAGGGAAATAAGAACTTCGACAGGTGACTGGAAAGGACCAAATGTAATAACAGGATACACAGCTGCAGCATTAAACTTTATGGTGGATTCTTCTCGTAAGTCGATCTGTTGAAAAATAAATAAATAAAATAAACATTTGACTGCCAGATGACAGAACAAATAAACAGCTGTTCTAGAGTTGTGGTAATGGAACCAATTAGTTAACCTCACAGCGTCGAGTTGTGTCTGCAAGAACACCCAGCGCCCTTCCATCCGGAAGAACAGCAAGAACCCAAGGGTGTGACTGATACAAGGAAGTCGTGTCTGGGCCATAACCCCATGCATCCGTGTTCCATGTGAAGATCTGAATATGATACCACGTCTTTAATTAGATCCCAAATGAACCAATCAGACGTCATAGAAGTCTCTGATTCAACATTAACATACACGTCTCCCCGTTCTTTCTAGTTGTCCGCTCACTTCTCCGGTTCCGTAAAATGCTGTCGCTGAAGGAAGCTGCAGCACAGAATCTTAGTGTTCACGTTTCAGCAAAAAATGACATGAGCAATCATATTTGCAGAAACAGAAGAAACATGCCCATGCAAAAGACCCAGCAGCTATAGAAATTTATGCTCGTCCTGGAATGTGAATGATAGACTTTTGTGTGTATATATACACCTGAATCTCGACCATCTGCTGTCCGTAGCATCGCTCGAAGCAGGGGACGAACTCCGGCGACCCAAGAACTCCGCTAATGGGCGTGTCCCTAACTTTTGGATCGGCAAACGAGAGGCTGGGGAAGGCGGCGCCGCTGTCGTCGCCGGAGCAGTCGAAACGGAAGACCCCTTCCTCGAGGACGGGCACGAACACCATCCTCCCGGAAGCAGCGACCTCCTCGTCGTCCATCGCGGCGACCGGGGACGCGGAACGGGTTCTTCGTCCCTGCGGCAACGAAGACTTCAACACGGATGTAGGTTCGCGTCTCTTCCCCGCCATTCCGGACACCGTCAAAGGAATCGAAATCAAAGAGACGAGAAGAGTAATACCTTTTCGGGGATGCTGCTAGCTTCCGGAGGCCAAATGGGCGCAGCAGAGGAGGAGGGGAGGGGAGGGGGGAAGCGCCGGCGAAGTGGTAACCGGCAGGCGACGAGTAGTACTCCTCTGCTCCTACTACTTGGTTGTGCAACTAGTGCTGCTTGCGTCTACTGCTATTAGCGGCCATTGATGCTTTGTCATAATGTTGGTGGTGTTGTTGGTGTTATTTAAATCTTTTCTTTTTCGAATGCAGGTGATATTTAAATTATATTAGTGTCAACTTTTCTTATATAATTCGAGCTGGGAATAATTTGTTGCTTGTTAAATTAATCAACCGGTTTAGTGGTAACCTTTTGAGCATTTTAGCATCATTATGATCAACAACATTACAAAACAAACCAAACCTTTAATTAATTAATTAATTGAGGATATAGGACAACGTCCCTTAGATCGTTATTATTAATTCAATTAAACGTCAAATAAGAGAAAACCATGCAACAGTGGCATTAGTTAAATATATACAATCCAGTTTAATCCATTAATATTTTTTTCATAAGATAATTAATGTTTAACTAAATAAAGCTTATTTGCCATGCAGACTTATGAAGGGTGGCGCCCGCTGATTTCTTACGTGGCACGCGGAGACTGGATATGGCGGGCCCCAGTACAAGGAGGTTGGTAGCATATGGCGTAATATATTTTATATTATATATAAGTGATGCGGCATTTGTTTTCCTTTTTTGTATTATTTTATGACTGCCACGTAATATAAAACAAAAATGAGGTGCATGGACCCACAATGTAATATATGGATCCTTCAACGAGTGTACGTGCCTTAAATTGTTGTGCTAACGAGATTAAGGGAAGATTTTTTTTTTAACAAAAGCATTTGAATTCTTGATCTCTGATTATTATAATATTATGTAGAGATTCATGTGCTAATTAATTTTATTAAAAAGTTCAGTCACAATATTTTATATTCTTAACAGATTTCTGTGTTCATTAATAAGTAATTGAAATGAAATCATCGAATCATAAAAATCGAAAGTTTGATTTACCATTGATTATTTTCAAGAAGAAAAAAGCGCACACAAAAAACAAAACAAAATAGAAGTTGTAATTCTTTTGCGTCCATCTATATATTATTATATGCTTTAATTAGTACAGAACACGAATCGGACTCCGATGCCGCACATGGAATATGTCGACACCAAACACAATTTTTAAAATAACAATAATAAGTGACATCGTACACCAACTAATATTATTATTGTTATTATTATATGTATAAAGAAATTATGGCAGCATCGATCACACGTCAACTTGCTTCAACACCACCAACTTTATATTACATTAGTTACTAATGGTCGTAAACTGACACCATTTATTATAATTCGATTACATATCGCGAAATATATTGCCACGCATCCACTAAACGAGCAGCATCAACCCTGCAAAAAAAAAAAATTACAGAACATATACATTAAATATAAAAACAGTATGCTGCGCGTATATTACATCAGTATCATACCGTTTTTTATTAAATTATAAATTAATCAATTTTTTATCCACCGTTCATATAAATCGGACAGTGATTAATAGACATATCATTCTCACACAAATATTTTTTCTTAAAAAATATGTTATGGAATACAAATGAAAA
This sequence comes from Pontederia crassipes, assembly GCA_030549335.1. Classification (NCBI taxonomy): domain Eukaryota; kingdom Viridiplantae; phylum Streptophyta; class Magnoliopsida; order Commelinales; family Pontederiaceae; genus Pontederia; species Pontederia crassipes. The sequence goes on along the minus strand of CM060196.1, from coordinate 59,136,048 downwards.
AAAAGGAACACAGTTGTAATTCATATAGAAATTTACACCATTATATATATATATATATATATATATATATATATTACGCATTATAATATTATATTTGGAAATTGAAGCGAGTTCATAAAGAAATATTTTTTTAGGCAAGTAGTGTGTGTGTGACGATAGTTTATGACGCTGCCAAGCAGGAGCATAGTCTCCTGCTGATGTGGCCCATTTACGCTGATGTATTATAGTATTAAAATTTTATTAATAATATTCAATATATTTTTATTTATATTTCCTATTTAATTTATATATTTTTTACATTTATAAAAATACCATGTATCTCCTTCAGAAGGACATTATTATTAAGTCCTTTAATTAATTATAAAAAGCATTTAAATTTTAACAATTATTATAATAAATATCAAGCTGATTTACATATAATAATAATTCAGGTATATCTTGCATTCTCAATTTATTAAAAGCAAAGATATTAAACTCAATTTATTTAAATTCTTTTACATGTATAATAATATTAGACTCGGCAACTCATATGTAAAATGGAAACATACATAACAACAACAAAAAAATTGCGAAAAATAGAGATCCATTACCTTGAACAGACGAATGGCCGTGGAAAATTTGCTCTGGTCGATTTGATGGAGATTCAAAATTGAAGGCCTTCTCATTCGATTTCTTCTGAGCCCTCGCTGCTCACAGTTTAAAGCACAAGGGTCCGGTCGTCGGGGGGTTTGCAGCTCTGGAACGGCGCGGTCGATGAGTTGGAAAGACTATTCAATCTCGACCGGTGGACCGAGTTCATGGAGCTCCTGCTCCTGCTCCTGCTCCTGCTACTGCTGCCTCCGCCGCTGCCGCCGTCGGAATTCTTGAGGGTCATGAGGAGATAGCAGTAGAGGGAAGAACACAAGGCGATGTCGGTGAGGGAGAAACAGTAGGAGGCGAGGGCGAGGGCGGTCATGGCGCAATGCGAGCACAGGCACACGAGGACGAGGCAGGCAGTCACGATCCAGAGCAGTGCAAGGAACAACAGGGAAAGGACGAAAGTTGAAATCGCGACGGCGGGCACGAAAACGGAGAGCTTCTTGGCGGTGGCGACGGGCTTGCGCATGTTTAATTATTTCTCTCTTCGGCGCAGGGCGGCGCAACGATAAAGGGGGAAGTGGAGGGAGGGCGACCTCGGACCAGTTGGGGAAGGAGGGGAAACGCCGCACCGGGGATGGACGAACGTAGTCGAGGTGGTAATTAATGGTGAGCATGGAAAAAGAATGTCTTCGTGAATGGTGGTGGAGAACGACGGAGGACGTGGTCAAAATTCAAAGGAAGAGAGAGAGAGACCTAAAACGAGGAGAGAGAAATGAAGAAATGGGGAAAAATGTAAGATCCGATCCGGTCATAGATTTGAATTGTGTAACGGATCAAATTGGATCGGATCGAATCGAATGATCGGATCGAATAATATAAATTAATAAAAAATAAAATAAGTTAAAGTGACTATTAAAATATTATTAATATGTAAGATATTATTTAGTAAAAATATAATGTAATATAATAAAATAATTCATATTAATAGTATAATAAAGTAAGCATAAATTAAATCATCAATTGAATATTTTCTAAATAAAAAATCTTATGAGTAATTATAAAAAAATAAAGATATTAATGAAATTTTATATATGTAATAAAGAAGAATATTGAAATATAAATTTTAAGTATATATATATGATATTTTAAAAATTTTAATAATTTTTATACATTTTAATTATTTTATATTTTTCAATTTGACCCGGTCGGATCAGCCAAATCTATCGGGTCGGTTAGTTAAACTCGAGTTTTGACCGGATCAAAACGGATCAACTTCACGGCCAATTTTTGGATAACCCGCGAACCGTTTTAGTACCCGAACACCGATCCGACCGGTCGGACCGGACCTTACAACACTAGTTTAGACCAGCGATCATATAGAGACCATTTTATAGTATGACCGAATGCAGAAGGAAATATTGCCAAGGAATATGTCGTACTCGTACTACTAATTATTACGAAATCATTTATTGTTAAAATGTATTAGTTTTTTTTTTCTCTTCTCAAACTAATTATTATAAATTAAGGTCTATGTAAAATAGTCTTTGCGTTTCAACTTTCAAAGTGACGGTAAGCTCAATCAAACATCAGTTAAATGAAAAAGAGTCAGTCTGCGTTTTCTGATCCGGCGTTGGGCACGTGAAAATTAATTAAAAAATGAAAGGGAAAAATTATATGGAAAAGAAATCCCTTTTCCCAACTGCTTTTATTTTTAGCCAAAAATAAAAGAATGCCGCATAGAATCATACGCTCTACACCTCCATAAAAAATGCTTATTTCTTATCATTTTAATTAATTTAATAATAATAATTCATAATTAAATTAATTATATATTTTCTAGATAAAATAATATATATTTATTTAAATAGTTTTAATAATAAAAATGTATTTAAATTTCAACGGTTGAATAGTTATATTTATTACCATCAAATCCGATGATCTTAATTTTAATATCTTTGCTATTTAAGATATACTTTAAATTAATATATAATTATTTTATTAATTTAATAAATAAAATTAGTGCTCTATGTTTTACGTCAAATGCTATACCTATATATTTTCATCTAATGACCATTTAACGCATATGTTCCAGGTCCTACGAAGTCTCTTTGCAAAATTGCAGAAAACAATCTCTACATTTTTTTTAAAGATCGGGACTTTTCTTGTATTGTTTCAAGTGACCAAGAAACATGTTATTGAGGTGCTCAAAATCAGCAAGTCTGAATCCACATCTGATTTTTCTAGTTATAAAGACCCAACAAATCATAGGCTCGAAACATGTTCTAAACGAAAAGAAGAATGTATGAAGGGGTCAGTGGTTTTCTTTCTTGAAACGAAGGCAATATGGCGATTCTACCAAAAAAAAACTACAGATTCAAAATATGCATGCACAAGATGCCCAAGCACCTCAAACCAAAATGATGCCAAACCACTATATACTCAAAAAGATGCCTACACCCTAAAGCTTAAGATCTGTACAAAACCCACTTAGAAAGCTGTGATGAAATAAAGCATATGCATATAACCAAACAGCTATCAACCGCCATGAACAACAAAAAGTCACTGACATTTCACATACTTCTTACCCCTTTTCTGCCTTTTTCATGTTCCTCCATTTATCTTTCAAATCAACCGGTTGACGAGTCTTATGAAAGCGATTATCGCCAGCTTCCAAAATTTTACGCCATGGTATGTTCTTATAGTTACCAGAGGTAAAGCTTACTACTAACTCCTGCAAAAGCAAAACCTTTCAGTTGCAGTATGGAGAGAAAAAAAACTGTTCAAATAAAGCCAGGTACGAATCACTTGATAAAAGTAATACAAATACCAAAAAATTATTTGAGGGAGTAAGTGATGTTGTCAAATTAGTAAATCATTCTCCGAAGGAGAAAGGGCAAGTGAACATGCCAAACGCCTGATTCTGCCAAAATTTCAAATTGACATATTCAACAATTTAACTAAAATCATCAAAATGCAAAACCTATCTAAAAATTACTAAGTACTAACTGGGAAAAAAACTCATTCTGCAGCCTGTCTCCCAACATGCAGTGGCATTTTGCTGCTTGCAGGCGGTCTCTGCTAGCTAACAGAGCATATTAGCAGATCTGCTCGCGACTAGAGTCTGACTAAATATGCTTTCGAGCAGGCTCTATTCGCGATCATATCTGCTTGGGAGCAGAAGAGGCAGACGAGGAGAGTTCCTCTTATGCTCGAGCAGACTGTTTGCAAGCTGAAAAGGACAAAGGGATGGAGGGGGAAGAGGGGCTAAAACTAGCAACAAAGTAACGCACTCACGGAACACAGGAGCCTATAACTTTAGAAACAGATCAGGGGCTTGCGGTGCCATGGACAGAGAGAGATGGAAGGGGGAGAGGGGATAAAACCAGGAACATGGCAATGCACTACAATTGTAAACAGCGACAGAGAATGGTTACTCTCACGGAAAACACAGGAGCCCTATAACTTTGGAAACCGATTGGGGGCTTGAGGCACCATGGACTCACCAACCATAAGTTACCTTGAGGAAAAACAACCTCAAGTTGAAAAAAACATTGATTGTGTTTGCAAGCCAACACAATATCCTATTGCATGGCGGATCAACAAGAATCAGCCTACAATTCAGCACGTTCCGCCTTAGTGGGTACGTAAAATCATCCCATTCCGTATGTCAACATGGGATTTGGACAACATTGCCAGTAAGCTTCATATCATACACAGTCAATGATGTCAGTAAATAACGGGAAGTCTTTGGAAGTTAGCAACTGTTTAGGTACTGTGGTCTACATAGAATTTCAAGCCATTGCCAAATGCTCACCTCTAGAGCCTGCACTTCCTCGTCAGACCATGCTAGTTTGTTCCTCCTACCCAAGGTTGAACTGCAAATCAAGCAAACTATAAGTATGACTAAAATGGTGTGCAAAATACAGCATTTTTTTTAGAACAGCATTATAAATGCTAAATTAACGATCAACATTGCCAATGCTAAAAGGAATCTGCAAGGTGCTAGCACCTGCACTGAATAGTGGCAATAAGAATGACTAAAATGGAGGATAGAGGAAAGAGAGTAGTTTTGAATGAAAAATATAAGTATCAGCGGAGCATTCACTACAATGCACAAAGTAGTGGAAATAGCAATGACTAAAATGGATGATAGAGGAAAGAAAGTGGGTTTGAATGAAAAGTATAAGAAAATATAAGTATCGGCTGAGAATTCATTAAAAAAATAACATAATTGCATTATCCAAATTATCACATAGAAGTTTATTACCACACCATGCAAACGATATGAGAACAGCTAGACAAGAAAATTGAGCTAATTATAAGTAAAACAGTTTGAAACAGGTATCAGAAGTGTCTTCCTAGTGGCACATCCAACAACAACAACAAGGGGACAATTTAGAGCAAAAGAAAAAAGAAATGGCAATTTGAAATAAAGTTAATATCACATTTTTTAACTATGAGAATTCTCTAAACAAAAATAAACACAGCATGTCACTGATTATCACATTTATCCAACTAGCTAAACAACTTAAGCTACTTAACAAGTTCTAAGAAAAGGCATTACTGCCTACTGAAGCAAATGCATACGACAACAAAGTCATGTAATTTCTGTAGTTATCAATCTATTAAAGCTTTGATTGCTATAATGGAACGTAACACATACCAAGTCATTCTTTTAAACCTTGAATATAGCGAAAATTTTGATTAAAGAGGGGCAATACAAAAAAGAACATAAGATAAACAAAGCATTACAACTCACAAGATATAAACGCATCCTAAGGAGACAAGTATGAGTTCGCAAATATGAAAGAGATGTACAATTTTAACATGAATCAAACACAACAATATCAGCTCATAATACTTACTAATGCTTGGCTGAAACAACTTTGTTGTGAGACTGAGACTTTGCCCTTCTTGGTACATTAGAACGACTAGAGGAACCAATGCATATTTCGTCTGACCTAACTGTTTCTTTGTTCTTTTCAGCTAATTGCTTCTCAACAATTTTTTTCTTCTTAGCCCCATCATGGTAAGTCGAAGTTTCTCCTTGATGTTTTGCCAAATGTCCCATCCTTACTTGATTAGTGTTCAGACTTGTCCTGAGGTTTTGATGGGTTGTATGAATGTCAAGGTCCACATGCTTCCCCTTTTTACGAGCATTGCCCTTGTAATCAAGATTATGAACAGATTCAACTTCCAACTGCGGGGTGGCCATGTGATCATTTTTCATATTACAATCATCCTTTTGTGCTACTCTGGAATCAATAAGGCTGTCTTGTTGCCTTTCCTCACTCATTTCAGGAGCTAATTCTTCATTGACAGAAGTAACCTCTTCATGAGTTTCATTTTCTTTGGTTATTAGGGGATCATTATTTGCATAATTTTCGTTGATTTGGTTGCTGGAGACATGAAGTGGATTGTTGATTTGAGATTGATTTATTTCCTCAATAGCAGCATGAGATTCCATTTGTTGATGTGAAACATCAAACTCCCTTGCATTTATTAGGCCATTAGAGGTCAGTTGTTCTTGTTGACTTAGAAAGCCAAAACTAAGAAAAGCCCTAAAGGCTCCACTTGTCTGGGAAACAGTATTCAGCGCTTTACCCAATGCAATAACAGCACTCAAGTGCAAACAAACAGGACAAATGAAAGTGCCTGAGTTCTTAATTTCTATTGGTGTTCCTAAACAATTTTCATGAATGGTAACACCACATTGACAATTTAACAGTCCACCGCCTTTGTTACATTTCATACAACTGTCTCGCTTAACATTCATATCAACTTGACAACTCAACAGCTTCTGCTTCTCACTAGCAAAGATACTACCTACAATCTGAAGGTCAGAAGATGTTAAATTACCCTTAGCCATCCTGTTAACAATCAAGGACTCAGGATTCATATTCCTTGAGCATTCATTTACAGGTAAATCAGAAGTATCAACTCCCAACTGTGCATGATTGTCACCAGCTTCAACAAAGTAACTGTTTGGGTGAGATTTCCTGTTTACATATGTAGCATTCAGGGCATGGGTAGATTGTTCTTTTGTAGGAGAATCCTCTATCAAGATTGTGTTATTAGCATCAAATGCAGGAGTAGAGCAAGGTTGCTTTGAAAGCTGGGCATTAGTACCAACAGCAGTTTTTTTGGTATCATACAGCTTGCTATCGGAATTTTGTGGCAATTCCTCAAATCCAGTGCCTCTGGAACTAAAATTGTCAACTTCCTGTCTGATTGTCTGATCAGTATCTTCAAGATTGGGGTCCAGGGGATTGTTTAGAATACCTCCAATTTCATCCTGAGATATTACATTTATATTTTGATGAGTCTTTTGACAATTAGAATCAGTAATATGCTGATCTGTGTTTAAAAGAGTCAATTCCTCCGATTCAACAGCTGCAGCTTTCTGCTTAACCATCGGTTGGCTAGCTGTAGAAGCATCTCCCTGCAATAGTGCAGTGCTAGTATCAGGAATTAGTGAAATCCCAAGAACTGATGGGGACTGAACATCTTGAGCAGATACTTTTCGCTTCCTAATATTGTGCACCACCTTACTCATAGAACCATCGTCTACTGCCTGGATATCCGTACGGACCGTACCATCAGCACACACACTGTTTGTTCTCTGGATTGAATCTGCAACATTACCCTTAAGAGAAATTTGCAAGCTACATGAAGTTTTTTCTCCAGAAATTTCAGTGTCTTTGCCAACAGAAAGAACACAGGGATTGCTTTTCTGTGATTGGATCTGAGACGTTGTCGCAAGCATTTGATGATTTTCATTCTCCACACAAGTGTCACTAATTTGGTGGTTGCATCCAGTAACAACACAATCACCTGGTAGAAGAGGTAACTTCGCAAAATGTGCAACCTTCTTGTTGTGCATATTATCTTTCAAAAGATCCATCTTACTTAAAGCAGAATAACTTGGTGAGCAAACACTTGGTATCAAAACTTGACGATCATGGAAATTACTTTTACAATCTATCGTCTTACTAGGCTCAGACTGCAGGCCACAATGTTCTTTCAAGGATGTGAGAAGTCCAGGATGCTTCTGTAAGAGCTTTGTCTTTAACTGGAAGATGGCTTTCCATGTTACATACATACTATGTATAACTTTCTTAAATATGGGGATAATACGAAGTATGCACATACCACATCAAGAGAAGAACTTTCCGAGACCACGGGTTTCTGGTCAATATACTTTTACAAGGTCAGAAAACTAACGGAATAAGGCAAGTGTCAGCACAAAATTTCACAGTGCATGGATGGAATTACAAAAAAAATAAAAGAAAGGAAACAAGAGTGCATGCATAAAAAGGATAATAAGTTCAAAATAATGTATGATATCGTTCGAAGCAAAAAGAACAAAAAGGCCTCTTGACAGAAGGAAAAATTAATTAATCAGGTCATAAACTTTCATATGTACCCTAAAATTTTCCATGCAAAACAAATTTATTAACAGTATACTGTCAAGAACCATTTAAAGCATGAAGCATATAATCCCCAAAAAAGCGCCAAAATCTGACAGTAAAAAACTTTCAAACTCGTCAAAATCTACAACTTCTTTCGTTCACAAAAGACATGCCAAACAAGAAGCGTACTTTGTATCAGGATGCATCAGAAAAGTGAAGAAGGCCTTCATTCCAATTTAAAAGCCGTCAATGTGTCTTGCAGTGTTTTTTTCAGAAGCCATTTAAGCATGAAACGTCAAAAAAAAAAAGGGCAAAACCGCAAGTTATAATCTTTCAAAGCGTCTCAAGAAACATGAACACAGTATCCACGAGAAAACGAAGACAGATTGCGAAATCAAAAGGATAGGCACCTTCTTAGAAGCGGTTGACGTATCCGGCTGCTCTTCCCCTTGTCCTCGCCGACAAAACCCTCGAGAAGCACCAACGCGGGCGTCTATAACAACTCGAGAATTAAACCTAACCACCGAGAAAAAAAAAGAACCAAAAAAAAGACGAGAGGGAACGGGAAAAATGCAAAGCTAACAAAGCGGAAACCCTAGGAATCGACTGCGCCCGAGATAGTTACCGGCGGCGAGAAGCTCGGCCGGGGAATCCAGGATTTTGGCAAGGGTTTCGGCGACCCATTTCCATGGAAGCGGGTCCTTGGTCGGCTCTGAGTACATAACTGCGACATGCGAGGGAGGCAACAGGAGAAGGAGGAGAAGAAAGAGCAGACACGAAAAGGTTAGATTTGATTTCTATTATATATAGTCGAGTAGGATTGGACCAAATGGACCTCTTCTGGGCCATATAAGGCCCAAAGGCCGAGCCTATCAGTGGCAATTAGGGTAACTAATGCCTTTTCGAAATTTCGCGCCGAGGTCCAAGAGCCCGCGATATCTTGTCGTGTGTTTAATTACGCACGTGTTGTCTCCATTTATATATCCAACTATTTATCACTTAGGGTTAAACTTGGATTAGATAATGAAAATATTGCCAAGAATTATTACAGATTTTTCTCCTTTTTTTCTAACTGGTGATAAGAGAATTAAAAGTATAAATGGATAAATAAAAGGAGCTTTAAAAAACTGAATGTGAACTAAAGCAAAAACTTCGAAGAAGTAATCGTTTTCCTCATTTACGGGAAACGCGAAAATTGAGGTTAAGATTAAAATTTGATCAGCTCTTTGAGCAGTTTCATAATGTATTATTGTTCACCATCTCACCGTCCATTTATTTCACGCAATAACAATATTTTCTAGGAGGAAAACTTATATAGAGAGAATTTAATGAACGTAGAATATTAATTTTACTTATTAATTAGTAAATAAATTATATATTAATCTAAAATATATGTTAAACAGTAAAAATAATTAGAATTAAGATCATCGGATCGTAATCAAGTAATAACTATTTTTTAATGATACATTCTTATTATCAAATTATTCAAATAAATGTATATAATTTCATCTCAAAAGTATATAATTAATTTATCATAAATTATAATTATTAAATTAATTAAATGATAATAAAATAAGCACCGAGGCGAGAGCGCAATGCTCTAAGTATTATTACTCTTTTTTCAATATAAATAAAATTCTAAAAAATCATTTTGATAATTCATATATATATATATATATATATAGAATTTTGGATAAAATGAAAATGTTTCTTGCTTCACCTTATTCCTTATCTTTTTAATTATTAGATTGTCATCCAATTATTAATTGATAAATTATTTAAAAAAATCAATAAAATCTCATGGCATAAATTATTAATTGAACCTTATAATTTCATTATGTGAAAACGGTTGATAATTAATCATGTAGAAAACCTACGCTGCATATTTTCTGATTCCATAGGCCTTATACTGTATAGGACGGAAATGTTACTATAAAATGATGAAAAAGGTTAATGCAAAGAAAAAATTACTGGATAAAGGAAAACAGGTGATAAAAAAACAGAAGATGTATATTTATTAGTTCCAGGATCAGTTGCTCTCACTCCAAGAGCAAAATTGCCAAACGGGGCTTGAGAGAATTTTACGATACGTAGTTGGCTAGTTGCCAACTTTACTAAGTCATATACCATTTAACCATAGAGTATATAGGATTAAAAAAACAAGTGAACTGGAAATATAAAAATAGTATTAAAAGATCAAACTAACAAGCCGAGCATTTTCTCCTTCAAAAAAAAAAAAAAAGAAAAAGAAAAAAAGCTGAGCAATATATACAGACTAGAGACTAACAAATTAGCTGCATTGACATATGATAATTGTAAACTGTAGTCACCACACTGCAGTTTAATTTGAACGTGCAATGTTATTTTCAATCATCATCATCTTTATGATCACAATTATTTATGCCTTTAAAAAGAAATCAAATGAGGCATTGCATGATCATTGATCTTGATCCTTGACCAATAATTTTGTAAAAATATTAACATGAACTGTTGCCTACTCTAAACTGTTAACCTTGAGCCAGTTTGCAGAGGAGCTAAGGACTAGTAAGAAGATATTACACATTATAGCATTTACGAGACCAGAACACAGAGTAGATAGAAATCCTTCTCAAAAGAAAAATAAAAGATCATAGCACTTGAGGGTACAAACCATCAATTTGCATCATTTTCTGATTACATAGCTCCGAGATCCAAATTCTCAGCACACTTAGCAGGCCAAAAACAGCATTTGACCCAAGCAGCAAGTCAACTACATGATTATTTGATGACTGAAATTGACTCCTAAGCGATTAAAATTTCAAGGTTCATCTTACTAATGTAATACTTACAAGTTACAACAGAAGTATATATAAATGTTCAAATAAACCAAAGTTCTAATACATGTACAAAATATTTGGCAGGATAAAAGACCAAAACAAGTGGCATCATAACAAAAGGTCACTATCATCGACCATGAGATGGCCAAAAAGTAATTGCAATTCATTACTCAATTTCTTTGTGATGCCTTGTAATGTTAATTTGTCTTTGAGATTACTTGGTTGGCGAGTTCTGCAAAATTCCAAAATTTTACGCCATGTAATGTTGTTTCTGTTGCTAGTGGCAATACTCGAAACACCCTCTCACCATAAGAAAACTATTTCATAAAGTTTATTAACAATCTAGAGACAAGTCCAATATCTAACCTCATCTAAAATAATGAGTATGACATCATATAAATAATACAAAATGTGCTACTACTTGCACTCACCTTAAGTGTTTCGACTTCTCAGTCTCTCCTCTGAGCTGTAGGAAGTATTGATGGAAAAATCCGAGAACAGGGAGAGAAGATCGCAGAGAGATTGCAAGAAAATTAGAGGACAATACACGAAATTTACCCAGGTTCATCTTTGAGATCAGGGCTACGTCCTGCAATGAGTTCCACTATATCGTTTAGGTTTACAACCGTCACACATATTACATATGAAAATAAGCTATTAATAGCCTCTCCAAACCGGGTTTAAAACCCAAACAAATAGAGAAAAAACCTAATCCGAACCACACGGGCCGGCTAAACAAAAGCCCACCCGAACCCCCTCTTTCGTTCGTACGCCAACATCACTGCTAATTGGATAATACTCAAATTCCTCTAAGCTCACGTGGACGAATCCGGTGTGAGAAACAAGGGGTCCTGAAGTATTCACCAACTCTAACAATTATCAGTTTTAGCTAACAAAGAAAAGTAGAACATGACATAAAATGAGCATAACATATGAATCAACTTTATCAAATAAAACATAAAATGAAACACAAACAACCTTAAAGAGATGCCAACATGATACTACAGTACGAGTTTAAATAAGATCATACGGAGAGATAAAGAATCATAGAAAGTCACATATAAGTTTAGATATCCTTTACCAATTAGCCCGAGCAAAATGTATATTTTTGACACCCAAACAAGAACAATCAGGGCTCAGTTTTCATTCTATAAAAGTCCATTCACTGTCCTTGCCAATATGGTCAGAAACAACTTTTTCAAGCTGATCTATTATCACACAATCATCATTTCCCGTAGTGCTATCACTGGTTCTCTTTGCGTAGTTGATATCCAAAGAACTGCCACTAATAGGAGAGACCTTGACATGAGGCAAAATGTTCTTCATCACCGGATGAGATACTGTTTGTTGGTGGAGTGTCCCTTCAAACTCTGTCCATCCCCTATTTTCTAGAAAAGTATTATAATTTTTTTTTGTGTGGCACACATCGTTAAACACTTTTCCTAAAGCAACTACAGCATTTCGATGTGTACAAAAAGCACAAGAGAATGACTCTGGGTTCCTAATCTCAATTGGCATCCCCAAGCATTTTTCATGGACAATCATGCCACATTTGCATTTAAATAATTTGCCGCCTTTGTTGCATTTCATGCAAATATCTTCTTTTATGGTGGTATTAACTTGCAAGCTCAACAATTCATGTTTTGCACTGTCAGAGATTTTGCCAACCAACTTATCATCAGAACTGACTTTACCATTCAGCATTATGTCATGCAAACTTGGTTCATTAAGCCCAACCATATGAACATGATCATTGACAGGTCTAACAAAGTCGCAACCAGCAGCAACATGCCTTTCATTCTCAGTAGAATACTTGCTCATTTCAAAATGAGAACAAACTGGCATATGACCTGATTCTAGAAGACTCACTTGCTCATACCCAAATTTCTGCTCAAGCTTCTGTCGATAATTTTTAGAACTTCCCCGAAACGAGCCAGCGCAATTACCAGATATAGAAATAATATCAAATACTGATCGGCAATGAACATATTGAGAATCTTCATCTTGAGAATTTGTTTTGATAATCCTAAATGGAAGCTTATGAAAGGGGTTTTGCTCCAGATACTGAATATCACTGCCGGAGGAAAGAGTATTAGTATCTCTTATATTTGCATCCCGAAACTGCTGCAATGTGCGAGAAGTTCCTTCTCTGTCACAAAGATCGCCTTTTTGGTAGTTGTATCCAGCAGTTTGTTGTAGAAGCAACTCCTCCGAATTAGCATTCTTGCTATGCATAGGCATAGATGATTCCCCATTCTGCTTCATTGCATTATGGATTTGGAAACCAGAGAATTACTTCTTTGATAAGCCACTGTATGCCTTCAAGGATGATGGGTTTGTAGATGGTCTTCTTAAACCTCTAGCTGGTAGAAATTTCAACAACATTAAAAATTCAGCACATGCAATTAGCTGGAAGATTCAAGACATGCAATTAACATTAAAGGCAAAAGAGGAAATGATCACATACCACATCAAGAGAAAAACTTGGTGAGATTTTGCTCTTGCCGCAAGATAAATTCTTGAAGTGTAACACCACAAAATATAAATACATAAATATGATGATTCTACGGTCAAACCATAGCACCCACTTGGTCGCAACAATTTTTAGAAGTCTGGAAATAATGCGATTTTCTTTGCCCACGACGCTCAGGATTTGATCCTTCTTAATACCACAAAATCAGGGATTTAACCTCCATAATTGCCATTTGGCGCTATTAAACTGTCCAAATCTTTTACCTGTTCTTTTCTTCTCATGTCTCCTCTTTGTTTACCCTCTTCTACACTCACATGTGAACCAAGCAGCGGAAGGAGGAAGGAACGACGTCGGAGGGGCACAGACTCAGGAGAACACCCGTATGGGGAGAAGAGGTTGAGGTTAGGGCATAGGAACATCAATAACTGAACCTCGTCAAAAAGGTGTGTTAAACATAAACCAAGGGTATGAATTATATAAACATATGCACGATTACATGATCCCTGTTAGACCGGCAGGAGTTATGCACAGCGATGAAGCTCTGATGGCTGTTAGCACATGGAGATAGACTTTTGTTTATTTTCTTATGTCTTTTATGTTGAACCATGAGTTGTAATAAAGCATGAACTTGGGATGCTATTTGGAGCATGTACCTTGGAGATATATATAAGGTGGTCATGTTATTTTATTGGTTTTTGTTTTATTGTCTTTTTATACTGTTTTATGTTTCCGCTGCTATGTCAGTATTTTTGGCCCATTTAGAAAAAATATTTTTGGTAGAGAATCGTTTGAGATGGTTTGATCATGTTCAGAGAAGACCATTAGATGCGCCAATAAGAAGAGTAGATCAAATAATCTAGAGTCCGATTAAAAGAGGGAGATGGAGGCCAAGGCGGACACTTGGCGAACTAATAGAGCAAGATCTATTGGTGAATAATATACCTAAAGGTTTGGTTACTAATAGAACGGAATAACGTCGTATGATCCATGTAGTCGACCCCACCTAGTAGGATAAGGCTTTGTTGTTGTTGTTGAAATGTCATAGCACTCTCAAGAGGAGGCTTTGCACGTGGTAAGGTCCCAATGTCGGGACATTACATGAAGGCTATGGCTTAACAAGTTGATGCCATCCTTTTCAAGATAAAAACAACTTTGACAAGTGATGACACTGAATGAAAATCAATAAATCAGTTTGGAATTAGGCACAAAGATTAATGAAGGGAATTTAAAAAAATGACACATCAAAACCAGCAACAAATAGAAGCGCCAGAAACCAAGATGTAGTCATGTATGAACAACAGTTCAAAACTAGCATGACCAATAATTCTGCTAGAAACATCAAAGTCCCTTGTACTTATAAGGCCAACAGAGGCCAGTTGTTCCATTTGACATAGAAAAGTACGACTAAGAAAAGCCCTAAAAGCTCCACTAGCATGAGAAACAGTGTTCAGCGCCTTGCCCAAAGCAGCAATGACATTTAAGTGTGAACAAACAGGACAATTGAAAGTTCCCGAGTTCTTAATTTAAAGTGGAAATCCTAAACAATTTTCACGAATGGTGACATCACATTGACAATTCTACAGTTCACCATTTTTACATTTCATATAAAATCCTCACTCAACATTCATATCAACTCGACAACTCCACAGACTTCTGCTTCTGACTAGGAACACTCTGAAGGTTCAGAAGATGCAACATCATTATTTGACATCATGTTGACAAAAAAAGGCTTGGAACTCATATTCCTCGATAATTCATTTTCAATTAAAGCATGCCCAAGAATAGAAATATCAGCTCCTAGCTGTGCATGATCAACACCAGCTTCAATAAAGTAACTAGTTGGTAATATTGAAATTGATATCCTAACCAATTGGAAAAATAACATTAACTCCCCCTCTAACAATTGTGGTCTAGCCCAGCCCACACAACAACAACAAACAATAAAATTTTATCCCACTATGCACAAGTGGAGGAAAATATTTTTTAATAAAGTTTGAATTAAATAATTGTATATATTCTCGACAGGTAAAACTTCTTACATCTCTAGCATTATGGACAACCATAGATTGTTCTTGGAGAATCCTCAGCATTCAGCAAGATTGTGTCGTTACCATCAAATGCATGAGTAGAAGCAGGTCACGAAGAACATGGAAAACACCGAAAAAAAAAGACAGATTTGAGCTAAACTGCATCGAACGTGAAAGAAGAACCTTTTCAGCTGCTGGAAAAGAAGTTGCTCGGCGGACGCATGGACGCTGATGACCAAGCGGAAGAGCTCCTACCCTTGTCTGCTTTGACGAAGCCCTGGTACAACTCAAGACCCCGCTCTCCTCCACAGGTATGGGCACAACTTTCCAGTCCTTGGGTGCTTTGACAAATGTCTTAAGAACAAACAAAACTGTTAATAATATCTTGAATCTGAACTCAGTTGGTCCCTCTACATAGTCAGGCGCTTTAGTAGAATTTTTTTACAAGAGTCTCGCTGCCCGATCAACGAGCCTGTGGGGGGTCAAGGGAGGGATCCAGGGGATCCCCTGCGGGGGTTGCAAGGGGGCGAAGCCCCCTGAGCAAAATTTTTAGGGGTATTTTGTTTGTGATTCGGATTTGATTTATTTTCTTATCACGAAATAGGTGTCCTATTTCAGGGGATTTATTTAGAGTCTCAGTCCGTATGTAATTCCTATCATCTGTCAAAGGGAATGTCTATATAAACTCCCTAGGAGTCTCGACCGAGACACATCCTTGTAATCATTGTTATTTCATAACAAAGAGCCACCGTCATTTTTTCTCTTCGCGTTCTTCTGTATTTCGTGCGATCCCTCTCTCCCGCTTTTCGTAATAAACTGGTATCAGAGCCTTAGGGTTTGTCAGCGATTCTCGATCAGCAGGAAGATTGCGTCGCACAACGTGATCGTGGAGAAGTTCAATAGCAGGAACAGTTTCGGATTGTGGCAGATCAAGATGCTGGCGCTTTTGAAGCAACAAGGAGTCTGGGCGCCGCTCTCAAACGTATCGAAGAACAAACCAAAGGAGGAAGACTCGAAAGACAAAGAAAAGGAGATCGATCTCGCAACTTTGGCGGCACAGAAGGAGAAGGCGCACTCGATGATTCTGTTGTGTCTGGCGGATGAGGTGATAATCGAGGTCGCAGATGAAGAAAAGACGGCTGGTCTGTGGTTGAGACTCGAGAGTCTATATATGACGAAGTCTCTCACCAACAAGTTGTTGTTGAAGCAACGTCTGTTCTCTCTCCGCATGCAGGAAGGTACCCCTCTCAAGGAACATCTTGATCAGTTAAATTCTTTGTTGATGGAACTCAGAAATATCGATGTTAAGATCGAGGATGAAGATGCTGCCCTAATTCTGTTAGTTTCGCTTCCTTCATCATATGAAAATTTCGTTCAGTCTATGATTATCGGGAAGGAAATTATAGTCTGGAAGAAGTAAGATCGAGTCTCCATACTCGTGAACTTCGGCATAGGGCATCTGAAAATTCTGCAGAGACTCAGGCCACGAGTTTGATATCGACCGCAGAGAAGGGACAGTCCTCGAATTCAAAGAAATCCAAGTCGAAGAAGAAGAAAATCACTGCGAAAGACATCTGTAATTACTGCAAGGAACCAGGTCATTGGAAGAAGGATTGTTCGAAGAAAAAGAAGGCCTCCGTCGCTGCGGTGGCATAGGAAATTGGGAATTCCGAAGATGATTTGGTTCTGACTGCTTCTGATCAAGGATGTCTGGCAGATAGTTGAGTTTTGGATTCGGGGTGTTCCTATCATATGACTCCAAATAAATAGTGATTCTCAACTTATCAGAAGATTGATGGTGAAAACGTCATCATAGACAACGATGCAGCATGTCAAATAGTTTGGATCGGTTCTGTGCAGATCATGACTCATGACAATCTTGTGAGGACGCTGACAGATGTCCGTCATGTTCCACAACTGAAGAAGAATTTGATATCACTTTGAGTCCTCGACTCTAAAGGATGTCAGATAAATGCTGCTAAAGTCATCCTCACGGTCATGAAGGGTGATGCTACGGTTCTGAAGGGAGTCAGACAGAAGTCCTTGTATGTATTATAAGGCAAGATAGTCTCTGGCGTTGCTGCAGTGACTAGTTCATCCGAATCAGATAGGTCCAAGCTGTGACACATGTGGCTTGGGCATATGAGTCAGAACGGGATGAATATCATCAGCAAATGAGGTCTTCTAGGAGAGAATAAGATATCTGAAATTAACTTCTGTAAGCACTGCGTATTCGGCAAACAGCGAATGTCTCAGTTTAGCAAGGTAGTGCACAGGACGAAGGCGACACTTGACTACATCCACGCCGATTGTTGGGGTCCCTCTCGTGTTCTATCATTAGGAGGTGCGAGGTACTTCCTATCTGTGATTGATTACTACTCGAGGATGACTTGGATATTCATAATGAAACACAAGAGTGAGTCCTTCAAGGCCTTCAAGCAGTGGAAGGTTCTGGTGAAAAATCAGACGTCGAAGAAAGTGAAGCGTCTTCGCACTGACAATGGTTTGGAGTTCTGTTCTGCTGAATTTGACCAGTTCTGCAAAGATGAAGGCATTGCCAGACATCAGTCAGAATACTCCACAGCAGAATGGAGTTGCAGAACGAATGAACATGACACTTCTGGAAAGGGCAAGGTGCATGCTCTCTAACGCTGACCTGAATAGGACATTCTGGGCTGAAGCTGTTAACACAGTTTGCTACTTGGTGAATCGAAGTCCGACGACTGCGATTGATCTCAAGACTCCAACTGAGGTATGGTCAGAAAATTCTGCTGATTATACTTGTCTGAAAGTTTTTTATTGTCCAGCATACTATCACGTCAGTGAAGGAAAGTTGGAGCCAAGAGCCAAAGAAGGGGTGTTCGTGAGATATGGTGCAGGAGTGAAGGGCTACAGAATTTGGTCTCCTTCAGAACACAAAGTCATCCACAGGAGAAGCGTGATATTTGACGAAGCATCAATGCTTCAGTTGAAGGTGGAGGCTGAAGAGATTGTCAGTAAAATCACTCCAATTGAGGATGATGCTGAAAGATCACATCAAGAAGCAGAACCAGAAGATGAAGAATCTGATGAGCAACCTGAAGAGGAGTCAATTGCTGCTAGACGTCATCGCAGAGAAGTGGGTCCTCCTAAGCGATATGGTTTCGAGGACATGGTTGCTTATGCACTACAGGTAACTGAAGAGGTGGAGTCTCTGGAGTCGTCCTCTTATACGGATACCATCACATGTGCCGAATATGGACAGTGAATCGCTGCTATGGGTGAGGAGATGGAGTCTCTTCACAAGAATCAGACGTGAAAGTTGGTCAAGTTGCCTAAAGACAGGAAGGTTGTTGGCTGTAAATGGATCTTCAAGAAGAAAACAGGAATTTCAGGAGTTGAAGGCAGAGATACAAAGTACGACTGATTGCTAAAAGTTATAGTCAGAAAGAAGGTGTAGACTACAATGAGATATTCTCACCTGTTGTCAGACATACTTCTATCAGGATGCTATTTGCTCTTGTAGCACATCAGAATCTAGAGCTCGAGCAACTAGATGTGAAGACTGCTTTTCTCCATGTAGAACTTGAAAAAGATATTCTTATGAGCCAACCAGAGGGATTTTCCATTCCAAGAAAGGAGAATCAAGTTTGCAGTATGAAGAAATCTCTGTATGGCTTGAAGCAGTCTCCCAGACAATGGTACAAGAGATTCGACAACTTCATGATCAATAAGGGATTTGACAGCTTCATGATCAGTAAGGGATTCAGTCGAAGTCCCTATGATTGTTGTGTATACCATAAGAAGGTGAAGGACGGCTCCACCATCTATCTGCTCTTGTATGTCGACGATATGCTTATTACTGCAAGAGACATGACAGACATTTAGAATCTGAAGAAACTTCTCAGTGCAGAATTCGACATGAAGGATCTTGGTGCAGCATAAAAGATTCTATGGATGAAAATTCTAAGGGATCGCGCACAGAGTAAACTCTTCTTATCTCAAAAAAATTATATTGAGAAGATTTTATCCAGGTTTGGAATGTCTAGAGCGAAACATTTGAATACTCCATTAGCTGCAAATGTTCATCTTTCTGTTGCCTTCGCACCAAAGTCAGAAGCAGAAAAGGAGTACATGTCTCGAGTTCCATATGCTAGTGCAGTTGGAAGTCTGATGTATGCCATGGTTTGCACAAGACCAGACATTGCCCATGCAGTCAGTGTTGTCAGCAGGTTTATGAGCGATTCAGGAAAGGAGCACTGACAAGCAGTGAAACGAATTTTTCGATATCTGAGAGGAACATCAGATATTGGCATCATCTATAGAAGCGATAAAGAGTGTTTGGTTGCAAGGTACTCAGATTCATATTATACTGGAGATGTTGATGGAAGACGATCTATGACAGGCTATGTCTTCATTTTTAGCAGTTCAATTATTAGTTGGAAGGCTACACTTCAGCCATCAGTTACATTGTCCACCACAGATGCTGAATACATGGCACTGACAGAAGCTGCCAAGGAAGGCATCTGATTAAAAGGCTTAGTTGGAGATCTCGGATTACATCAGGAGCAGACTATAATGCACTGTGACAGTCTGAGTGCAATATGTTTAGCCAAGGATCAAGTACATCATGAAAGAACCAAATACATTGATGTCAGATATCACTTCATCCGCACTGAGAAGAGGATTAATGTGAAGAAGATTGACACTGAAGACAATCCAGCTAATATGTTCACCAAATTTGTTCCTTATGACAAATTTCAACATTGTTTGGAGTTGCTTAATATAAATACTTGGTAATAGCTTCAAGATGAGACTGACGACGGCATGGCGTACTTTTGTGCTCTGAAGATGATTCAAGTCAATGTGAAGATTTGTTAATAATGCATTGAATCTGAACTCAATTGATCCCCTTACATAGTCAAGCGCTTCAGCAGAATTCCCCTACGAGGATCTCGCTACCCGGTCAACGAGCTTGTGGGGGATCAAGGGGATCCCCCTGCGGGGGTTGTAAGGGGGCGGAGCCCCCTGAGCAAAATTTTTACGGATATTCTGTTTATGATTCTGATTTGATTTATTTTCTTATCACGAGATAGGTGTCCTATTTTCAGTGGATTTATTTAGAATCCCAGTCCGTATGTAATTCCTATCATTTGTCAAAGGGAGTGTCCATATAAACTCCCTAGGGGTCTCGACCGAGACCCATCATTATAATCATCGTTATTCCATAACAAAGAGTCGCCGTCGTTTTTTCTCTTCGCATTTTTTCTGTATTTCGTGTGATCCCTCTCTCCCATTTTTCGTAACAAAAACACACTACGCGAAGGTAACAACAAATAAAATGCAAACAAGGGAATCGGAGGAGTCCGAGATTCTTACCTGAGAGGAGTTCGCCCGTTTCCCGCGTCACTCTGTCGTGTGTCGCGAACAGGAAAAAATAAAATAACAAAACTTTGGAACGATGTGACGTTGATGGATTTGAAATATTTGGGCCTTGTAGAGCACGGTAACAAGTTGGGCTTTTAACATAGCGCTGCGAGCCCAGCCCAATGCTTGAATTTTATTTTCGATTTAACTTTTGTATGTTATTTCGCCTAAAAATTCCACTTTTTTCCGATCTCTTTTATCCAAATATTTTTCGGTATAAAATCACTTGTGGTGTGTTTTTTTTTATGACGGGAATTTTGTGGTTTCATTTTTGTGTCTTCGCCTATGCCAAATTTAAAACAATAGTTATTTAAATTATTTTGAGGAAGAAGATATTCCCTCAAATTAATGTACAAATTAGCTTTACAAATTTCGAAGATATTGTTATTGGATGTACATTTTATGAAAAATATACCTGAAAAATAATAAATGAAAAAAGAACCATCGTTGCATAGAAAGAAAGAAAATTACAGATAGAAACACTGAAAAAAAAAGAGAGAGAGAGAGAAAAAGGAGCATGGCAATAGAGAAAAGTTGATGGTGGCGACTTTGCTCAGGGCTTCAGAGAGAGAGCATGGAGAAGGCTTGCAAGCTGTCCTCCGTGGACTGCGCGCTTGGCCGGCCGCCGCCGTCGGCGACCCTCTCGCGAACGAGTCTCACGGCCCTCTGCCACCGCCGCCCGCCGCGGTCGCGGGCGGGCGCGTCGGAGAAGAGCACCCGGTTGAGCCGGAAGAGAAAGAGACGCAGTGCGAGCGCCATGTCCGTGTACGTACCCCGCATCCGCAACGCGAACGGGAGCTTGAGCATGAAGAGCCACAGGAGGGCCACGTGTAGGTGGCAGTGGCCGGCGCCGCCCCCGCACGCCGCGAGGAGCTTTAGCTTCACGACCGCCGCCACCACCACCACGTCGACCGCCATTGTCGAAGGCAAAAAAGAGAGCGCGCAGCAGTAACAGTACACGGTGCAGTGAGTGATCTTGCTGCACGTACGAGCCTTTTAGTATTATGATGGAAGAGGCAATTATTGGTTTCGTCTTCCATGATTAAACAAGCAGAAGTAGAAGAATTATTTGCACTCAGAAGAAAGAGGCAGATGAATTATTACGTTCCATCATCAACTCATCTTCCTGGAATGGAATTATTTCAGTATTATTTGGGGTAAACAGGAAAAGGTCGGAAAATGAAAACTTGGAAGGCATGTCTTTTCTTTCTTTGCAGTCGTGTCCTCAATAAATGTTCCTTTCGAGTTCAAAAAGTGCTGCATGATGTTGCCAATAACATTATCATAGGGGAAAGGATTCAATGATTCATACTTTGTTCAGGAATTATGATGTCTCGTTTGCTTATAAATGGACTTCCTTCTCGTTTGCTTCAGACAGAAAGACAATTCTA
Source organism: Pontederia crassipes (assembly GCA_030549335.1). Classification (NCBI taxonomy): domain Eukaryota; kingdom Viridiplantae; phylum Streptophyta; class Magnoliopsida; order Commelinales; family Pontederiaceae; genus Pontederia; species Pontederia crassipes. Next base: position 59,113,944 of record CM060196.1, on the reverse strand, counting down.
TCTCTTTCTGAGATGTGTGTGGAACTTATAAAACGATGGCATGAGGCTCAATGACAACGATCTTTGCTTGTCAGAAGTGTTCTGGTAAAGACCTGAAGACAGGGTGCCCTTCGAATTACCAAATCGACTCGGGACTTGCAGAATTCTGCACAATCTTACGGTTGATCCAAAACAGGACTAAAATTGGCCAGTAAGATTTATAAACTTCACACTGTCACACTGTCACATACATACGTCCATAAGGTGCTACAGAAAAATTAACCGAGAACGCATATATATCTCTATGTATAGTTCACTGTTCACTGTTCATTGTTCTTTCCAGATACGACCAGTCACCCGTAGCTCGAGTTCCTGCCGGTCGCCGCCGGAGAACGAGAGGGCCATGCTCCGGGGGATGACAAGCCCCTCGCAGCTGTCCTGGACCGTCTTGTGGTCGTCCCTGATGCTCCTCGGCACGCCGTGCCATGCCAATTTCCGGCCATTGCCGCCTACCTCCATGCTGTAACTGAAGCTCTTGGCTTCCGCGTCCTCGCCCATGAAGCTCAAGAACGCCATGTGAAGTGGAGTATCGGCCAGGAGGAAAGCCTCGAAGTGAAGGCAGAAGTGCTGCCCGAAGCAACTGAACACCTGCGGACACGTTTCAATGATCGCCCAAATCATGCAGTGGAAGAAGACAAAGAAAATGTAATCTGAAAAGAGGTTTACAGTGAGAATCCGGGTTGCATTCTCGATTGCGCTGGATTTGACATATCTGTGATTAAACGTGCAGCCGTCGTGCTCGTCCGCCTTGTGATCGTTCTTCAGGTGGTCTACAAGCAACGGGATGTCGCCTGAAACGTGACACCCTGCACCTGCGTATTGACAACGATAAGGCCTGAACTTGCACGACTGCTCATGTTTCAGTTTGGCATCATATCCGAGAATCTCGTCACATCACTTGATCTTATACTGACAAGGAAATTGTAGAGCTTCTGCAAGTTTCTCAAGAGCCAAGCATCTGATGTGGCCAAGTTCATCATAGCAAGTAGGACACCGATGATTCTTCGCTTTGAGCTTGCAACTGGAGCACAGAGTGTGACCATTGGATCACTGTAAAAGAAAAAAACAGTAAAACTATGCATCATTGCTCAGAAGAAGTCTGCAATATTGCGATGTATCCGCGATGTGCCTCCTGATGCAAACCGAATTGTGAGTTTGGTGTGATTTGGTAAGTGAAGAGCAGATTATAACCAGAACCGAATAAATTGAACATGGAAGCAATTTATATACAGATAAAAAATGAAAGTTAATAGCACCTGAAAGATGGGGGGATAGGTAAAATGGCCACGGACAACAATAAGCTTATATATATATATATATATATATATATATATATATATATATATATATATATAATGTGTCTACTCAAGTTCAGCTTTTCAACCAAGTAATTCTTTTGTTATGTTTTTTAATTGATATTGTGACGACTTGAGCTAAAAGCCTTTGTTCTACTAATTTTACAACTCCATATTGTTTTTATGTTAGTCATATGAGTTTGATAGTAGCCTTTAATAATCTGTTAAATTTCAATTTCATGCTCTTGTATATGTTAATAATAGGTCGAACAGAATGAAATCAGAGAAAGCTCTTTGGTGTTTTCATTTCCATTTTAGTATCTGTTACAAAATAATTTTCCTTGATTGTGAATTGTCATGGAGAACTTCGTCTATGTTTTATAGTCGATCTCAAGTTCGGATAAAGGAGGAGGATTGTGTTAGGCCCCGACAGTCAGCGTAAAATCATGTCGAATCGCATGAACATGAATCAACGAATAACGTCATATGATCCATGTAGCCAACCCCACCTAATGGGATAAGACTTTGTTGTTATTGTTATATATATATATATATATTATAGTGTGTACTAATTAATCATTTTAAAAAAAGAATTGGGACACACATCCACTCAAAGTATCTGCCAACTTCTCATGCCACCTGATCCCATGAAGTTTTAAAAGTTACCATGTGTAAAGTTAGAACTATTAAAATTTGCCACCTCCTCCTTCAATTTCAATTGGTGATAGCATGGGATAACAAATAACTCATTTTTGTCTTGTATACAAGGGCCTAACCAGGAATATTGGCAGTGACAAAGAAATTTTTTTTAAAAAAAAGCAAGAAGATTTTACCTTGGGAGAGCTGAAAAGGGATTAAATCTTATTTAGATTCTAATAATAATCTAATTATAGTTAACGTAATATAAATGATTATAAATCATGAAGTAATTAAAGGAATTAAGAATTAATGATAGTACTTCTACTAATATCATCCTGAATTATGTTCACATGCGATGGTGATTCTTTTTATTATAAAATATTAATGATTACAAAGATACCACATAATTCAGTCTTTATGAAATTTATACGAAAATTTTCAATATAAAATAAGAAATAAAAATCATCTCACTGACTCATTGTGGACAGTTGCTGACTCGATAATTATGTCATAAGTCATATAATTTAGATAAAATTTTATGGTATTTATAGAGTTGATACTATGTTATGCAATGTTATCAAAATCGGACTCGACCGGTCGATTTAATCGGTTCTTTTTAGCATTGAATCGAAATAAACCGATTGAATTGGCCGGTTGAACCGGTTCAACCCGGTTCAATGTAGATTTTGAAGAATAAAATTAAAAAATAATAAAAAAGGAAAAGTTAAAAAGGAATAATGAAAGAAATATAATAAAGGTAAGAAAAAGAGGAAATATGACATGTTTAAAATTAAATAGAAATTAAAATAAAAAAGATAAGTATTTAAAATTGAATAACATTAAAATGAAAAATTATAAAAGGTATAAATAAAGGAAATAAAAAGGAAAGTGTTAAAGAAAAAGATAAATAACAATAATTTAAGATGAAATTTATTAATATAGCATCTATTATCAATAAATAATAAATATTAAATTAATAATAATCTATTTATATTTATATATTAATCATTATTAAAAAAAATAAATAAAAAATATGTTATATTAATTTTTAACATTATTAATAGGTTATTAGTACAATATTCATATATTATATCAGATAATTTATATTATATCTTTACAATTATTATAAATAATATTATTTTAATAAAATTTGATTCAATCTGGTCGAATCCGATCCACGATCCAATAGGGAGTTCGATCCAGTCGTCGGTCCGGTTCTGAAAATATTGATGTTATGTTATCAGTTAGATATAGTGCACAATGGGTAAGTATTACGGAAATTTATGTGAATAAAATAGGTAGATATAAAATGTGACATAAATATATGTTAAACATCACGTGAATGTCTATAAGTAAACAAATTAGAATCAATGTAAAAGGACGATTTTTATTGAAAGTTATGGAGTTCACATGTGCAATTGATTCTAGGTTTGATTCTTGAGTTTCTTTAGAAAACGTATTGACAGAGATAAAAATATGAGATTTACAAGGAATGAATCTCGTGATGTCTAGTTTCAAGAAAGGAAAAAATGTCTTGTCACCATCGATCGAAAAATGTTTAGTGAATACATTCAACGGTGATGAAGGAAGGTGTGATGATGCCACCATTGACCTCAACTATGACTTTTAAATTTTTGAATGATGCCACCATTGATCTCAACATCGGTTAATTTTTTCAGTTTTATTTTTATTAATTATGAAAGAATCAAAATACCATCGAAGCTTAAAATAATATATAATAATAAATATAAAAAAAATAAAAAATGTTCACATGAACATTGCCCCGTCGACGAGATGGGGGAGGGGGGACTCTACACGTCGGCCAATATTTTTTATTTTATATTTACTATTATATATTATTTAAAGTTTTAAAGATATTTTGGTCATTTTATAATTAAAAAAATAACGAAAAAAATTAACAGATATCGACGGATGAACCTAAGTGAAAAAGTGGCATAGTTCATGGGAGGTTTGCGAAAAATTTGAAAGTCGTTGGTAGATGCGAAAAAAATTCATATTTCAAGAAAGATAAGGAGAAAAATCCTAAATATTAAGATCGTATATATCTCAAGTAATGAATTTCATAATAAGTCATTCAATTATTGTTTTATGTTTAGGAACTTAATGTATTATGATGTGTTCATGTGATGAGAAATTAAGAAGACATTCGCTAAAATAATGAGTGCATGACAAGCCATTGGCCATAGGGGTTTTATATATGATGATAAGTTGTAAGAGGTACACTAAGATGCATAAATAATTGCATTATATGCGATGTATGGTGTATGATTATATATATTTTTTTAAAAAATGAAAGTTAAGCATTAATCAGCATGCAAAAACGCATCGTGGTACAAAATACTGAGGAGCTCACAAGGAAGAGTCCCCTCATAAAAAATCATGTCGCCATTTGCTCGGTCAAAGTTTGCAATGAAGTCCGCAACCCTATTACAATGTCTATTACAGTGGATTACAGTGCAAGCACTAAATATTTCAATGATATCCCAAATAATATGCACCAAATTGCTGATTCTCCAGGGGCACGACGACTTGCGATTGATAATATTCATCAGCATTTGAGAATTGGTTTCCACTATGACATTTGACACCTCCTTGTGTTTGCACTCCTGAAGTCCAAGCAGCCCCAACAACATCCAACCCCATGACGTCCATCGCAATTCGTTTGCTACAACCTGCAGCCATAAAGATATTGTTAGGAGCCCTGATGATGTAACCTGCTCCCCTGGCGTCAATGGATCCACAAAAGATCCATCGGTGTTAAATTTGACCCAAGGGCCAATTTAGAGCTCCCACCGAATTCGATTAGGATCTTGGGGGCTAATTGTCTTAGGAACATAGGTATTCATGTATTCCTTATGAGCGGCGATAGCCCGCTCCCAGACACGGTTGCTTGCTTGGAATTGCAAGGCAGACATGGAAATACTTAGCAGTGAGGAATTGCAACATTGGTTTTAATCTATTAGCTAGAATCTTAACAGTGACCATATAGATAACATTACATAATGAAATTAGACGATAATCAGTTATGGTTCTAGGAGTCTCCTTAGAAATGAAAATTAGGTTTGTCCCTGATCAAGCAGGGGGAATGTGTGCTGTGTGAAAGAAGGATTGAATCTCATTGCATATTTTAGGACCAACAATGTCCCGGTTGTTTTTTATAAAATTCAACAGTAAATCCATATGACCTAGGGGCCTTTCCAAGTGGCATATTCTAGAGTATTTCTTTAATCTCCTCACATGTTATATGAGTGATTAGCTAAGTTGATGATCAGATTGCAGGCGAGACAACTCAGGCCAGCAATCAGTGGGAAGCATAGGTGTGTTCTCTAACCTCCAGAGCTTACCGTAATGGTCTACAAATATAGTCCTAATTTGGTCCACATTCTCAATTATTTTCCCCTCGTTATTAGTTAACATGGAGATGTTATTTCTTCTCTGTCTGATCAAGGTACTCATGTGAAAAAATTTAGAATTTCTATTTCCATCATTGATCCAGTTGACTCTAGATTTTGACCATCATTTAATTGTAATTTGCAGTGTTGCATGGAGGTGGTATGCAGCTCTCAGCTTTCCACATTCCTCAATTGATAGTCCAGCGGTACCATCCTTAAGTTCCAAATTCCTAATATCCTCTAGGACCTTGTCCACCCTATGTTCTAATCTGCTCAACTCCTTTTTATTCCATTCCAAGGTTCTAGCCCTGACAGCCCTTTTAATAGATTGAAGAATGGGTTGCATGCAATCAAAGGCTCAGTAAAAAGATTTAAGTATTCAAATTTGAATAATATTAAAAAGGAAACTATCAAGTGATATAAAATGGAGATAAAAAATGAAAATGTTAAAAAAAAGATAAAAATAAGAGAATTTATGATAAAATATATTAATGCAATCTCTATCATCATTAAATAATAATTGAAAATAATTTATTAATAACCATTTTTATTTATCATTATTAAAATTTTAAATAATTAATTAAATTATATTGATATTTTTTTATTATTAGTAGGTTATTAGTAAAATATTCATACATTGCATCATATAAATTACACTTGTTATAAATAATATTATTTAAAAAAATTTCTCTCCAATCTGATATAATTCGGTAGTGAGTTCGATCGGATCGCCATGAGTTGACTTTTCGATGCAAGACGCATGTATAGAAAATAACAAGAATGAACATGGTAGTCAATAACGTTCTAATTGGACAGGGGAATTAGAATATATAATTAATTGTTTCGAAATTAGTCACAGCAAGCAATGCTTGTGAAAAGTTCATTCAGTAATATTGAAGCAACTCGAAGAATAAAAGGATTATCAGAAACTTTAAAAGCTTATGATCCACTGATTAGTTCTTTGTCAGAGGGGTCTGCAATTCTTCCAGATGAATCCCTTTCTCTGCAGGAAAGCTGGATATATAAACGACTCGTATTGATTTCAAGAATGGTGAAGAGCAAAATGGAGAACTAAACAATCAACAAAAACCTTGCCGCGATTGATCAATCAGCAGTTACAGGACCCATTTGAAGGTATCTGAGACATGACTCGACCGCAACGCCATGCATGCACAGTCGCCTCGACTGCCAGTGCCATGCATGCATCGAGGGGGAAGGCTGAGGGGAGAAGCAAAATTGAGTTTTGGCTCCTTGCATTAAAAGAGAAAAAAAAGTTTCCTTTATCTGCAGGCCAGCAATAAATTCAGATAAAAATCTGACCTTTTTCCGGGCGAATCTGACAGTGGGGGTTCCAAGTGCAGAAACGGCACCCAGGAGAAGGAACAGAAACGGCACTCTTTTGATCTCATGAAACTAAAGTGGAGGAGGAGGAGGGGAGGACATTTTAGTTAGGCCACTGTCGTCTTCTTCTGCGTCTGTTCTCTGAAGTCTGTCTGCATCTGCCATGTATCACAGCATTCAGTGCAGAAACCGCCGAAACGCAACAAAAGCAGAGAAGAGAAGAGAAGAGTACAGACACAGTGGAAGCAAAAGCAACGCATGCAGTACTTGTGAGACTGAGACTTCAAAGATTAGATCAAGCAGTAACTGCTTCAGTTCCTGCATGGCTCTGGAATCAGAAACATATTTAAGTTAACTGCGAGAGTGATTATCCAATAATTCAATATATATATATATATATATATATAGAGAGAGAGAGAGAGAGAGAGAGAGTTATTGATAAATATTTTGCATTTTTTTAACAAGGTGCAAGAAAAAAAATGAGAAAAAAATCAGCCGCCATAAGAGTTGGGAATTTTTAGAAACTGAAGAAAAATAGTGTGCTTTAATTCTAAACTTATGATAGAAGGGAATGAGAATAACGTATTGGAGAGATGAATAAAATATTATATATATATATATATGTCATGTTAAATGTGCATTTCTGAAAAAAATTGAAGTGGGTTTAAAAACTACTCAAAGGCAATAAGTAATAAATTAAGTCTAAAATCACATGAAAATAAAATAGAATTTCATCTGCACAGAAGGATGCATAATTATTTTTCTTATTATCCATCATTTTTTTTCATGCTTCATATTTTAAATTATACCTTATAGCATAGTTTATGAATTTAGAATAAATATATAATATAATGATATTTAATTATTGATTCAACCTATTAGTCAGAATACCATTATTGATGGTCATACGTTGTAATTAACCAGTTGACTTTAAGAAGTGCAACTGGCAGAAAATATACCTTAGTAAATTACTTGATTTATTACTTATTAATATTTTTTAAAAAAAATCAAATTTATTATCAACAAACATATATATATCAATTAAAATATATTGTGCTTGGGGTTTGTACCGAACATACATAATTAAAATATTATATATATATATATAATACCATTTAACATGTAAAATTAATCATATAATACCATTTAACATGTAGAATATTATTATTCAGGGGTTTGCCAAATGATTTCTTTTCTGTAAAAAGGACATGGACATGCCAGAAAAACTGGTACAACTTTCTTTGGTTCATGCATCTATGTAAAAGTGTATGATTAATTAATTCATTAATTATGATTATGGAGTTAATGTTGCAGGATTAATTAAGAAAAGAATGACAGGTGTCATCAGCATGCAGCAATATATGACAGAAGTCCACGAGAAAAAAAACTAAAAATTAAATAATGTGAATTTATTGTAAAAAAATAGGAAATATCGTCATACATATTGAGAGACACATGCACACACCACAAGCTTTAGATTCATAGGCAATAGAATTCAAATGGAAAGAAATATAAATGCCACATTAATTGAATTGCTCGCTTACCCCATCAAAATTACTATATATAACACCATTTTGAGTTCATGCTTCTCTCCCTTTTGCTTCTCCTCTTGCAAGTTCAGACATTGAGGTATGCATCAATCTCTTTCTCTATGTTTTTTCCTTCCTTTAGGACTATTCTTCTTAAGATTTGCTCCAAGCTTTCTATGTTTTGATTCTTTTCCCACAAAGATCATCTCATCATATTTCAATCTCTCTCTCTCTCTCTTTCTTTTTGGGGGTGGGGGGTATTCCTCCCCCGTTTATATTGTATATAGAGTATGTTGTACGTACATTAAACTCTACGAAATCACGATCCGACAAATAAGACTGATGTAGATCATTGTACGGATATCGCACGTACGCATCAACTAATTATGCAGAACATATTTTACGTCCTCGTATAATGCATGCTAAATTTTCAACATTTTTTGCATGTGTGAATAGGTTGGTGGAAAAGAAATAAAAGGCAGAAAAAGATTCAAGGACATGTCGCGAGATAAAAACTTACCGAGCATGTGGTCGATCGGACCTTGCATGGATCCGCATGTGGACCGGTCCCCGAGAAGAATCTTGGAGCATTGCTTCCAATGTGGAATCTCTTTGGAAGACAAAGACATCTACTTGTATGGGTAAGGGATCTATCTTCCTACTTAAAGTCTTTCAAACTGATGAACAAATTAATTACATGTAAATATGTTTCTACGTAACTGGAATTGAAGATAATTAGATAACAAATTAGCAAAAAAAAAAAACAGTGGGATTGTGCCCCTCTTGTGTTTCGAATCCTCAGTTTCTTATGTGGTTATTGTCTATTTTGAAGTTGTTGAAAGGTTTTAGTAATCCAATTAATGCATGCTATGTTCATATAAATGCATTTATAATTGTTAGGACAGTTGTGAGGAGTTACTAGCTTTCCTTTAACTAATAGTAATGTAGTTCAATGAAAGATGGAGCATGCATGTGATCTTTTTTTTCCTGTATTAAGTTTAAATTGAGAAATTATGCCCTTTTTCGATCAAAATTGAAAAGTTTATTGAAAGTTTAAATGAGTATTTGGTATCCCTCTTTTGTTTGTTAATATTGAAAATTCGTATCTTTTTCATGTGCAATATATGACCAAATTGTTTCCTTATGATTAATTGTGAAATTAGTGTAAAGTAAGTGATTTGAATAATTGTTTAATTAATTTCATTTCATCTCGTTCATAAATATATTAGGACTTGTGTGTTTGGTGAAATTTATTTCAGTGAAATAAACGTATGAAGTGATCATTAACTGTTACTTTCTCGTCATAAATTGAAACAATGTTTCCTTTTTTTAGCTACACTCGGACATCTGATATTTTATGCATATGATCAAGTCCTTGGGTTTCTAAAATAGTCTAAAAAATGTGCTTCAATAATTAACTATTTAACAGGTTCTCGTGTGAAATTTCAGTTGGCATAATTTTTTTTATGCCAATTTAGATTTTTTTTATATTTTTCCAAGTAATATAATAACTTAAAAAATGTTAATTCATCAAAGTTTATATGGAATAAATTTAAGGTGTCATTTGAGATAATTTGTGTACAACAACCCATTAACCCCCCTTATCATCGTATAATAATTAATGTGTTGACAAATGGAATTATTATAAGATCTTATTTGAAAAAAAAAGCTTTCGGAAAAGATATAGTGGACCATTTTTAGTGACACTGAATATTAAAGCTTAATCTTATTTAATAAATCTTATATGTGTGATTGTGATTCTTTATTAAGAATAGTACTACTCAATAGAAAATTACAAGTAGGATAATCATAAATTTAAATTTTGGAAACTAATATCGAAATTTCACATTTCATCAATAAAATGGTGCATAATACAATCGTTTTACTTATAATATAGAATTCCGTCAATATCTTCATTAAAAATAAATAAATCATGCCTTAAACTAGGGGTGTAAAAAAAATTCGATCAACCACGATTCGAAAAAATAAAAAATTAGGGGACCGAATATGATTAAGGATGATTTTTAGTAAATTAAAATTCACCCGAAAATTAGTGTTCCACTTAAAAAAATTGTAGCGGACGTGGAGTCCGTTTTTTATTTATAATTTTTTATTTATATAATTAATACATATGTTATCAATTCTTTTATTATAGATATAATATTTTTGTATTTAAATTTCATACTTTTTTATTACATTATCAAACTTTAATTTAATATTTTTAAATTTTTAGTAGTATATTTTATATTTAATATAAAATTAAATATTTTTATATTAATTTTAATAGTTTATATATATTTTTAAAATATAATTATATTAAAGTTGTGCCTTGAAGAAATCGACCCACTAGAAGGTGGTTTTTTTTAAAAAAAATAATTTTAAGGTGATTTTTTTTAATTCTAAAAATTGATTCGAAAAGTAACGATTAATTTTTTTGGGTCGAAAATTCGACCCGATCCGAATTACTTTTTTACCTCTACCCTAAACGACTACATGCTTTTTTTTTATAGATTGCTACTCATTATCTGATTAACTTATAATCTTCGATCCATAGGATCTTTTATTCATACGTATGATGAAAAGGTGTCTCCATTTTATTTGGTTATGATTATTCACATTGTCCAGAGTTTCATCTGCATGCATGCAGATGCAGTGCTGCTTTTAATTACATGAACAAGATGAAGATTTCTTTATTTAAGTGGTGATGGACTGCACCTGCAGGGACTTCCGTGGCTTCTGTTCTGCCATCTGCAGGGCCTGGAAGATGTACTGGGACGAAGCAGCTGCACGAAAGCAGAAAGGGAAGCAGGAGGACGACGACGATGATGCTGTTGTTTCTCTGATCCAAAACAAGGGAAATGATGCCTATTCTTCTTCTTCCTCCTCCTCCTCCTCTTCTTCTTCTTATGCTCCAAGTAGCTCAAAACGGCCTCGGCATCGTCGTTGAAAAGAAATATAGATCCATAATTTGCAGGTCCTGAACAGGAACGTCGTTGCATGGGGTTCGGTTTTAGTGTTCCTATTTTTAGTCATAAACCTGAGGTTTTATTTTAAGATAGCTGGATAAACTCTAATTATAATAGACAGCCATATATATATATGCATCTGAGGTTTTATTTTCAAATATTGTTCCTCCCCAATTATTCTCACATTCTTTCATATATATATAGCATATAGCTCTAATAGTCTTATATATGCACCTGAGGTTTTCTAGTTTATATATATATATATATATATATATGGATTTAATGCATATGCCTCCTCAAGGAGCCATGCTCCCTCTTTCTCTTCTCTCTTTTTTTTTTGTTCATTCCATCACCGGGGATGGCGATGCGCAGAAATCGTCGACGATCACCTTTTTTCCCCTCTCGCCTGCTACTGTCACCCCCATCGACCTCCCCTCAACAACACGGGGCTTGGAACAGATTTGGATTGACAATGGTGGCGCTCGAAATCGATGACGACACTCGACTCGTGGATGGTAGTGACTCAGCGGCGACAACCATGGGCAGCAACAGGATTCTCTCTATTCTCTCACACACGCTCTCTCCTCTCTCAAGCTACCGCCGTCTTTTCTCCTCTCTCTCTCGAGGCCACCAGCTTGAGGTGTGTCGCGTGCGTCGTCACGGATGATCTCTCCTTTGGACATCACCATCGTTGATGACAGAATGAACAAAAAAAAAGAGAAGAGGAAAAGGGACCGCTAGCTCTCGAGGAGGCATCTCAGCTCGCGAGCGTCGCACACACATTAAATCGTATATATATGCACAGGGAGAGAGGAGGGACTGTGAGAGAGTTATGGCATAACCCCACATTATATTTGACTTTAACACTTTTTTATTATCAATATAAGAATAATAAATATACATATAATTACAGTGAAAAACAATATACTAGATAACCAAACATAAACATCATAATGAAAAGACTTACTAGGCATAATATAAAAATATAATTGTACTAAATTATAGACCAACGTAAGTTCTAACACAATTATTTAATAGAGGATTCCACACTAAATAGAAATATAACTTAAAGTTTGCGTGAAAATTTACAACTTAAAGTTTCATAGTGTAATGCCTCACGTTCACAAAAAAAAGAAGATGAAGAGGAAAACGGTCCTCCTCTTCATTTCACCTCTTCTTTTCCTCTCCCCTCTTCATTGCTCTGTCTGGCCACGACATGGGGAGAGGAAGGGGCAACTTCATCACCTTAAAGTCCCTTCACCATTCTTCCTCTCGGCTTTTCCCCTTTCTGCACTCTCTCACACAATTTCTCCTCTCGCTCTCACTCCTTGCTTCCCCTCCGCTAGGGATGGCAATATTTCCCGCCCCCTGTGGGGCCCCACGGGGAATTTCCGATCGGGGTCCCAAACTCGAGGAATTTTTCCCCTGCGGGGGCGGGGATGGGGGGCAAATTTCCCCCGAACCCTCTTTCGAGGATCAGGGCAGGGGAAATTCCCTCCGCCCCATGGGGCCCCGAATCCCTGCCCTCTAATTTTATATATATATTTTATCATAATCTTTAGATCAAATCACAACCATCCATCCTCATATATATATATATATATATATATATATATAACCCTAAAGCTCTTCATGTCGGCCGATCCATTCTTTTTCTTCCTCCATGTCGGCCGATCCATTTCCCCTGATGGCGGTCCGGTGATGACAACGGTGACAGCGGAGGAGTGCAACGGCGACGGTGACAGCGGAGGAGTGCAACGACGATGGTGACAGCGGAGGAGTGCAACGACGATGGTGACAGCGGAGGAGTGCAACGACGACGGTGACAGCGGAGGAGCGCGACGACGACGACGGAGGAGGGCGATGACAGCGCTCGTTTGAGGAGAGCAGCACCGGATCTCACTTGAAGAGAACGACGCTGCCCTCATCAAATGAGTGTGCACCACCGACGGTCAGATCCGTGATGACCGTCGCCGCCGACCTCCGCCGTAGTCTCGCGGCCCTCTTGTCCTCTGCTCCATTCGATGCCGACCTCTGTCGCACGACCCTCGCAGGCTTCGCCCCTCCCCCCGGCCTCTCCCTCCGCTGCCTCAATCACGTTCTGCTCGACCTCAGCCTCCCCCTCCACTCCAAGCCGGCACTCCGCATCTCCTTCGCAGTCGAGTGGTGCCTCGTTTGGTCCGTATAGGTGATGTTTGCGCCGGCGGCCTTCGATCCATAGGCACTCCAACTCCCAACGATGGTCGGCTGGACGAGCCTAGAACCACCATGCTATTTTTTTGCTATTTTTTACATATGTATTCGAGGCTTGAATTTCAAGAGGAAGTGTCCATGTTATTTTTTATTTTTTGCTATTTTTTAAATTTTTTCACTATTTTTATTTAAAAAATCGGATGGAATCGGGTCCCCACGGGGGTTCGGGGCTCCACGGGGATCGGGGTGGGGGATAAAATTCCCCCGGGGCGGGGTCGGGGCGGGGGAAGTATCTCCCCTCCCCCCCCCCCCCCCCCGAACAGGGTCGGGTACCATTGCTACCCTCCGCGCACACGAGCAGCAGAGGCATTCCGACGAGACTCTCCAACGTGGACGACGGTGAGCAGCGATCGGCGACCTGAGCATGAACCACGCAAGGACGAACCACAATTTCGTAGGCATTAAGGTGTGATTTCGGGATCTATCTCATAGATTAAGTTGCTGGATGCTTTTGCATGCTTAGGGTCGAATCCGAAATAAAAATCATGATTTGGAGAGGAAGTTGATAACTCTGAAATACCTGATCTTTCATTTCAGCAAACTACTCAAAACTGTTTCCTTAGTTATTTACGTCGATGTCGAACTCGTCTAGATCAATTGCATGTGTAGATTTGTTTTCTTATAGTTTAGAGGATCAAATAATACTTTAGTTATGTTCTCAAACTTGTGATATTGATGCATAATTGCTTTTATTGTTGAAAAGAACAAAACGATCGAAAATCGTAAACTTGCATAGTTTTCTGCGAACATAGAACCCGACCCGAATTGCCTATAACCCGGCCCGGATCAGACCAACCCGAGGCTGAGTCCTTCCAACTCGGCCTGAATCCATCATTAACTATCAATCGGAGCTCGGATCGTACTAGTAACCTGGCCCGGGCTCTGCCTGACCCGACTCAGGTATCAATCAGAGAAAGACGATCGGGCGGATCGACCCTTTCGACCCTCATGCAACCAACTCGGCCTGGGTATGATCCTGACCTGTTCTGGGTTCTCACTGAGAATTTTTTAAGTTGATTCAGTCATAAACGCGGCCCGAGTTCCCCTGTACTCGGCCCGAGTTCTGACTAACAGAACATAAATCTCATAATTCACGAATCCCTATTTACATAATTGATATATGATTTCTACATGAAGTTAATTGTGCTCAATAGAATCATATTTGCCGTCCTATGATTGAAATGAATGGAAAAGGTGAAATGCCAACTTGATTATGACATCTATGAAGAGATAAATAGTCATCTGTTTTCCCCCGGACGACAGCCAAAAAGAACTATGACGGACGACCGTTGACTTCCGAGCGTTCGGTATGTGGACAGAGGAATTTGACCTTAATCGAACTCTCTGATTTTAAGCTTCTATTCACTTGATTTGTTAAAGAAAGAAAAGAACTCGTTGATTTGGAGCTTTGCTCCATATGACCTTGACTAATCTATGGATTGGAAGATAGGTCCACATGATACGGAGCTATACTCCATACGATCTTGATCGATCTTTGGATTGAAAGAAAGGTCCACTATGATGGGGAAATTAAGAGAGCCCTAAGCAAGACACTTTCTCACGGGTTACTATTAGTCCTATCTAGATGGGAGTCTCTTGGTACGAGGTCATCCCAGCTCGACGGGGCTGGCCGTGATATTGATCACCCACTGGCCTATAATGGTCTAGATAGTTGCACCACAAGTGTCGACAATGGTATTTCCCTAAAAGAATGAAGAACTCTTCCGATGAAATAAAATGAAAGAAAGGAAAAGAAAAAATGAAATAAAAGAAAGGAAAATAAATGAATGAATGAACGAAAGAAAGAAGGAAAGGACTAAGAAAAGAAAGACAGGAACTATATCATGCTTTCTACCTTATGATCCACTCTCACTTTTTCTTATATGATCATGCTTATTCTGACAGAACTGATTTATGATTTATACGAACTCACACTTAATTTTATGCTAACAGTTGAGCTTGCTCCCTGTGTGATTCCCACAAGTACATGATGGTTGCTCATGACGTGATGGTGTGTGCGCGGAGACTTCGCTCTGGATGGCAAGTGCATATAGTTATGGTCATATCTAGTATGAGTCGTATGTTTGTCCGTTATATTAGATGGTATATCTATCTGGATGGGTCTTACTATGTCATGTTTGATCGTCATTATTTTTATGTCTAGTACTCATACTTTATCCTTACTACTTTAGATATGAGACCATGGGATGTTATCTTTTGCTTCCGCAACATGTTTCTTATCGGGACAGCTTAACGTATTATATCCCATTTTTGCTTCTGCATTCTTCCTTTATTATTGTATTATGTTACTTGATAAGTCTTCCGTTTATGCGTCACTTTTCTTGACCATTTGAGTCAACAAAATAGTCAATGTGAATAAGAAAAGGGTAGCGCAATGAGAGAAGATCGCGTCACGTGACGGGTCGAATTTTGAAGCATTACACATAGACCGTACATATTCGAGCTCCTCATAAGAGTTCAAAGACATAAGATAAAAGACACTAACTAGATTTTTGGACCTCAAAGTGTAACACTCATAATTATAAGATATCCTCACATCCATGAATTCATAGGGAGCAATGTTATATCCTCCTACTCCTAATCATCTCACAATAACATGGATAGCAAATTTATCAATTTTTAAGGGTATTTTAAAAATGTGAGTATTAGGATTAGGACAAAGTTTTAGAAGGATGTAACATTTTCCATTCATAGGATATAGGAGAATATCTGGATTAGAATATATAAATATTCATGCATCTTATGTTCTAGGTCATAACTTTTACGTGATGTGACATATACAATTATGTATGCATTCTAGGAGCTGCATTATATAATGTGTGTTATAAGATTATCCATGACAAAATAAGAATTTAATATTATACAAAAATATTAATTTAAGTCGTATCAAGATCATATGAGATGAAAGATGCATTTATTGCATTCTTCACAATACATGATAATTCACATCATAAGCATTACGTTCATGCTATTATTTACCTCTTTGTCATGAATCTCATTATTTATGAAGTTTCTTTCAACTTCATGATCTTTTATAGTCTCATTAAGATAACTTATCACCTTGTTTGATTGAAGGATCAAGTGAATCATCAAATGGCTAGTTAGGTCGTTGGATTATCCTTTTACTTTTTTTTTCTAAAATTTGGCACCATTTATTGTTCTTGAGACTTGACAGTTGACACCATTATTAATGAGGAGATTCCTCATAACTCAATACTAGTAATGATGAAGGCTTAAACTCCTTTGATAACGCCAAAAACATATTTGATAATCCATCTTTTTAATTTAAAAATCATCAATACAAGCAAACATTCAATATATGTGATATCTTTTATCTAATTAAGGTATGTTTGTCCATGCAAATCATTCCTAAGTTAGTATAATATATCAAATAATTGTTAAAATAATTATAAACGTTAATATAATTAAATATTAATATAGCCGATAGTGATGCTCCGCTATCAGTATAGGAATTGAAGGAAAAGATGAGCAGTTATGACAATGACAGGAAAGAGAAGAAACAATAAGTAAAGGAGAAAGAAAGAATAGAGTGAGAAGGAGATAGGAATTAGGATTTTAATCTAAATTAGGCATAGAAATCTCAATGTGATGTCTGTTTGATTTGATTTAGGATTAAGAAACACCGAGTTTCATATTTATAATGTATTTGCTTACCTAATCATGCAATCAGGTTGATAGAATGTGAAAATGTCTTAAATATGATATGAAATGTTTGAATTATGTTTTTTAAATTAGAGGTGTTTACGGTCGAGTCTGATTCAATTCGTGAATAAATCTGATTCAACTTGATCAAGATTAGTCGGATCGGGTTCTTCAAATCGAATTGGGTTAGATCGGACGGTCGGATTATTCGAACATCAATTTTCTTTTCTTTTGTATTTTTAATATAAAAATGAACATAATATTTTATTTTAAATATAAAAAACATTATTTTAAATATTGAAATGCTTTTTATATTTTTACAATTTATTTTGCAATTTTTAAAATTTTAAATGATACAAATCTTTAAATTAAGTAAAAAATATTTAAAATAAAAAAAAATAATTGTTGAGACGAGTCGAGACCCGAACCCGACCCGACCTCATGATCGGGTCAGAACCCGAACCTCGGGTCTTGTTGAATTCTTGGACCGGTGAGGACCCTACTATAAATGCCGAAGTAAATGATCGATGTAAAAAGAAAAATAGAAAGAGAACTTACGATTGAGCAACAATACATTAGTGTTATTTGGGAGTAGGTTTAGGCATACTTTTTTCTTTTATATTTGAGGCTTAATTGTGTGCGCACATTTAAAGCATCGGGTGCTTTCATCGTTCGTCTCGTTTAAAGATTAAGATGTTCTATTCTTTTTTATGTTACAGGTTTGAGTTGGGTAGAGTTGTTAATATGAATTTTCTTCTCTTCCCAAATTTACTTCTATGTTGATATATTGGTTTGTACAGTATGGATCATTAAATTCATTTTATCCTTTATTTATTTATCCTGCCCTATTAAACATTTCATTCATTTTACTCTAAGTGTGTAAACACATTTTGTTGCATTTAGAAATTTCAACAACAAAACATTGGGCGACTTTTATCATCTGTAACACTCCAAACAAATGAAAAGTTCGTTAAGCACAATTATTACAAGTAGAAAAAGAACATTATGTTTGATGACATGGTACTTCTAGCTTTGTCCATATACATTGCGCACAAGAAACTTGTTTTTCCACTGATCCAATGAGAAAAGTGCGATATGGTAAGAGTTGCTAAAAGCTATGCAAGCATTGCAGTTAATGCTAATCCACAATCAGAGAAGAAGATTTACCATGTTCCACAAATTTTTAGCAGAGAAACATTGGACGACATCGATCCAGCATATTAATGTACTTTCTATGGCTTTCAGGCTACAGCTTATTGCGCTACTGGCGGCTGTGAACGTTTGGGAATTGGGGCTTGATGTTTTATTCTCCATATCTGGATCTCTTTTACATGGCTTACAAAGATCTATGAGGGAGTATGTATATACTCAAATGGCTAAACACTAACAAACTGAAAAGTTCTTAAGTTAGTACTTTACAGGAGTCGGCCAACACAAAGGTCGTGCAGAATAACTTTATCACTTGCGGCGGCGCCCCTTCTCCCAAGTATACGATCACTGGGATGTTCGATTAAAACAGTTTGTCGCATCAGAAAATCAATCCCCTCATGATCTTGAGAAATATGTAGGAAATTGCATTATACAGCAGTTGCAGCAAGGTTCGTTGGCCGCAAGTGGTTAAGCTGATCAGCTTCTGGGAAGATTTGCAAACATCATCCATTTTCCATGGAAATCTTCCTCTTGCATGATGAGATGAGTACAAAGATGATGATTGTGAGCGAAGGGGGGTTCCACAAGATGATGTCAGCCTAGCATGGATCTCTTATTGCAGGGCTAGCCATTCGAACACGGTGGCCAGCTGTTGAGGATGGCCGCCCAACTGCTTCTAGGATCCTACTAAATGCAATCTTCACAGGGACACACGTAACAAGAGGCATAGTTCCCTCTGGTTTCATTAATCCACCCAGGATACCGCTACTCCTAGCAAGCTTAGAATCACGACTCTCACTGCCAAACTTCCGCTCAAGTGCAAAGGAAGAGAGTGTTCTGGTTTTCTGGTTTGATGAACTTGCTTTCTTCGATGACTTCTTGTGATGCTTCTTTGAGGATCGCTTGCGAATATTAAGGTAACTCTGCTTCACTAATCTGGCTTGATGACCAGAATACTTATTTGTTAGGGGTTTGCTTTCTCTCTCAGGATATGTGAATGTTCCAACTTCTTCACCTTCCAGAGATGAGGCTGTTGGATTAGAACGAGGAATTCTTTGCATGGCAGTTCTTCTGGCTGTCCTCCAGACAGGTTGAGTTGCCGAACTATCATCAAGACAGTTGCCAGAAAAGAATTGGTCAGTGGAGCCATGTTCCAATATTTCAACCTGAACAGGGTGCCCTACAATCGCTTTCCCATTCAATCTGCTCATCAAAGAAACAAGAGGGACACGTTCACCTTGATAACTTCTCTCAACCTTCACATCGACATCTACCCATGTTTCCACCCTTCCTTTGCTCAGATAAGTCGTGTACATAAGATCATCACGATCATCCCAATATGCTCGGGACACCGGATATCTTCCATCATCCTCCAAACCCATGTTCTTACTGTGACTTCTCCCATGATCTCGAGTTAAGAGTGATGAATATCTCTGCTTACTATATCCAATCATCTCATCCTGACCTGAATCTTCACTCATCATGTCAGACATACCTGAAGCATAATGGATACTCCTTTTACCATGATCAGAGCCATGTCCCACCATCCATTGGCTAGAAAGCTCCATCTCTCTCATTTTAAAAGTGTCTCCTTTCGTTCTATATGATGGGTCCCGAGGAGAACCACCGCATTTTTCTGAACTCATGACAGAGGACTTGCCATCTGCATTATCAGCAGGTCTCCTTACAAGATTACGGCTGTTGCGCTTCCCTTTCAAATGCCATTGTGAAACTCCCACTTCAGGAGAAGCTTCTTCAGAATGTTCATGAGGGCGTACCTCATTCATACCACTGGATATAACCATATCAAAGTTGTCAATGTTGTTTTTGTCAGAAGCCTGAATTACAGCACGTTCACGATCTCCAGGTCCTGATGAAGTTGACTGGTCAGCATCTGTTACCCAATGTCAGCATTTAATCAGGACTTGGGTTGTCAATGGAGCAAAACACCAGTAACAAGGACCACACAAACAATTGCAGAAGTGCAGCCATTTAATGGATGCTTAGAATGCTAAGAATACCAACTAGAATTGTGCAGATAACCAAACTGAGTGTGAGAAGGAAACATAATGATTATACAACTAAGAAAAACAATAATCAATATTATCATACCATCCAAAGTTCAGATGAGAACAAATGAATGCCCCATAAAAACCCGAACCCACACAGAAAAGAAACAAAAAGCAAACAACTTATCAATGACAAAGTGAAAGTTTTCGATGCCTTTTTCTTGGTAAGTGCAGTAAAACTGCATTTTTATTATAGCACAAATAGCAATACCAAATCTGTATAGTCCGGCCTAAACATATAATACCTTAACTACAATAAATATGTCCCAGAAAATTATGAAGGCAGTAACAAACAACTTAGTGTTGAAAAGATATTACTTTCAGACTTGTTTTACACAACTTGCACAAATAGCTCTTTCTATAGGTCATGTGACTTTCCCAAACTCATTCCATATCCTAGTGAAATAAAGAGGAGAAATAATGCACCAGTAAGGATATCACAAAAAAAAAACTTTAGATATAATGCTGTAGAGCTATTGCATTGTTAATACAAATTGGAAAAAAATGATGAGAAAATCCAATACATGTGAAACCAAAACATAATATTGCATCCTCTTGGTTTCCTGTGAAATAAGATGTTGGAAGTGAAAACAGAATTATGCATAGAGATCTCAAATTAACAAATTTTAAGGGGCTTGATCAAGGCAAATCTTCTTAGCATTGGACAAAAACAGTAAACACTATCCAAAACTCATGTTCAATATTATGAATTTTTCTTGCATTAAATGCACCTTACCAGCAACGAATACTATGCATGTCAAAATAGTAGAATGAATAGAAGGCAATAAAGGTTTGTACCTACTAAAAGATCCATTTCCTCCCCCTCCTCCATTTCAGACTCCATATACTCTGTTTCAGAAGAATCTGGTTCGTTTATCATAGAAGATGCATTTTCTTTTGTCAAAGAATCAGGGCCATCAAAGCAGTTGTCCATTTCAAATTGTGTCATTGACATTGATGTTTCTCCAAAAGGGTATCCACCATGCTGCACAGAATCATTTGAATCAGCTGGCAGGTAAATGCATCTGCTTCTTTTCGCTCGGCACACAACAACAGGGTCATCTTTTTCTAGAACACTATGAGCACCATCATCAAGCTGTGTGGTATGAGAAGACTCTAATTTTGCTGTGCTTTGCAGAACTTGGACAAGAGGTCGGCGCCTATCTCGTTTTTTACCAAGAGAATCTTCAGTTGTACCACTAGACCGTTTTCTTTTCATGGGCAACATATGAATTGCACCTCCTACTGGAGAAAATGTATTTGTCTTAGTTTCAGGATTGTGCTTAGATGTCTCCCAGATAGAAGATGGTGGTAGTTTCTTCTTTGGGGCAATTCGAAGACCAAAATCCTGCAGACCTCTCATGCGAGGCATGGCTTCAGGACTCCTCTCTTCCCATCCGATTGCTTTGGCACTTTTTCCTCTTATTTTATTGCCACCATACTTACTATAACTTGAAGTATCAACTTTCGTGTATATATCCGAGGACAAAAAACTATTCCCTTTTTTCAGGCCAAAAGGTTTGCTGGTTACACCATTTGAGACAATCCCTGATTTCTGCTGCTTCATTTCAAGTTGCTTTTTCTCAAGCTCAAGAGCATGAAGGATAGCATCTTCTCGACGTGCATACTTCTCCCTTTTCTTAATGGGAGCTCCTTGAGAAGCTTCAGCCCTTTCAATACAAGCATCAAACTCCCCACAGCGAAAAGGTTTAACACGTTTAGATTTTTCTAAGTTATACCAGTCCCTGCAAGTATTCTCGAACATAAGTTCTTCTAGGAAAAAGAACAAATAAACAGAAAAAAGAAATGTTTAGGAAATTGAACAACAACAACAAAGCCTTATCCCACTAGGTGGGGTCGGCTACATGGATCATACGACGCTATTCGTTGATACATGTTCATGCGATTCGACAACAAAGATATAATGCGATCCATGTTTAGGAAATTGAACAAAGTAAAATATAATTTCACAACAAAGAAAGATGCTAACATGCATAGTATTCGATGGAAAGCTTGATCACTTTAAGAAGCAGAAAGAAAATGCCAACTAACATAGAAGAGGAAAAACAATCTTAAACACAAATAGCAGATATTTGAAACACAAAGACAATAGGAAGACATCTTTCTTTTATTATTCTAACAGTAAAAAAAAAGGAACCACTATTTCAGAACCAAGGTTTAGTACTGCCTAAATCAAAAGCAAATTGTTGCAAAACGCGCCATTAGTTCTTTCCAAAAAAAAAATGTGCCTTTTAGCATTATAAAAGATCCGCCTTTTTTTTTCAGATAGGGTGAGACTGAAGTATGAGTAACGTTTGAGGAAGCATATCCCTGATGCTGGCTTTGTTAATTCTCAATGCACCTCAACAGAAAGCTAACCTAAGAAGTTTCAATCGATACTTTCAAATGAGTTTACTTCTTAAAATCAAATGAACAGGCACAAATTTAAGGCCATATGATTCCATCAACTAGATTGATCAGAAGGATTGTGGAAATGACATACTGAGAAAGTAAATTTAAAGTGTTGCCACTTCTTTACTTCTTTAATATAGTATGAGAACATATATATGTTATATTGGCAGCAAACGAGTGCGGATATAAACTAAACGAAAGAAATAAAGGAGGAAGACAGAATTGAAATTAAAAAAAAAAAAGAAATCTCACACGCTTGCGTCCTCCCTACCGAGGAGCTTTACCGGAGTCCCGGATCTCGGCGACATGAGATGCGAAGCTGACAGCTCCTCGGGACCTAGTATTCTGCCAGGCCACCACGAGCCGTTCCTTCTCCGCACCCAAACAATCGTCCCCACGCTACAATCCAAGCCGATCCCGCCTCCATCCCCGTCCTCAGAAGCCCCCATCCGCGCCGCCTACACCAAACAACCACCAAGAGAGGCGCCTCACAGCTCCGATCCCGTTCCACCGCTCAACTCCCGGGCAGAGGAGCCGTCGGAGAGCAACTTCGCCGGTAGATCCCGGCGGCGGAGAGGGTCGTCGAAGATCGGATAGAGCGCCGACGGTTACTACAATCCAGGGTTCCCATTCACGCCGAATCAGATCTGGTCATCCTCGTCAACACCACCGTCGCATCACTTCTCCCTTCCCAACCATCAACCACCTAGGGTCCCTAAGGTAGAACAGCTGCAGCTGCTGCCGCCGCCCGCCGCCGCTCCCGCTAACCGTAGGCCGTCTGCCTCCGGTCCTCTGCCAGTCAAAGGAAAAACGGAGCGAGGTCTCGAGAGATTCCTCCGCCGGCGAGCCGGAGAACGATCGGAAAGGTCGATTTGATCTGGGCGGCTTTTGGAGTCTTCTTCTCTTCCGGGTTGTGTTCTTTGCTTTCTCTCTCCTGCGCCACCAATTTCTCGCTCCTCTAATTTTATTTTTTTTCCCTCTCCGTTTGAGCTATCAATTTAATTATTATAAGTAATAACGAAGCGGGGTAATTATTATTATATTACAAGTTAATTACAAAAACGGTAAACAAGAAAGAAGACGGTGACGACCGACGACAGATGGCCTCGAACCACGCGCGGTTCGCTTCTTTTATGCGGGGCACAGCGATCCGGCCGGTTTAGTCGATAAACGTGAATCGAACGGTCCAAATCTCGTGATAGTTGGATTTTAGGTGCGTTCGGCGGAACCAAGGAGTCGAAAGGGATCAGCATGTGTTGTTCGTCAGGAACAACTTATGTTACAGCAGACTACGAGATATCAGCCGTTCGATAGACATCGAGCGGCGAAGACGGATGCTGTTCGTACGACGAGAGGGGCGTGGCGGTAATTGGCGAAGGCCTTACGTAGTACGTACGATCAAATTAAAAAAAAAAAATAGTACAAGATTTTTATTAAAGAATAAATTCGAGTCGGTGGACTTGAGGGCTTCCCAGTTATGAGATGAGTGCGTTGATAAAAAGCCCAAGACTTTGGAGAGGCCCATTTGTATGTAAAAAAGGACACATTTTCCACGTGTCCCGGCGGTTGAAAAGGAGGACATGTTGTTTATGAGGTGGCGCACCGTGTGTTTCTTGGATGAAATTAATGCATCTTAACAATGAAATTAATGCATTTGTATATGTACTATGTAGTACCCTAATCAAAATTATTGTCATATAAATTATACTTTATGAGACTGTTTGGACGTCGAAACTTGGATAAAAATTTGTTCAAGTTCCGACTAGTCCAAGCAAACACGAAAAAAATATGGTTTAAAAGTTTCAGCTTTAAAATTCTTGCTTCAAAGTTTGAATTATTTTCATAAATTTTTCATAAACTATCGTAATTTTTCGCTTCTAATCTTATACTATAAACTTATTTTTTATATTCCTCAACTATCATTATTTTTTTCATTTTAATCATTCCGTCTACTTCTGCTACTTTTCGTTACTTTTACTTTTTCTCATTTAAAAAATATTAAATTACCCCTTCATTCATAACACATCAAATAATAAAATACAAAAAAGAAAAAAATCGAGGGAAAGTAATTTAGTTTTTTTCGTAAATGACAATTTTTGTTTACCACTTTAATTCTTCTAATATTTTTTTTATTTTTTATTTCACATTTTTATTGGGGAGAGATAATTTAGTCTTTTCATAAATAAAAATAACAAAAAAAACGTAATAGAATTGGACGGAATAATTAAAGTGGAAAAGTCACGATAGTTTAGTGATAAAAAAATAAATTTGTAATTTGGAATTAAATGTGAAAATTCGTGATAATTTAAAAAAAAGTTTATGAAAATTCAGAAGCAATAACAAAATTTTCTTTCTCTTTCTCTTGACTTTTTTCTTTCCTTTCTTTTTGGTTTTAATTATATTTAATGCATATATAATTAATTATTAATAAATTATTATTCATTTTATAAACTAAATTATTTAAGTCAATAATATTTTTTATTAATTACCTATTATACTTTAATTAGCATTGTAGTATAGGAATTGTTTATTAAATATTTTTTATTGTTAATATTATTTATTAAGACATTTTTTACCTTATATGAAATAATAATAAATTTTATGATCAATCAAAATAATAATTTTTATATTATAAAAATAAAATTATATTCTTAATTTTATTTTTTATCCAAATATTCGATTAAACTTATGTATCAAATCACCTTTATATATTATCATTATTATATTTTTAATTCAAACACAGCCATAGCACATATACGTGCAAAATATGTATAATTTAGAATTCGCCCGTGATATGATTATGTTAGTGTTGTAGTCAACAAACCAAGAACTCGCGGGTTGAACTCCGATAAAAAAAAACAGTTGCAAGGAGTTTGAGTTTAAATGTTACAATTCATTAGGGCAATTACTTTAGTAGATATCTCATTCCTGCCATGTCGAGAACCAAGAGAAATTTGCATATCGAATATTTAAGGGATCGTATCTTTGTGCGAGACTGGTCCTTCTCTATTGATTACTCGGATAATTCCAACAAGATAAATTTATTTTTTCAAAAAACAAAAAACTAGTGCGAACAAGATTCAATTCATTGCATATATATTGTAAAATTTTAATGTGACGATAGGTCCTGACATAAAAAAAACAGACAAATTGTATTTTTCATTGTTCTGCACCGAAAAGTTCATGAAAGAAAAAAAAATACAAGTGGAAATAAAAATTAGGAAAGACAAAAGAAAAAAAAAGGAGAAAGAGAGGCCCAATCCCAATCCTTATGCAGCCCATAAGATTGCCAAACGGGCCGCAAAAAGATATGGGCACAATAAAACCCCTAAGTTCGGAAATCTCAACGAGCGGAGGATCCAAAAACAAAAACCCTCGTCAAGACATCTCCGCTCGTCACTTTTCTTTCGTCGTCCGACGACCATCTCCGCTCTCCCTCCTCCGGCGAACCACGGCCGTATCGGGCGATTAGGAAGCAGCAGCCTCCGTCGAACGCTGACGCCGACCAACCTGGTAATATATCTTCTCCTCTTCCGCGCCGTTGCAACAGATCTCTGCCAATGCTCTTGTGCCGAGATGCAATCCCATTTCCGATCTTCGTATTGATCTTGCTGTCATCACGGTTAATCAACTCTTCTTGCAACGGAATGAGATTTCGGATTCCGCAGACCCTTCCGCGCGTTTTTTTTTTTTGACGACTTTGTGCTTGATCATTTGCTATGTAGAAGGAGTAGAGCGTAAGGCAGAAAAGGGATGAGGAAAGGGTTGCATCCTCAAATGCAATACATATCGTACGTGACGCAGAGCGGGAGGCTGATGCATGTGATGATGACCAAGCTGCACCATGTCGGCAAGGTCTACCACTTCAGAGCGAGGCGTCAGATGGCGCAAAGCCTCGGCCAGATCGCCAAGTTCAACCGCCGTTATGCGCAGAAGGAGGAAGACGCCGGCGACAAGTAGGAACGTTAGCAGCTTCGCCGCAATTTGATCTGGGCTTTTGCGAAAGGGGGGAAAAGGATCTTGCAATCCTGTGAGTTAATCTCTCTTGAGAAATAAGTGGTCGCCCACTTTAGTTTTAATGTTCAACTGACATGTTAGTATGAAATAGAGGTAATTTATTTTTTTCTGAAGGCAGCGTTCGAACAAATGCATGCATATGACATTTTCATCTTCTGGTGCTATTATTTATGGATCCTTTCTATTACACTACTAGTTCTTTACAATTCAGAATGTAGTGATAAATATGAGTTAATATATGCAATAAGAGATGGTCATTGAGATTTTTGATAGCAAGCTCTGTGTTTTGGGGTATTTATCTTCTGGTTTTTTATGCTCAGATCAGTGGGTTCAAATCAGGTGTTGAACTTAAAAACAATCTGCTTGGATCTCTTTGTTGCCATTTGATAAAGATGCTCATTTAGAGACCACCAGAAACGTCTACTGTAAACCAAGTTAGAGTTTGTCCGCGGCCGGAAAAGTAAGTTTCATCTACAACATCCTCAAAGGTTTGCTTCATGTTGGACGCCCAAAATTCATAATACATAAGAGCTACTCTATAACATTTATTCCAAGTACAATTAAAACAATGTTAACAACCGTGATTGTTGTCTTACTGAAAGAGAAAATTTTTGACAAATCCAAAGAATCTAAATTCTAAAGTTTGAAAATTGCTGAACCACTCGATGGCTTGGATGCAAACAAATAAAGGTCAACTTCATCCCCTTTGATAATCCCTCGATCAATCCTGGATTTGTAAAAGGATTCCTGGCATGAATGAACAAACCATTATAAATCGAATTTTTAAAGATTAAATATCATAGTGTATTTTGATTGCCCCTAAAGTTCCCAAAAGACCAGAAAAAAAGTACAATTTCGCATCTAAATCGTAGGGCCGTCTTCTTTAACAAAAATACAACTTCCTCCTAAAAATCCTAATTTCTTTTTTACATCAAGGAGATGCAATGCGGACACTGTCATAAAACCAGGAAACCGGGTTCGTTGGAAATTTTCTCACGGAAAAATCGTGTTCTCAAGAACACGCACAAGTTTGGGAATCGAACTTCAAGACTTTAGTGAGACCGAGTGATAAGTGTGGCTAAGGAGAAACAACGGAGGCCATGGTAATTGGAGACATTCTCCCTTGTATAAGTAACAAGGGTCGGTCTTTAGCATGCAACTATTCAACTGTGTAACTAATATAGTAGGTTACTGACCTTCAGCTTGAGAATGAACTGGGGAACGATACTCTCTTTCACTAAAGCGACTGCGCACCCACCCCATCCAGCACCTGTAAGTCTTGCTCCAAAGGCTCCATTATCTCGACAGATTTTCACAAGTTCCTCCAACTCCGGGCAGCTGAAGATATAGAAATACTCAATAAACACACTGTCAGTCTCATTTATATAGTAGTATGCGGGGGTTACGACATTCAAGTAGGATTGACAATAAGAAGTTAAAGCTTCATCTATTTTTACAGAGAGAAAGATTGACCACATAACTTGAACATGTAGGGAGAAAAATAATATGTAAAACAGGATACAAGAAAGTGCAGAAGTGGGTTTAGGAAACAATCACTCTCACGCTTCCCTTCCTTGATAATAACGATGTATGATGTACAATGTTGTCCTCGTATCATCTTTATGCCTTATAGTTAAACTTCATCTAAGAAAATGACGGCATTTCTGAATACTCAAAGTTCTATAGGAGATATATTCCCGTGTTTCAAAACGTAACATTGCCTAAAAGATGGTCGTGCTAATGGTCAAAAGCAAAGTTCTTAGTTCCAAAGAAATCTTTTAGTTAGCAGTTTTTATATACATGAAACCACAAGAAAGCCTTTCCTGGTCAGGAAAATGAATAGTTCTGTTTTTCTGTACTTGATAACAGAGCATAATTCGTTTGTTGTAGTGTATTTGTAAGGATAATAGAAAGAAAAAAAAATTAGTTGGGCAACCAACACCTGGATCGTACCTGCATTCATAGAGCACACTGCAACTATGGTGACTCTCATTCATTAGGTCACCTAGTCTCTTAAGCATGTCTTCCTCACTGCCAATTGATCAATTTCCAAGTTCAATTGACATTTTTAATTAAGAAAACAAAAGCAGTTGAGCTACATGTTTACCAAGGGTGATTCCAGAACTCACAAATAAACAATTAACCAAAGAACTGAGCAACAATCGAGTATCAGGAATGAATAATATACATCTTTGGTTTCTTAATCAGAATGCAGCAATATTGTGCGCCCATTTTAGTCATTTCACAGCCCTAGCACACTGATAAATGATTACGTTTCTTTTCGGTATAATGAGTGGTAACATTCCCTGCCATGTACAGTGCTAATTGAATTTTCCTCTTCAATTTATTGCCAAGTCAGTTGTCGTTCATATTTATGTTACCTGTTATCATTGATGGCCTTTAATCTTAGTTAACAGTTATGATATTGAGAGAATATAGAGTCAGATTGAGATGAGATGAAATAACCTGAGGTTTGATAAAACAGTATCCCTGAACGCATAAACACGTTTAGCTTCAGAATAAACATGGGATGCACGCTGTATAAAACAAAAGGAGGAATCAGGTAGACAGACGAAATGTGAAGAGACTTAAATAAGATCAACAGCCAAATAAAATGAACAAAACTACTATCACAGGTTACACAACATTTCAAATGGCCAGGAAGAATAAGCAGTCTCATAAGCAATTCAGGAAATGTTAGAAAACTGAAGTATGCTCATTACTGTACACGATGATGTATGACAGATAATATTCGGGGCAAGCATTAGAAGTATCACCTGGAATAACTTGAAGTGCTTAGAAGCTTTTAGAACATCTAATGAAGTTGGTGAGTCGGCAAACATAGATGCAAGACTCTCGCCTATAATCTTTTCAATATCTTCTGCGGTATAAGGTGCATCGTTCAAGAATTCCTGTATCCAATAATAAAAGGAAATCAAATTTAGCCAATGACATCAAGTACCATGCATACTTAAGTTCTACCAATCAAGAATTAAGGAATACGCTGTTGCACAAACTTTTGTGGAATCTTATCAGTTATAACAATTAAGCTAGAAAGAAATAAAATCAAGGCACCAAGTTTAGCGCTTTTCTTGCATCGAGGTCAAAATTATTAACTGGCATTGTTTTAATCCTCACTTTAGCCGACCCCACCTAGTGGGATAAGACTTTGTTGTTGTTGTTTTAATCCTCACTTTCCACAGATTTACTTTTAAAGTGGCATCTGGAGAATATTTCGCCCTCTAAATGACATTTAGAGATCCTTTCAAAGAAAAAAGATGATTCAAACCTTGTTAGTTGGTGCAATCTCTGGCATGTATCGAAAGTAGAATGTGTTCGAAAGTTTATGATAATTACAATTGGATGTAAATATTCTATCGTTTCATGCCTGCTATATCAAGTGTTTAAGCTATAAAAGTTAAATTGTTCAATATAGGACGCAAAAGACTTTGATGGGTAACTTCAAACTTCAAAAGCTATCGGTTAGTCAAACCTTAACAGCCAACCCAGGATCGGAAGATCCACGGGTACCAGCAAATGCTACGCACATCCCCTCAACATCAGACAGTTTTCACTTTGGATACTGCTTCCGATGGTTTCATGCCAAGTTTTACAGCAAGAACAATCTACAAAATAATAATACTAATAAGCAAAAATAAATGACTAAATCTACTGGAGAAAAAAGGAAACGATATAGATAAAGTAAAGTACAGCTGCCAAGCGGCACTCCACGACACGATTGTTGTAATTCGTCGCGGCTGTCACAGCTTTCTGAGATTCAGCGAGAGAGTGTGCAATCACAAAAGTTCCACCAGCAGGTAGTTGAACGTCACTAGCACGGATCGGATTAAAATCGATGAGTTCAGCGAAACCAGATTTGGCCATGACAGAGATCGCCTGTACTAAGATGCGAAAATGATACAGATAAAGTTAGAGCCTTGAATAAAGCTTCTCTCTCGTTAGATTGTTGTGCTATTTTTCCCATCAAAGTAAGAAAACAACAACAACAAAGTCTTATCTCACTAGATGGGGTCGGCTACATAAATCATACGACGTCAATTCGTTGATCAATGTTCATAAGATTCGACAGGCAAATTGAATAGGCAAAGTAAGAAAACAAACTAAAAGAAATTGAACAGGCAAATACCAAAATTTTCTAGTAAAGCATGTCCTGGTTTGCTGAAAACTAAATTGCAACTAAATGTTCGTAGGGAAAAAGGTATAAAAACTTCTTTCAATGGCAGTCGTCTTCTTAACAATAGCCAGGCATGTGAAATATGCTACAAGTATTTTCATATTCTGTCAAGTTCTGGTTACATCAGCTAATCTGAATGACATCTAAGTCACGTCAATCTATTATAGGATAATTCATTAGGAGATGCTGGAATCGATGGACCTACTTGTTACATATAATGGTCAACAGTTATGGAAAGGTCTGATGAAAAAAAATGCAAAATCCAAATTATAACTTGCAAGAATTAGATAAATTTGTTTTCACAATCTGAAATACCGAAACCAGTGCTTGACTTCAATATTTAGTTTTCATATGGATACCAAGCATAAGGCATGCCAATCATAAATTGCACAAGATAGATATCTCGCCTGATCCATCCCTCCAGACTGTGTTCCGATATGACGCTCGCATTCACAGGTAAGTTGAGCAAGTTCTTTCTGACACACATAAAACAGCATTAACAATTTCGTATTCCCAGAAAATTCTTATTATTATCTTACAAAGACACTACCTTTAGAAAATTCTCATCATAGGTGGCCATTATAGCAATAGTTGCTGCGCAAACAAATGCTGCAGAGCTTGATAACCCAGAGCCTGAACATAATTGCAATCTAATGACTTTTTTCCATTCTATTTTTTACAATTCATAGTGAGAATATAAATATTAATAAACTGGAACTTTGGAATTGGGAAGGAAACAAACCTGTAGGAACTATTCCATCTACTACTACATCAAGGCCAACAAGTACACCAACATTCATTCCTTTAGATTTAGCAAACTCGTAAAATCCTTTATACCTAAAGTGCACACAATTTGAGAAGTTAAAGCGGCTTCTAGGTTATATTAAAACACATACACAAGTATGCAAAGTATTACCAAGAGTATTATTTAAGCATGATTCATTTATCAAGACAATTCCGCCTATGTTTTATAGCCGGTCCTAAGCCCGAATAAAGGAGGAGGGTTGTGTTAGGCCCCGACAGCCAGCGTAAAACCCTGTCGAATCTTATGAACATGGATCAACGAATTGGCGTCGTATGATCTATGTAGCCGACCTCACCTAGTGGGATAAGGTTTTGTTGTTGTTGTTGTTGATTCATTTATCAAGACCAGAATCTTTAGATTATTTATTTATCTAATGTTGCTTCTCATATATTTGCATATAGCAATTCTCTAATTCATATCTAGGGAAAATGCATAATTATGAATCACCATCCAATATGGAACAAAAGCTCTACTCCCATATACTGAAAGAATAAATTCCTCACCCACAGAGAAAATAATGCCCCCATTTGTGGTTCTTCAAATCGACTGCCTGTTAAAGAAAGAAATCTGATATGTCATCATTTGGCAAGACAGATACTATCAAGACCATATATACAAGATTCAGCACCCATTAGGCCTTTACGAGTTTTAATACCAAAACTTTTCAAAATCTTTTTTTTTTTAGAGAGAGAGAGCGAAACTTTTCAAACTGTAACGAGCAAGAGACTTCAAACTAACTATCACGCTAATTTCTGATGGAAAGAAAAAAAAATGTTATGCAAATTTATGAGGCAACTGCGTTAGATTGATGAAATCCTTCTGCTAAAACATAATGGTAGTTCGTCGAAAGAAAATTGAAAAGAAATGGCACCATTACACAAATGCGGTGGTGTAACAAATATGTAATCACCTGATCCGGATCGGCAGGGTAAGTGCAGACGGAATACTTGGGGTTGACGTTGCCGATGCGGAGCTCCTTTGGCGAGTCCCCCTCGTCGCGCTTCCCGATGGCGACGATGGTGTCCTGCCGTATGGCCATCGGCAAAACCGAGTAGCCCTCGTAGTCGATGTGCTCGCCGATCAGATTCACCCTACCTGCACGCGCCGAAATGCCGCCACAGTGAAAATTTTGAATAAAACCGGCGTATCGTTCTGGGATCGCAAACACGCCATTGCAGTGACTTCCTCTTCTCTGCGTATCATGAGCCATCGAAGTTACGTACGTACCTGGGGATCGGGCGTAGAGTTGGGGCTCGCGGCCGAAGAGCTCAACGAACTTGGCCTTGACGCGCTGGAAGCGGAGGCGCGCCTCCTCGAGTCCGCCCTCGCCGTAGACGGGGTCGATGGTGGAGTAGATCGGGACGGGGAGCTCCTCGTGCGCCATAGCCATTGGAAGTTTCTTCTGCTGGGTGCTGCTTCCTCCTCCGTCTTCGTCGTCGTCGCCGTCGTCGTCGTCATTTTGCTCTTAAAACTTAAAAAGGCAGCACGTGTCACGGGGCCATTTTTCAGCGGCACCTAGACGTGTCCAACATTTAGGCAAACTCTTTTGAGCGTTTTGCGGAAGCTTGCTTATGTCATTTTTTATATGCCACAACTTTTGGGACGCACGATCCCGAGCAGACGCTTCTTCGGTGGAGGCGTTTGTGAACAAACGGGCATCTCGGCGTAACGCTCGATCACTTGGGACGCTCTTTTGTGGGTTGTCACCCCACGCTTGAGGCACGATGCTAAATTTAGGGAAGCTTGAAATCTTTGTTGAGTAAATATGAATGATTACAATGCTTCGGGGGAGGACTAGCGGATCTCCCCTACTATACCACTGTCTCGGATGGTAGAAATGTGACGTGTGATGTGGAGGACCATCTCCGGGGGTGCACTTTTCTGGAGTGCAAATTACAAAACTGTCATCATCACACTTAGAAAATAAACTAAGTACAAAAGTGAGTTGAAAAGGAAAATACATAGTAAGATAACTCGACGTGCCCCGGGGAGAAGCCCCCGGGACATTCTCCCCCACTCAAGTCAGCGACGTCCCTGGAGCTGCGGTTTGGAATTCTTCAATCTTCTGCTTGAACTGCCACAAGTCTTCGGCTGTCTCCCAACTTGTGTCGGCGTCCGATCTTCCGCTCCATCGAACAAGATACTCTTTCTTCCGATTCTTTGTGCGGACGGCGAGTACTTCTTCAACTTGATCAGTAAACTGCTGACGGATGGCCGGCGGGGCGCGATCTGAAACCCCACGCCCGGGATCTTCAGTGTCTTCAACGAAAGGCTTGAGCAGACTGACATGGAAGACGGGGTGTTGTTGCATCTGAGGCGGGAGCTCCAACTTGTAGGCCACCTTGCCTACCTTCTTCAGGATCTTGAAGGGGCCCTCGTAACGCCTAACGAGGCACTTGTGCAGATTCTTCCCACTTAGCCGAAGATGTTGGACCAGCTTCACCAGGACCAAGTCTCCGACTTCAAAATTGACGTCCCGTCGGGCGGTGTCCGTCCACTTCTTCATGCGCTTCGATGTCTTGTGCAAACATGCTCTCGCCATGTCGTTCTGCTCATGCCATTCCCTCGCCATGCGGTGAGCGGCGAAGACTTTGCCACCATAAGAAGTGGCGACGGCTTGGGGCGTCAGAGGTTGCTGCCCCGTCACTATCTCGAAAGGACTCCGATTGGTCGACTCGCTTCGTTGTAGGTTGTAGGAGAATTGTGCGATGTCGAGTAGCTTCGCCCAGTCCTTCTGATTTGCACTTACATAGTGCCGCAAGTAAATCTCTATTATACAATTCACCCTCTCAGTTTGGCCGTCGGTTTGAGGATGAAGTGATGTCGAGAAATGCAGGTTGGAGCCCATCATCTTGAACAATTCCTTCCAAAAATTGCCAACAAATCGCCCATCCCGATCGCTGACGATGCTTTGTGGTAGGCCACAATACTTCACTACATGCTTCATGAATAACTTCGCAACTTCAGTAGCAGGACAGCTTGCGGAGCCGGCGGCGAAGATGGCATACTTGGAGAACCGATCGACGACCACCGTGATGGTACCTACCCCTTCAGACTTGGGCAGGCCCGTGATGAAGTCCATGGAGACATCCTTCCATGGACGCTCTGGGATAGGCAGGGGTTCCAGAAGTCCGCCGGATGCTTGATTGAGGTTCTTGTCTTGCTGGCAAACAAGGCATGTCTTCATGAAGGCTTCAATGTCGTCCTCCATCCTTGGCCAGAAGTAGTTGTCTTTGGTGAGCGCCAAAGTGCGACGGATGCCCGGATGTCCCCCCCACTTGGAGTCATGACACTCTTGCATGATATTGCGCCGCAAGTTGTCGAAGAGTGGAACGTATATGCGACGTTCCTTGGTGAAGATCAGCACATCTTCCACCCAAAAGCGGCGTGTCTTGCCCTCCTTCGCCTGCTCGAACAAGTTCTTTGCCGTGGGATCTGACTACAATCCCTTCTTGATCCTCTCGATGAGGTCGGCCTAAGAGGAGCTCATGGCCGCCAATTCCGCGCGTCGGCTGAGGGCGTCGGCGACGACATTCGTCTTGCCAGGTTTGTACTCCAGGACATAGTCGAATGCCGCCATGAAATATTGCTATCTTGCCATCTTGCTTGCTTCGGCGAGAGCTTCTTCTGTGTCTCGAAGTAACTTGTCGCGACGTTGTCCGTTTTGATGTGAAATCGCGACCCGAGAAGGTAGTGCCGCCATGTTCTAAGGCAGTGAATCACCGCAGTCATCTCCTTCTCCTGAACAACGTAGCGCCGCTCCGTGTCGTTGAGTTTGCGACTCTCGGACGCCACGGGATGCCCCTCCTGCATAAGAACTCCTCCAATAGCATAGTCAGAAGCATCTGTCTGTACCTCGTAGGACTTGGTGTGATTTGACAGGACGAGCACCGGTTCCTCCGTCATGGCCCTCTTGAGGGTGTCGAACGCTTCTTGGCATGTCGGCGTCCACTCCCACCTCACATTCTTCCGGAGGAGATTCGTCAAAGGGGTCATCACATGTGAATACCCCTTGACGAACCGCCTATAGTAGTTCGTCAGGCCAAGGAACGAACGCATGTCGGGAACCCGCTTGGGCAGTTCCCACTCCACGATGGCCCGAATCTTCGCGCCATCCATCTTCAACTTCCCACTTCCGACGACATGTCCCAAGAAGTGTACTTCCGGTTGAGTGAAGACACACTTCTCCCGCTTGACGTAGAGCTCGTTCTGCCGCAGCACCTCGAACACTTGCCGAATGTGCTCGACATGCTCCTCCAAGGTGCGGCTGTAGATCATGATGTCGTCGAGATACACAACCACGAACCTGTCAAGGAATGACTGCAATACCTTATTCATGAGAGTACAGAAGGTCGTCGAGGCGTTGGTGAGGCCGAACGGCATCACGAGGAACTCGTAGGAGCCGTATCTTGTAACGCACGCCGTCTTTTGCACATCCCCCTCCGCGATCCAGACTTGCCAATAGTCCGAACGAAGGTCCAACTTGGTAAACCATCTTGCACCACCAAGTTGGTCGAACAAATCCGCCACCAAGGGGATGGGGTACTTGTTCTTCACCGTAAGCTTGTTGAGCGCCCGGTAGTCGATGCACATCCGGAGAGAACCGTCATGCTTCTTCTGGAAGAGAATCGGGGCGCCATATGGAGATTTTGAAGGCCGAACATATTCTGTATCCAATAGTTCGGTGAGTTGCTTACGGAGTTCTGCGAGTTCCGGAGGGGCGAGCCGATAGGGGACTCCATGTGGGGCTTTAGATCCTGGGACCAAGTCGATGACATGGTCCATTTCACGCTTCGGAGGCAACCACTTTGGGAGTTCCGGGGGCATGACGTCCGCAAAATCCTCAAGGGTTTCAAGGACTTTGGGAAGTGTTGGAGTGGAAGGCCCCGGATCTTCCAAGATAGCGGTCGCCAGGAAGGTGTGCTCCTGTTTGCGCAACCCCTTCGCCACTTGCATGGCGGAGAGGGTCTTCTGTTTGAGGTCTCCGCCTGACCTCACAGGGACGTTGTAAGGTCCCTTGGGATCGAAGATGACCATCGAATTGGTGAGCGGGATGACACATGCAGCAATGTGTCACAGAAAAGAGATGTCCGCCACCACTTCGTAGTCATCCACTGGTGCCACCGTCACGTCGAAGCTTCCCGACCACTTGCCGATGTGAACCTTCACTTCAGGAGAAATTTCTGTGGTCGAGATAGACTTCGCGTTCACCGTCTTAAACGTGGCGTTAGTCTTCTGGAGTGGCAGCTTTAGCTTCTTGGCGGCCACTTCTGACACGAACAACTCCGATGCTCCCGTGTCAATGAGGGCGTTGAAGACTTGCCCGTTCAACTCGATATCCGCATAAAGTCGCGCAGCCGATGAAGGACCCTTCGGGGAGTTGATGGCGCTGAGGACGTGCATCGAGCTGAGACACGCCTCCTCCTTCTCTTTTTCCTTCTCGTCGGGGCAATACATTGCGTTGACTGTCGCCTTTTGCGGACAATCGCTCATCCAATGTGGACCCTTGCAAATGTAGCAAGGCTTTGGCGGCTTACCGTCCCTTTTGAATCTTCCATTATTGGACTTCCCGTCTTGGTGTCCCTTGCCTTTGTCCTGATAGTGCGGCTTGCCTCCTTGTGACTTGGACTTCTCTCCCCCACCATTGTCCTTGGCCGAGGACTTTGGTGGTGAAGTGCTCGCTTTGGCGTACTCCACGAGTGATTCAGCAGCGGCGACTAGCGAGCGGAGGTTGGGGCAATCCCGTCGCTCCAACTCCGTCCTAGCCCATGGCTTCAAACCCTTCACGAAGACCGTCAACAACGTGTCTTCGTCCACTTGGGAATTCTGTAGTCGGAGCTCGGTGAACTCTTTCACGTACTCCTTCAACGTGCCCTTCTGGCAAATGTTGAACAATACAATCTTGGCCTCCAGTCCCGACTTGATAGGGCAGAAGTAGTTGATAAGCTGCCTCTTGAAGTCGACCCACCTCTCAATGGGATCTACAATGCCACGCTCCACGTCGTCGCAATGGCACCGCCACCATAGACTCGCCGCATCTTGCAAGTAGAAGGATGCGGTCTTCACCATCCTCACTTCGGACGTCACGTCCAAGGCCTCCATGTACCTTCGGACGTTTCATAGAAAGTCGTTGATCTCCCTTGTCGATCGCTCGCCTTTGTAGGGCCTCGGCTTTGGCACATCAATTCTTGCCTCATGCGGGGCGGGCGTCTCGGGGCGCCGCCCGTCTCCATAGCGTCGCTTGAGCTCCTCCCGGAAGGTCTGGAACTCTTGCTCCATTTCGAATCGCATGTTTGAGAGACCATTGTCCAATGTCTCCCGCATGTCCATGATTGTCGCTTCCATGGACTCGAGACGCGTATACAACGGCGTCATCTCTTCCCGCACCGTGGCAAGATCCACGGTCTTCTCCAACTCCCGCTCGTGCGTTGCGAGTTGGTCTTGCATCTCACCCACGTCCAATTGAAATTGGCCGAGGCGTTGCTCGAAGACGGACATGGTGTCCTTCGACCGGGCGCGCCCTCGATCCTGGCGGCCCTTCTCCGGTGCAACGGGTTCATTCGTCATCTCCGAGTATGACGTCATTTCACCTTGATCGTCGAACGCCAGCTTGAGCGGTCCCAGAAACGCTGCTCTGATACCAACTTGTCACGGGGTCATTTTTCACTCGACCGACCCGTGCGGCGCCTAGACGTACCCAACGTCTAGGCAAACTCTTTTGAGCGCTTTGCGGAAGCTTGCTTATGCCACTTTTTGTATGCCACAACTTTTGGGACGCACGGTCCCGAGCGGACGCTTCTTCGGTGGAGGCGTTTGTGAACAAACGGGCACCTCGGCGTAACGCTCGATCGCTTGGGACGCTTTGGGACGCTCTTTTGTGGGTTGCCACCCCACGCTTGAGGCACGATGTTAGATTTAGGGAAGTTTGAAATCTTTGTTGAGTAAATAGGAATGATTACAACGCTTCGGGGGAGGACTAGCGGATCTCTCCTACTATACCATCGTTTTCGGGTGGTAGAATTGCGACGTGTGATGTGAAGGACCATCTCCGGGGGTGCACTTTTCTGGAGTGCAAATTATAAAACTGTCACCATCACACTTAGAAAATAAACTAAGTACAAAAGTGAGTTGAAAAGAAAAATACATGGTAAAATAACTCGACGTGCCTCGAGGAGAAGCCCCGGGACACACGCACGGCGACGAAGGCGAGTATGTTGCCCGCTGACTCGGCTCGGGCATTTAATTTACAACGATATGTTTCTATAAATTTGGCCATTTGTGTTATAAGGGTCGAGTGCAAAGAAAACTAAAATGTTTCAAATTTTTATATCACAAATCAATAAATCAGTGTTACTATCAAAGGGGTTTGAAAGGGTTTATATTGTCAAATTTTGAACTAGAATTCGAAGAGGATTTTGGATCTAATTTTGAGCGTGAAACGACCTCGGACAAGAAAATTTATGTTTGAATTTCCATACAACAAAAATAAAATAAAATAAAAAACTTAAAAGCCAACCACGTCGTAAAGTTAGCCAAAAAAATGTGATATATTTCTATAATAGGACACATAATTCGGCCATTCGTTATAAGGTCAGGTGAAGTGTAACAAGTAATTGGGAATGCTAAAATGTTTCAAATTTGTACCACAAACAATTAAAATAAAAAAAAAAGAAAAAAAATTATTGTGGTACCACTTTTAAGCGGTGGATCAATAAAACTTTTAATTAATAAATTGTGAATCTAATTTGATAGTGTTATCTCTTAAAAATGGTAGCACAAACATTAAATTCTTAAAAAAAAAGGTAACACATTGGATTAGTGTCATACACCAGCCAGAATCGAACCGTGGCTTTTGGGACAATTTTGATAAATTCCTTTTCTATTTTTGGTAATTCCTTTTCCACCTTAATTGCTACGTCATCTTTTTGTTCTTCTTTCTTTCCTCTGAAAACAGAAATGAAATTCAAGTATTTAACAAGGGAATGAGGGATTAGCTAATCAATGATTGGTCATATGAGTATATGACGTCTATGACGCCACAATAATAACCCTCTATAAAGGTAATTAGCTAATCAATGATTGGTCATATGAGTCTATGACGTCTGCCTATTGATCTTCGTTATGTTGTTCAATGACTTAGAAGTTAATTAAAAGGTATTAATGACACGATTCTTTTTACCATACATGCACTAATGAACAAGTTCCCTCAGAAATATCAGTTAATCCTTTTTTTTTTCTACAGCTCATGAAATGTGTTTAGACGCTCTCCTCAAACACATACACATAACGCATGCAGAAATTTAATAATGCCCCAACATGCAGAAAATTGCTAAAAGCATTTTTCTCAGATGCGAACGAACCCATGAATTGTAAACAGCAGCCGAGGATTCAATTACTACATGTGATGAGAAACAGGGGCAGGCCT
Organism: Pontederia crassipes; assembly: GCA_030549335.1. Taxonomy (NCBI): domain Eukaryota; kingdom Viridiplantae; phylum Streptophyta; class Magnoliopsida; order Commelinales; family Pontederiaceae; genus Pontederia; species Pontederia crassipes. The sequence continues at coordinate 59,073,713 of CM060196.1, read as the reverse complement.
GTCGAAAAAACAAACTAGCTAAAATTGTATATTACCATGCCATAGAGAGAGAGAGAGAGAGAGATGAGATGGCAATTAGGTCGATTGTATTACAAATGGTCTGTTCAATTAATACACGCATGATTGTTAGACCAAACTTGATACATCCGATCCCACAAAGAAACCTGGCGTCAGTTTAGCCATAAGACTGGGGGGAGGCTCTTCCTTCTCTTGTAGTACAACAACGCAGCCTCCATACAGCATTATCAACTTCGGATGGTCTGTATCTGAATATGGTTGCTCTGAATTGAGAATTACTGCACTCAACTCCGAGCACTGTGCGACAGCCTGAATGTGGAAATTTGGTAATGTCCATGCAAGAAGAAAGTCTGAAAGCAGCAGTGCCCGGAGACATGGCAAGAACAACATTGGAGTTTTAACTTTGTTCCCGCTTTTACCACCCTCACTGTGCATCCAACAGAATGTTAGGACATGCATGCTGCGCGGCGTTGCAAATATATAACTTCCCTAGAAGAAACATTAATCAGCATAATAATGTCAAAACTATGGATTCAAATATACCTGAATCAAGAGTATCTTGTTATTTAGGGAAAAGAATCGCACAAAAACTCTTGACAAGTTCTTCACAGCTTGTTCATTTTACAACAAGAAAAAAAAGCTCTGGAATACAAAGATTCAAAGTAATGAAGATAGCAAATTAAGGCACATTAAGTTACCAAGTGCAAAACAAGAGTTTGACATATGAAAGTTGTTTAAATACATTCTGTCTCCCATACATGAACACAGCTAAAGTATAAACACATATACAACATGTGTCATACATATCTTGATGAAGTTTTTTTTGAGAAGAATATCTTGATGAAGTTAACCAAGGGCCCCTTCGGATGTAAGTTTTTTTCAAAGTACTTATTCAAAACATCATTTTATTTTTCATCAACTAAAAAAATACAAAATAGTGTTTAGATGCCTATTCTGAAGACTAAAAAACCACCTTTTCATTTAGTTACGACATAAGATGCGAACGAATCTGTCCATCTTATACTTGTTCAGTCAATCATTATATCCAACAAATCAAACATTTAATACATTCCACCTCCCATACATGCACACAACGAAAGCATATAAAGCATTCCCTCGTAAAGAAACACATACAACATGTGCTATACATACCATCATAAGTTAAAAGGCCCCTTTTGATGTATTTTTTTTCAAAGTATTTATCAAAAAATGTCATTTTCTTTTCCATCAACTGAGAAAATTACAAAGTAGTGTTATTTTGAAGACTAAACCTTTTAACTTGATTACATTGTATAAAAATTATCTACTCAAACCTCATATTTTGTTACATCCTTTGTTGTCAGCTTCACCATTTCCATCTTCGACGATGTCTCTGTATCATTTGAATCGAATGTGCCACAAGGCCCACAACTTTTTTTTCCTTTCACAGAATTTTTTTTTGGTTTATTTATTTTCATGCCCTACATTCGTATTTTTTTATTGTCTTACTATCATGAAACATTTCCAAAAGTACAAAAACAAATCCTTGCTTCCTATTTTAAGTGTTCTTTCACATAGAATTTACAATTATAAATAAATGTACTGAGCAATGGAAAATGGCTGGTTGGCATTGACTAACCCAATTAATCACTGCCAGATATTCTATTGATATTAATATCAACTACCCAATTTATACATGCAGCTAGGTACCAAATATTTAACTAATATTGGATCATAATTTTTCAGTTTGTAATTTTTTTATTGACAGAAAAATTTCAGTGTTTTCATCCAAACACTGCAAAGAATTTTTATTCACTTTCCAGAGAGTGCATTTCGATAATATTTAAAAACAAATGAAAATTTTACAATAGCATCCAAACAGGCGCTTCTGTTTCTTTTAATCTGGAAACGATAATTTTATCTAACCTGGCATACAGCCAAAAAAATAAGCAAAACGCAACCGATGTTACCTAAAAGCGTCTTTTCTGCTGAGGGTATCCTGTGTTCTGCATCCCTGTTCCTGGATCTTTCCTTCTCAACTGTCCACAAGAAAATATGCGCAGATAAGAGAAAAAAAGTCCATAAAAAATTAACTCAAGTTCTATTTTTCTTTTCTAAATGCATACCTGCTGTTGATGTGTCTGAGTGGCACCGCCTCTTTGCAAAGGAATGTTACCAGGATTCAGGCCTCCCATGCCAGCTTGGGATGCAATATTAAAAGGTGCCATGCCTGCATTAGGCATTCTTTGCATCCCAACCATGGGTGGAATTGGTCGGGGAATTGGTCTAGGATGCACCATAGAAGCAGCCGCTGCATTCCCAGAAACTGCACTGCCAGAAGATACCTGAAACCAGAAGCATTTATCATTGTCCAATCTCACAAGAAGTTTGAAACATGTGTGATATGCTCATAAGCCTTTCTCCTTTCTTAATTAGAAGTTGGTTATCCCAGCAAAAAAATAATAATTAGACCTCTAATGCAGGGGTATGCGTGATTGCCAAGAACGCCTGTGCCTGGTATGTCATCGAGTACATGTTGCACATGTACCCAATTCATACCAATAATTTTCTAGAAATATAAGCCCAAAAACGAAAAGAAATAAAGGTGAAATGACGAGCCAGACAAAACTTTTGTCCTAAGCCCAAAAAGTAGTGTAGTTCCCCTTGTTTGGAAATCCGTTGGACCGGATGGTATACCGATTGAAGTTTGGAAATGTTTAGGAGAAAAAGGTGTGTTGTGGTTATGTAAACTATTTAATGAGATTTTACAATCGAAAAAGATGTCTGATGATTGGAGATTAAGTACATTAGTTCCTATTTACAAAAATAAAGGGGATATTCAGAATTGTGCAAATTATAGAGGGATTAAACTTATGAGTCATACAATGAAATTATGGGAAAAAGTGATTGAGCATAGATTGAGAATGAAGACTAGTATTTCTGAGAGACAATTTGGGTTCATGCCAGGAAGATCCACTACAGAGGCGATTTATTTACTAAGGGGGATGATGGAGAAGTATCGAAGTAGGAGAAGAGACTTACATATGGCTTTCATTGACTTAGAGAAGACGTATGATCGGGTACCAAGGAATGTACTTTGGAAAGCCTTACAAAAGAAGAGGGTGAGTGTTGCCTACATTAAGGTAATACAAGATATGTACGATGGGGCATTAACTAGGGTTAGGACACCCGGAGGTGAGACAAATGAATTTCCTATAAGAATTGGCCTACATCAAAAATCAGCTTTAAGCCCGTATCTATTTAACTTAGTTATTGATGCTATAATCGAGAGTATCACAGAGGAGGTACCAAAGTGCATGCTATTTGCGGATGATATAGTACTTTTAGCGGATTCAAGAGAAGAGATTAATACAAAATTGGAAATATGGAGAAATACGTTGGAGTCAAAGGGTTTTCGTTTAAGTAGGAATAAAACAGAATATATGCATAGCAATTTCACAAATAAACAACTTAGAGACGATTTGAAAGTTAGGCTAGGAGAGGATATAATTTCTCAAGTGACAAAGTTTAAATATTTAGAATCAATTGTAAGACAAGATGGTGAGATTGATGACGATGTTAATCATAGAATTCAAGCTGGTTGGTGTAAGTGGAGGAAAGCCACTGGAGTTCTTTGTGATAGAAAAGTACCCAATAAAGTTAAAGGAAAATTCTATCGTACTGCTATAAGACCAGCAGTGTTATATGGTAGTGAATGTTGGGCTATGAAGGGACAACATGAACGTAAAGTGGGGGTAGCCGAAATGAGGATGTTGAGATGGATGTGTGGTCATACAAGATTAGATAAGATTAGGAATGACCATATACGTGAACGAGTCGGAGTGGCTCCTATTAGTGAGAAAATGGTAGAGAATCGTTTGAGATGGTTTGGTCATGTTCAGAGAAGACCATTAGATGCGCCAGTAAGAAGAGTAGATCAAATAATCTGGAGTCCGATTAAAAGAGGGAGAGGGAGGCCAAGGCGGACACTTGGCGAACTAATAGAGCAGGATCTATTGGTGAATAATATACCGAAAGGTTTGGTTACTAATAGAACGGAATGGCGTCGTATGATCCATGTAGCCGACCCCACCTAGTGGGATAAGGCTTTGTTGTTGTTGTTGTTGTTTTGTAGTTCCCCTTGTTTGTACAGTGTATTTTCCTTGGGCTGAGTGAGTAATGGTGGTAGCAGTTACCCTTGTGTTGTACAGTGTATTTTCCTAAGGCTGGGTGAGTAATGGTAATAGCAGTTCCCCTTGTGTTGTGCAGTGTATTTTCCTTAGTCTGATTGAGTAATGGTGGTAGCGAGAACTGCATCTACTGGAGGAGAAAGGCCGAGTCATCAAATAGCCTACGCAGCAGCCTCTACCTTGGTTTAAATGCCAAAACTAAAGTCCAAGGATAGTAAAAGGAAGGCAAACTTCAAAACTAAAGCAAAACTGCATTTAACATACACCGAAAGAAGATTTTTAATTATTTAATTCTTTCCTTGCTTACTTAGTGGGCCATCGGAATTTCAAAATAATTATCATTTTACTTTATTTTTCAGTAGATGAGCTGTATTCCATATTTTTTCTTCATTATTTTACTTTTTATATACTTATTGACAATATTTTTTTTTGGAAGACTCATTGACAATCATTAAGGATAAAAAAAATTATGCCTACCATATTTTTAGGAGATGCATACCATTAATTCGATATTTTGGCCTATATAACTTTAATTTCTGACAATATATATATATATATATATATTAAATATATTTATTGGCATACTTGTACCCTACATTTTAAAAATTTGACGTACTTCATACCCGCACCCCTTTAACATGGATTAGACCATGAAACTGTATTTTAATGCAATAAGTGACCATATGCCGTAATTAATTAGATCAGATGAAACAAGATATATGAAATCAGATTCATAATATTTTTTTGTCAACATGCACATTATTAGTGTAACATCATAGCAGATTAGCAACCAACAAGCATTAACCTTGTTAGTTAACTAATACTACAAATTCTCAAAGAAAGAAAACTAATAGGCAAGATTCAGGTTCTGCTCTTATACCGGTTGAGAAGGCTGGATCGTGGCTGTTCCTTCAAAGTCTGTATTGGTGTCAACAGGACGAGAAGGGTAGTTAACAACTTTTTCTCCTGGCTGGGATGGTACCAGTGCACTGTGAATTATTGCAACATTTGCCATGTTATTCTTTTTTTTTTCTTTTTGAGGGGACTTGCCTAGTTAAAATCTTAGTCTAATTCATCATGTTTTAAAAGGCAATTTTATGATATACATTTTAACTGGAAAAACCACTTACTTCCTTCCTGGTAGAGGGTCTATCCTGAAGTACCTGAAATGAAAAGATAAATGTGAATGAAAAGAGGGACACAATAAAACCATTTAAGTTAACCAGCATCAGTAGCCCAGCTTCCCAGATATGAGAAAAGAAAGGATCTCAGAAAGCTTTAACATTAACAATGTAGTATCAAAACTGATTAGAACAACCTCATCTTTCCCAAGCGATTCTAAAATGTAAATCTCTAATTCATGTGTCAGAAATATGTGTTGCCAATTGTTCATCTTTAAGTGCTGAAATATTATCTTATGTACTTACAAATATCATATCACAAGTTTCATCTCTGATATTTAGATTTAATCCCAAGGCCCAGTTGTCAACTGGTTTTCATGTGGAATCACTTCACAAGATGACCTAATTGAATACAGATGGATGTTTACTAGAGCTATTTTTTTGTGATGATTCCAGCTGATTTAGATAAGTGCACATAGGAAGAAAGCACTTGTAACATAGATAAGGCACAAGAGAATTAAATAAGGCAGTTGTCAGTTAATGGCCAACAACAACAACAAAGCCTTATCCCACTAGGTGGGGTCGGCTACATGGATCAAACGACGCCGTTATCCGCTACATGGATCATACGGCTACATGGATCATCACTAGGCAGTTGTCAGTTAATGGCCAGATGAAAGAAAAACATACTCATGTTCCAAGGCTTGTGCTGCCGTTATCCGCTTACGAGGATCGTACCTGCCACAAAAAGAATGATGGTAATTGAAATCAAACCACAATGTTCCACCTAGCCTAACAAATTTGATTATTTCTAACAATTCTGAATAACATACAAATTGCCATGAATTTTCAGAACAGAGCTTCAAACCAAGAAAAGGAATTTCCAGAAGAGAAAAATCTCTACAAAGCATAGTAGCATTGATAATAATAGTGTTAATCACAAGGGGAAAAATGAAAGCAGAAAATTTATGACTGGACAAAGTCGTGGACAAGAAATGAGAAAATTGAGGGGGAAATTAGACAAAACTTCTCAACAGAATGATCTATCCATAAAAGAGACGACTGAATTAGCTTCAATAGATACCAATCAACGATGCTTTTGCAACAAACAATAAAACTTATTCAGCTGGGAGATGACAGAGGAGTTTCTTACTCAAGCATCCTTGAAAGGAGATCATAAGCAGGAGTTTTTTGAGGCAAATGAACATGAGCATGGAGACCAGGGCTGTCACTGCAACAAAAAGAATAGAGACAAAAATATATATCACATAAATGAGAAACAAGAAAACTAGATGTAAATGGTTCTGATTGTATCGAATAGTAACTCACTACTTATGCCCCTGAATATGTTGTTGATCATTTTGCCAATATGGAAGATTTACTAATGTAGGCCACTTTTCAGGTGTTGGGTGCCCTATAAATAGATGATGAGTCATTTCTTTGAATGACTTAATAACTTGAGTTCAAGATAAAGATTTCTTACCTAGGACCTTGAATATCTTGTCCAATTGATCAAGCTGGAAAACCAGATGAAGTTTATAAATCACAATTGGAAAAGTTGAAAAAATAGTACTACTGCATGAAAAAGATTTATAAGAAAAAGGAAAAGTTAGAAAAGAAGGGTTTTGTCATGTGATCTGTTAAAACTACTCATACCTGAAATGGATTCGGCGTACCTTTGGCTTCCACTCCTTGAAATAATGGTTTAAGAGTTAGAAGCTCAGCAAAAATACAACCAACAGCCCACATGTCTGCACACAGTTAAAACCACTAAATATTGGCATGTACGATCTAAGGATTAGTGCATTAAGATGCAGTAAATAGTCTAGAAAAACAATCAGCATGCATCAGCATACCAACTGCATTTGTGTAGTGCTTGCCACCAAGTAGCAGCTCAGGAGCACGATACCAGATAGTAACTACAACCTGTAAATAAGAGAACTCCATGTGACGATAAGTAAGAAATATAAACTAGAACACGGTAGACAAAAGCAACATGCTTGGGTAACAAAATAAGTTTATATACAACGAAACAACATGTTTCAGATCACTGCAAAATCTTCTTTCGGCACATGGAATAGTATGATAAGAGGTTCAGAACATATGACTTCAGAAATCTATTTAAAGAGTTTCAAGTAGTCTTCCTTGCTTTCCATGCTCACAATAACCAAACAAAAACTATCAAGCACATAGGAGTTGCGAATAATCTAATAAATTTAGTAGTTTTATAGCAAGCACAAATATAGCATACATGAACGGAAACAAAGCACAAGTTTAGTTGGCATTAAGACCTACTTAATTTTCTTTGAACTTTGATACATTTGAGAACTCCACCACAAAAGGAAGACTTTACCCCATTTTCATATAAAGGCTTCAATGGAGCTTGGTAAATTCTGGCAAGTCCAAAGTCAGCAATTTTAATGATTCCATGTTCTTCTCCATCTCCCATAACCTGACACATAAATGTTCATCATATCAAAACACTTTTTGAGGGCAAACATATGATAATTTAAAATATGAATTTGTTGCATTATCATACCAGAATATTTGATGGCTTTAGATCTCGATGTATGATCCAGTTGCTGGAATCAGAAAACTTTAAATAGCATCCATGGCTTGAAAACATAGTTGAATTTGCTATATATAAATGAGAATGGTAGCAGTCGAACCACTCTACCAATAATCTTCAAGACAAGGAAAAAAAATATTACAGTGCATGTCCACTTCAATCTTACCTGTGAAGGTAATTGAGACCATTTAGCAGCTGCCACAGCAATGACTTTACTGTGTACTGATTGATGGGCTGATTAAGCTTTTCTCTATGATGTCTGATGATTTCCTGCAAGCATAATAGTGCCAAGGGAATAGACAATGCATTCTACTCTTTTTTGCATAAATATGATTGAACAATATATGAATATACTAGTCTCAATCTCTATAAATGAATTCAAGACAAGAAAACAAGATTTGTTACTGGCTTTTCTCTTGTAAAATTCTTCTTCAAAGATCAATGTATCAAAAGAAAAAGTGGCATCGGGTTTAGATGACTAGAGAAGAATAAAACTGGATTGGCAGTTACTTTTAGTGGATTTGACTTCATGAAATGGCATCTAAGATCTGGTATGCATCAGTACTCTAGTTATTCTCCAGTTGGGTCTGGATTTAAGAGTTTTTTTTTTCATTTTTTTGAGAAGATTTAAGTTGGTTTGTCATGTAAACAAAATACTTAGAATAAGAATTAGACACAAACTTTGGAGAGGATGTGCAGAATACTTACATAAAGGTCATGTTCGGCATAGTCAAATGCTAGGTAAAGTGACATGTCTGCATGATTGATGTGCACATTCACTAATTTGACGACATTCTCATGAGAAATTTCTCGTAATAACTGCAAAAGTCATAAATATAGTTGGTAAATGATAACAGAGCTCCATGAGTGAAGGAATTTAGCATAAATAGCAGATCATATCATATTACATATCCTGCCATTCATCTCCTGTTCACAATATTGCTATATAACTTTGTCATCATGGTATACTCCTTAGTTCATGAAGAATACGACAGAGTCATACTTATAGAGGTGTTCACCGGGTCGGGTCGACCCGGTGAACCCGAAAATCCGACCCGATCACGACCCGACCAAGGGTCGGGTCGGGTTCGGGTTGGAATTTTCCAACCCGAGTTGACCCGACCCGACCCGACGACCCGATTTTTTCTCTTTTTTTTTAAATTTTTTTTATTTTTTAGTTAAATGTATAGTTTTATATCATTTAAAATCTAAAAAAATATGAAATAAATTATTTTAAATGTAGAAAAGTATGTATAAACAAACACAATATATTCGTTGATCCATATTCATAAGATTCGACATGATTTTATGTTGGCTGTCCAGAAAAGTATGTATATATTTTAAAAAAATATTTTTGTTATTTAAAAATACCTTATTTTGTATTAAAAAAATAAAATAATAAATACTTTTTATATTAAAAAATAAACGAAAAAATTAAAAAAAAAAGAAAAAGGGTGGTCGGGTAACCCGACCACCCGACCCGACCCGGCCCGGCCCGGATCGGGTCGGTTCGGGTCTCAGCCCAAAAAGGGCAGAGACCCGACCCGATCCGACCCGGCCAACTTTGGCCGGGTCGGGTCGGGTCAAACCCGACCCGTGAACACCCCTACATACTTGTAATACAACAACAACAACAACAACAAAGCCTTATCCCACTAGGTGGGGTCGGCTACATGGATCATACGACGCCAATATTCGTTGATCCATGTTCATAAGATTCGACATGATTTTATGTTGGCTGTCGGGGCCTAACACAACCCTCCTCCTTTATCCGGGCTTGGGACCGGCTATAAAATATAGGCGGAGTTACCGGCTATAAAATATAGGCGGAGTTACCCCTACATACTTGTAATAAATCTCGGAATAACAAATATTTAATTGAAGGTCCTCGGTTCCTAAAAATCAATTCCATTTAATCAATGGCACTAAAAGAATTTGAAAACAACTCGGAAACACATTCTGCTAGTGTCTCAGACAACTCACTTGTGAACCTTCAAATTTTTTTGTGCATTGGGTAAAACTATCATATAAGATAGCTGGAAGAGATCATCTATCACGTCATTAGCAGGCCAAACTAAGGCATAAAGACTCTACAATCCACAGTCAACTGACGATTAAAGCTGCAGTCATTTCTTCACATACGAGCAAAATGTGTCAATTCTCAAGTACGACCCATGATATAATCTTACTCAACACATTAAGCTTCATCTCCCCAGCCTTATCATAATTAACCTATCTTTTCTGCAATCCGTTGTGCTATCTATTCTAACCTGCTCAATCAAGCTTAGGTTATTGGCTTCCACCTAATTTCATCAGCATCTTTTGAGACTTCTGTAACATCTTTTAAGATTTTTACAGCAGAATAGGTCAAAGACCAAAGTAATTGGCAGCTATCATTCCATTTGATCTGTTCTTGAGCAATTGCAAAAGCAGACAACTACATCGCCCGACAAAGAATATGATTAAGGAAAGGAATCCGCGTTACCGACCATGATCTCACGGATGGCGGTGGGGGAGACTCCGTCGCCCTCCTTGGACTGCTTAAACTTCTTAATGGCGATGCAGCACTTGCGCTGATGCTTGAGGCGAGCAAGGAACACGAGACCGTAGGTGCCTTCCCCGATCTTCCCGATTAGGTCGTACTGCAGCAGCCACGCCGGCCGGTTGGCTCCACCGCTGCTGCGGCCGTCTCCCATCCTCCGATCTCCGGCGACGAGCCCAATCGATTGCTTAGGTCTGGTCTGTTGGGAACAAGGCCCGACGAGAAGACGAAGAACGCGCGTTCTACGGTGAAGTTGCGTTTATTTATCAATTTTATTTATTATTATAGATAATATTATTCCAAAAAACATTATAGATAATATTATAGATATACTTTAAAGTTACGCGAGCGGGTAATTGTACTTATATATAGAAACAACGACAAATTTATTCAACCATTTTAATCTTATTTTTTGCCCCCGCTAAAACGTCAAAACGATATTAATAAAATAATTTTTTCTATAGTTTGGTGGTGTAAAGAAAAGTTAAAATCTACCATGGATTTTTGATGAGTTTTTTTAATAAAAAAATGCATAGCATTTTAGTCAATTCATTCGATATCATTTTTTAATTGTCACGCGCAACAAAAACTCAGAAAAAATTCACAAAAGTTATATCTAGTTTTGTAACGCCCGAGTCGTGAGAAAAAAAAAAGAAAGATAAATAAAACAAATAGAAAAAAGATAAATAAAAAAATAAAGTCTTAAATTAGAGAGGATTAAATAAAAACCTCCAATTGATCTCAATTTTCTCTCCTATAAATATAAGATAAAAATGAAAAATTTAGTGGGACAGCTCCCAACTTAAGTTGGAAGTACTTGCTTCTAATTATTATTTTACTTGGCCCGATGTGGAGAGGGAGTAGGTGAGGAGGACAGGATGGGGGTGGCGAAAGCGGAAGAAGGACGGAGAGGTTAGGGGCGCGACAACAACAGCTACCTCCAATAGTGGCAATAATGCCAAAGGGTGCGGGTCATGATGGTGGTGATGATAGCATTTCTCGATTCTCATGGAGTCTATGGCTCGTCCATTGCTGCCCCCTAGTTCCCTCGTGTCCCCCTACACCTCCCAGCGGCCTCGTCTCATCATTCTCCCCCAATCCTCTGTCTCTCCCCTAACGGCGTTGCCTCCAATGTCGGAGGCCCCCACCACCTCCCCTCCCGCTCTACTTACAGCTCCCTATGCTTGCGGCCTCCGTCTCCCCTTCTGCCATCCTACATCTAACCTCGTCGCATGGCTTCCGCTTGCGTCTCTTCCTTCGATGCCTGCAACTCTCATCGCTTCTCCTGGATCGTCAAGCCCTGCCGCCTTGACCCCCGCCGCGCCATCGCCCACCCCTCATCGGAATTACATCACACCCCCGCTGCGGGCGCATCCCCTTGCCCTCTGAACTTCTTCCTAGCAACCTCCTCCTTGAGTGTCTAGTTTGTGCACCCCCGCTTCCCTCCGCATCCTCCCCCTCGTCTGTCGTTGTTGTGTCATCCTCCTAACCTCCCTGGTAGTCCTCTGCCTCTGTCTCCCCCACCCTTGTCCTCCTCACCCTCGCCCTCGTCCTCTTCCCTCGTCGTCCCTCACCCCAAGTGAAATATGACCGTTCGATCCCCATCGGATGGTCCAAATAATTGGGAGTATCTCCATTAAATCTAAAAACAAATCCAATGGCTCTAGCTTTGCTCTTTTGTTTTGAGAGTCCCTCTCATTTTTTTTCTCGTGTTTGACGATTGCCACACAACAAGATACTCGGATGTCGGTGGTTGAGCGCTTGGACTAAGAGAAACGGCCAGAAGGAAAGGAAGAAGAAGATTAACAACTTAGTTTCTTGGATAAAAACTTGCAAGATATAGAATTATAGTAGATTCATCATCGAATCTTGATTGTAGGCTTGAAGCATGCTCTGATTAATCCCTAGTCATAGTACAACGAAAATAAAATGATGCATGATGTCGACAATCGCCGAAAAGACGATAAAAAATGCCTTACATCTTCACATAGTTTTCTACTTAACAGAACCTAGCTCGAGTTCACTATAATCTGACCCGAGTAGGTCCATGCTCGAACTGAGTTCACGGTCGTCAGGTTTCAACATTAAGATGTTAAATTTTATGATATTTTGACTCCTGACTCATGTGCTTAAATTGATATAAGATTTCGTGATGATTATATCATTTAGGCCCTCAGATTTACTCTTCATATCCTATTTTGTAGTCTTGATTTAAGTACTATGGAAGATAAATTAAAATGATGCAAGATAAAAGACGAAAAATATTAAATAAAAACCCTTCGTACATCAGCTCTTATGATGATAGACTAGCAATAGTCAAGTATGACTGACTACGATCAGTTATGGATTGACGTGATGATGATGGTGGGTGAAGGCAGGTCACCCCATGGGTTAAAATATACCCCATGATAAATCAAAGGTGAATAATAGGATAATGAAGAATATGAAACGTATAAACAATTAAACTTCCTTATCACGACTGGCTTCTGCCATTTTTATGATGATTTTCTCGTGGTTTTATCGATCTTCTATTCATATGCTATATTTCATAATTACCTTCACTCGTGTTATGATCATGTCTACTTTCTTTTTATATGATGATAATGTCCTTATAATTCATGTTTAGTATTTTATGATTGTTTTTATTTTATTTTCATACTGAGTTGCAAAACTCATAGAGATGTTTCTCCTTTACATTTTCATATATGTAAGACCATATTAGAATGATGAAAGTGAATAACGGTGATCAATCGAACTTGCAGTGACTGCACATAAGTATCTTGAGTCCTTTAGCTTCATATTATAATTTTCTTTCTCCATGATATTAGATTGATGTATTAGCTTCTTTGAATTCATATTATCTTCTTTATTAATATTCCACATAATATGATGTTATACTCTTTTAGCATTATTATATGATGATTAGTCTTCCGTTTTTATTTGATGTTGAGTTGATCGGCCAAAGTCTTTCTTTTGGTCAATATGATGTACATGTAAGAATAATCGTAACAATCAAAGCATATTTTGCCATGTGGTGGGTACGATTTGGATTAATACATTATTAATCAGTTTCTACTTGAAATAATAATGTCTCAATTCCTTTGGATTATCTCGGTTCACATGCAAACGAAGGATAAAAAGATATTCGTGTTGTAGAATATTGTAGAGATTAATAATACTTTCTAGCCACCCTTTTAGGTTCTATTTATAGTTGGATCATCCATCACTAATTATCTTATGTCAAATAATTATATTTAATAAATTCAAATTTCACAATTATTCCATAACCATACTTTTAAAAAAAATATGTCTACTCAAATTTCTTTTTATCTCTTCTAATATTTCTCTCAATCAAACTCTACTTTCCTTTTACTCTTTTATTTCCTTTTTTCTTTATTTTCAGAATTATTTAATTTCATAATATTTATCATCTAATTTTGGATTAAATTAATAATAAATATTATTTTAATGATTAAAATATTTTTAAACTATAAGACTCTCAATCCTATCCTATTTGAGAGTCCTATATTTATTAGACTTTTATTTGGATATCAAATCAAATTGAAATCCCTAATCACAATCTAATTATAATTCCTACTCTATTATGATTTAACTTTTATTTCTTTTCCTTTTTCCTTTATAATCATATTTTTATTCTTACTTAAATTCTAGGGTTTTTTTCTTCTAACGTTCCCTGAACTATGAAGTTTTTTCGCGTCTACCAACGATTTTCAAATATTTCGCGAACCTATGTTGAACTATACCACTTAGATTCGTCTGTCAATATATGTTAACTTTTTCGTTATTTTTCATTTTTTTAAAATTATGAAATAATCAAAATACCTTCGCGAAGTTCAGATAAGTGTGCTTAAGAAAATTGGGGGTGGGGGGTGGGGAGCGAAGGGATCGTCAACGATGTCCTCGCACACGCCGACGCGATCGTGGGGGGAATTTTTTTATTTTAAGCTAACTTATCTAAACTTCGTGAGGATATTTTGATCATTTCATAATTCAAAAAATAAAAAATAATGGAAAAGACATTGACGGATTGACCTAAGTGAAAAAATGACATAGTTCATAGGAGGTCCTTGGTATATTTAAAAGTTGTTGGTAGGCGAAAAAAATTCATAGTTCAAGGAAGATTAGAGAAAAAATTCTACATTCTAATTCCTTCTCCAAGTAAAATTACTCTTTCTTTCTATTCATATTCCTTCTCGAATTATTTTATTGACCTTATTGAAATATTGGAGTGTTACACCGATCACAATTTAGCATGCATCCATGCATAGCATGATGATAAAGGCATCATTGATTAGAATATACCATCATGTATCACAATTATATCGTCGAGAGCCAAATAATAATAAACATCCAATATTCATTATAAAATATCAAATGATTATAAAAGTAGTCAAATGGGTGAAGAAGATCCATAAATAACATTTCTACCAATATGATTGCATTTACTTGTAGCAATACCACCAAATTCTAAAATCATATTGAATTTTGTTTGGAATTTTTAAAATGCTAACCTCGTAATTAAAAAGTAATTAATGTTCATACTCATAGAAAATAAATAGTTTCTACTATAATTTTGTTGATTGTTGAAGACAAAATTAAATATAAAAAACAATAAAGTCAAAGAAAATATAAAAGATTATTCAATTATTATGAATTCATTTTTATTTAAATATATAATCAATGAGAAATGAAAATAAATAACTTAAACTAATATATAATACCATTAATTGTCTATTAATCAAATCGAAAAAGTCGATCAAAAAAATTTTAAAACATGAACTTCGATTAAAAATTAGGTTGATTTTTTGGAATAAATGAAATCACCCGAATATGTTTTAATATACTTTGTACAAAATTAACTATAATATTTTCAATTATAATGTAATAATACGTTATTTTGATTCATTTAGATTAAATACTTAAACTTAGAGTTAAATTTTATGTTTTTAAACATCAACGTGATATATTTGATGTTTATAATTTTTAAAAAATATTATTTTAAAGTGTGTTCCTAATTCAAAAAATCAAGGTCGTTTAGATGGAGTTTTTCTTTTAAAAAAAATAGAATGGTCTTTTACGTGTTAAAAAAATCACTTGAAATTTAAATAGTTATTTTATGACCAAAGAATCAACTTATTTGAACCCCTTTCCCTCCTAGTTGTAACTTGTAAGTTGTTCGAACGGTACACAAATCATAAAAGTTCCCACTGCAGTCCTAAATGGATAGATTAAGATGGGAGATGTCGTTACGGTTTAACCATATCAAGTTTCTTTCTCATCTCTATCGATAATTTTATGGGGGGCTTTGTTTGTAGAATCAGACAGGATAAGCACTTTTATTTCGTCCGATTCCGTCAAACATCACCTCAAAATTAGATTTCAAGAGGGAGGGAGGAAAAGATTGGTGGAATTGGAGTCACATGACCTCCATTCGTTCCACCATTTTTTGTGAAATCAAAAGTTTCTATAATATATTTTTTTGTTTTGAGTTTTACGTGACCATTTTTTTTTAAAATTCATTTTTTTCTTTTTATTTTCTCTCACACCATATTATTTATAAAATTAATTATTTAACAAAAATAAAATAATTTTAATAATGAATTAATATAATATTATAACCATCCATACATATACAATTCCTATGTCATTTTACACAAGGCGACACATCAAGATATTCATAGCTCATGCAATTATGCCACATTCATAAATAACACTCTGAAACATATGATTGATAGAGGAAGAGCCATTAGGACTCTCATTCTAATTTTTAATTAGAATTAGATGACTTAATTTAATTACATATCTAATGCGTAAATGCAATTTGAGATTTCCCCCCTCTTCTCTCCCAATTAAGCTCCTAATTAGTGCTAGCTCGTAGTGCTTTTCTTCTGATCAGTGGTGAGATATAGAGCACAAAGGAGGATTTTAGAGCATGAAAGATTTGGTTGTGATTTATATTGCAACAATCTGACGTTTAAAAATACGGTTTAATTGAATAGTTTTATATGAACAAACGTTGAGATGATTATGAACTTATATGTAATTATCTTTTTCACCCACGCGTTCTAAATTCGTGTGAACCAAAAATTCAAAATGAATAATATTTTATTAGAAATGGCCACGGGAGGGGGATGGGTGTTACATAATGATATATAAACCTATTTTCATCTCTATATTTCAATCAAATCATCTTGATAATTAGATTTCAAATTGTTATATATATCCTCTTGATTGCTTTTGGACAGTGATTTAGAGACTTGATCCTAGTGAGTGAACACTAGAATATTAGCATAAAAACTACTAATATAATAAAATAAATATTGCCTTATCTAATAAAAAACAATAGTATTTTAAAAAAATACTAATTTAATATTATTGTGATTCTCATAAAATTTTTTATTTTGATTTCACTTTTTGATAAAAAAAATATGATGTAATCCTTCCTCAATCCTCATTATCTTATTTAAAATTTAGTTATAGAAAATGAAAGAACATATATTATAAAATGTATCACAATATTCGCTACATTAAGAGTAAGACTATAAATAAAGTAATATCCAAGTCTTTCATTTAATTTGATTGCATCAATTTTATGAAGAAATAATAGATACACACGGATATTAATATAAGTAATAAAAATAGAAATGTGTTACCTATTTAGTAGATATGAAAAAGAAGAAAGGAAATGATAATATTTTATATTGGTGTAGAAAAAATAAAAAAAAACTTATAGGAGCTTGGAATAAATAGGGTCACACCCAAACGTATTGCTACAATCTGCCACTGAGACAAAACCTATGCCAATGTTAACAAATAAATAAAATGAAAAAAAAAAATTATCGGACTTCAAATATTATAAAAATCTTGGCGTTTCCATTGGATCGGTCCGACCCGAACCGATCCGTCCATCCAAATCGACCCGAGCCGCACATCCGATCCAACCCGTCTATTCGACTCGATCCGACCAACCGAACGGACCCGATCCGCTCACCCGACCGGACCCGTTGCCATTCCTGAACGGAAGGGTTTAAGGCCACCTCAAGTTCAGTCGCATGTCTCATTTTGCCCGTGTCCTTCTCTGTGTTCCCTTTTGCGCTCCGGTGTTCATCGCCATGGCCGGGAGGTTGCTCTTCTCGAGAGCATCCAAGTCCCTCATACCTACTCTACAGCAGCAGCAGCAGTCCCTGGCTTCCCAATGCCTCAGAAGCCTCCAAACCCTCGTCTTCGATGACTTCAGCCCCTACCGCGGCCGGCGAATCCACCCGCAGCCCTTCGCCAGGACCATGACCACCGAGGCCGTCTCGTCAGCTCTCGGCCTAGACACCAGGGTTCCCGCCACCGTCATCACTGGCTTCCTCGGCTCCGGGAAGGTTGCTTTCTCTTCTTCTTTTTTCTTCTTTCATCTGGTCCGATTACGTTATTGAATGTCTTTTATTTTGAGAAGTCAGAGGATGCCACCAATAGGTATAGGCATATCGGTTATTAATGAGAAATCAGTCAAATCACACTGATAAGGGACATTATATACAAGGAAGCACATCCTCCAGCTATGCACTAGTCACCGCCCGTGTATATCCTCCTCTTCACGTCGATATAGAGCGCATACAACTTCAGATGTTGGCGGCCATCTCTTTCTGTAACTTTTGGTCAGAAGATGCCGACCATGGGAATGGCTATCGGAGGATGGCCCCTACTGTGCCCATGCACCAGCTCAGAGCTAGAAATGCGTTGAAAAGCTGGCAGAAAACCAGAACCCCGTGTCATTCTTAGTAGCAAGTAGCTGTTGGTTTTCAATTATCCCCAGTAGATTAAGCAATTTAGCAGTTCTCTGGTCAGAGAGAGCGGATGAAAAAAAGGGTAGCCAAACAACAGCTATTTCTCCAACTGCCGACCAGCACTCTGTAACACATTTTCTTTTTTCCACGGCTATGGCAGACGATATGGATGTTATAAACTTTTAATCCTGTGATTGTCCAGATTTCCTTTGTTTTTCTTAGAGTACTATTATGAATCAAACTCCCCAAGACACATCTTTAATTCGATGACCTGAGGTCCTGACGAGACTAGCTTATTAAGCATCCTGCATTTATTTATTTATTTGTATTCTTTATGATGCAGACAACTTTGTTGAACCACATTTTGACTTCGCAACATGGAAAGAGGATTGCGGTTATTGAGAATGAGGTACTGTTATTTTCTCTTCTTGTAGGGCTGATTAATGGCCCTATAGGGTATTATGACTTAATCCTGACAAATGAGTACTATTTACTAAGATAAGCTGTTTCAGGTATATGAATGTGTGTGCTTTAACTGTTTCTCTTTCTTCTTTCAAATTTTTATTTTGGCAGTTTGGAGAGGTGGATATAGATAGTTCACTGGTCGCCAGCCATTCTTCTGTTTCCGAGGATATTGTTATGGTTAACAATGGTTGCCTGTGTTGCACGGTGAGAGGAGACCTAGTTAAAATGCTCCTGAAGTTGGCCAAGGAAAAGAGGGACAAGTTTGATCACATAGTGATAGAGACCACAGGTAAGAGATTCCTTTGTCGATTTGATCTATGTTCCTGTTTTTTTCAAAATAAAATATTGGATGCTTTATTATGAAAGGAAAAGAAAATCGTCAAAGTAAAATAACTATGCAAAGGTGAATTCCCTTGCTTTAGTTTAGCTGCCTTAACTGAAGATACATCTCTGTTAAACATATTGCTAGAGTATACTTCTATTTTGTTGTCTCCTTACATGATAGTATTTTTTGAAGCAAAACTTCTCATGCTGTTGGTAGCAGTTCAGTTTATACTTAATTATTTATTGATTTTGACTTTATAGGTCTTGCAAAACCGTCTCCCGTCATAGAAACTTTCTCTGCGGATGAATTGGTTGCACAACATGTGAAACTTGATGGAGTTGTCACTTTGGTGGATTGTAAGCATGCCATGCAGCACTTGAATGAAGTAAAACCAAGGTGGGTGGTCAATGAGGCAGTAGAACAGGTTGCATATGCAGATCGTATAATATTAAACAAGGTAAGTATATGGCATTCCTACATTACTATTTTCAAATAAGTTTGTTCTTTAACTTCTTTTAGCATTACGTTGGCAGATAGATTTGGTGAGCGAGGCTGAAATTGATGCACTGACTAAGAAAATCAAGGTAGGGATTTACCTAGAAACAATCTTTTTTAGGTACTTGGAAACAACTTGTTCACTGCTGTTAATGTGTTATTGTCGTGTGTACCTCTTGCAGCATATAAATGGGATGGCTCAAATTAGACAAGCTAAATTTGGACTTGTGGATATGGATTTTGTTCTTGGAATTGGTGGATATGATTTAGATAGGCATGTATTTCATCTAACTGTATCTGATATGTGCCTAAAAGTGTTTACATCTTGTCTCCACTGCATATGTAGTCATGATTTAGAAACCCCTGTTGTAATTGGCTTGTTAGTTATTTCACTTTCTCATGCCATTTGATTCTTCACGTGTTCGCAGAATTGAAACTGAAGTTACGGTGGGACAAAACCATGAATTGAGTCAGTGCTGTGGGCATGATCATGGTAATTTTATGAATACCATGTAAATCTGATTCTTGTAAATTAGCATATATTTCTGTTTTTTTAATGAAAACTTGAGTGATTTGAATATCGAATTTTCAAAATACGAGTGACTTATTGAAAACAAGAGTTGAATGATCTAGACCATAATTTGCAAAAGTTGAATGAACGCAACACTTTAAATCCTAGGAAGGCTCTTGTATGCTTTGATGAACTTTTCAGTATATCCTGATCCAAGTGAATAAGTTTATAATTATGGTTGTTGATTGCTGCAATTGTTATTTAATTAATTGCATAGCAATCATTTAAGAGTTACTTGATCTGGAAAATTCTACTCTGGGAACTGGCTTCCTAAAGATGGTTCCGAGAATGGCTCAAGTAATTTGGTGGCGTTCAGCCAGAGGGCAGACAGTGTTTAAAGAATGGTGTTGTTCTTGCTGATATATTGCAAATATCCTCTTACGGTATGAATGAGTGTCTGATAATACAAATGGTCTCAAGTAGTTTCTTGTTGTTTCTCATGTTAGATAATCACAAGGGACATCATCATGATCATGTGCACGACTCTGCTGTGACAAGTGTCAGCATAGTTTCTGAGGGGACCTTGGATCTTGATGAGGTAAGCTCTGGATATTATTGCATTGTGCCCGTTCCTTCCAAACAGGTTCACAGTGTTCCTTCCAAACAGGTTCACAGTGTTTTTGCATGCCTCTTATGTGACGTATGTTGAGATTGCACTTCTGTGGTGATATTTATTTCAGTTCTGTTCGAAGCTTCAGATCAGTGAAGCTTATTACTTCTATTGTGGAATTTTTAATCTCTAGAGAAATCTACTTTATTTAGTTATTATTGTACTGATTTCAGATCAACGATTGGCTCGAGAGATTAGTTGACGAGAAGGGTGATGATTTGTACAGGATGAAGGGTGTTATCTCTGTTAATGAATCTACTGGGCGTTATGTTCTACAGGTACATCAGCCCTAGACATGCATCTCCCCGTTTGTTTATTGTTACCTTGCCGCATAGACATATTTTGTGCAACTTCTGTGGCTCATGCTTTCACAAGTATTACCTTCCTTTGCTTTTAGGGGGTGCACTCGATGCTGGATGGGTGCCCTGCAAAACCATGGGGACCTGATGAAAAGAGGATCAACAGGCTGGTCTTCATTGGGAGGAATTTGGATGAGGCTGCCCTGAAAAAGGCCTTCAAGGGATGTTTAATATAAAACTGGATTTGGTCTAATACTCTTTCTGTCCAAGGCCGGGCAGAGACGTGCATCAGATTGACACAACAGTGTCTGGTGGAAAAGTATGAACTAATATTTGGCTTCAGCTTCGATTCAAGTTCAACAAACTTGGGCTAAGATTCGAAAATCCTGCAAAATGCGTAAAAAAACCTTTGGTACAAATTTCAACTGGTAGTTTATGCCAAAGTCAATTTGTGGTGTAAAAGACAGTCAACTTATCTAAACCGTAAGAAACACAACAATTTTGCTATGTAAAATTTTTTGCACGCATTGGAAAAATATTATGATTCCAATGAACTACCATTTCTATTGTGGTTTCTCATTGTTAGAAGCGAAGTACTTGTTCCATATAATCTGGCTGGTAGAGGAATAAAATAAGAATTAGTTCTTGTTCTTATTTTTTTCATTCAAATATCATTTTGAACATTATATGGAATTCACTTTAAATGATTGTAAGAACAACGTAAAGTAA
The DNA here is from genome assembly GCA_030549335.1 of Pontederia crassipes. NCBI lineage: Eukaryota > Viridiplantae > Streptophyta > Magnoliopsida > Commelinales > Pontederiaceae > Pontederia > Pontederia crassipes. The sequence goes on along the minus strand of CM060196.1, from coordinate 59,052,004 downwards.
AGATAAAAAAATTCTTTGTGTTCTCTTACTCTCATTTTGTTTTTATTGTAGGAATATTGCAAAATTTTTGTTCCAAAATTGTTCTTGTGTCAGCCAATTTAATGTTCTATATGATTCAGGCTCTTGCTCTAGAGGATTAAATAGGTTTTTTTTCCTAAAGTAACCCTTAAATTTCAAGTTATTAACCACTTATTTTTCCCGAGCTTTCTCAACTTTGTAAACTTTCTTGTAATATTATCTTTTACATTTATAAATGATCGTTTTGCCCTTCAATAATAAAATACTAAAAATATAAAATAATAACAAGGTTGAGATTCAAAGCAACTTTTCATTGAGTGGTGGTTGCAGCTGTTACTCGAGCATTTTCTATTTATTTTTTAAAAAAATCAGTCTTATTATGTAAGGGTAAAAAACAACTTAATGCATTTTTAAAATAAAAAATTGAACACTTAACATTTTTTATAAATTTATAAATTAATGATGATTCATGATAATAATTTTTAAAGTGAATTTATAAAAAAATCAAGCTTAGATCAACGGTAATATAGATCACAATCCTTAACTGAAAACATTATGAAAATGAATTGTTAAGATAAAAGTTACTCTAGAAAAAAAAAAAAGACAATTTAGAGGAGATAAAATCAGAGATAGAAATCATTAAATTATTGACTACAATTTGAAATATCATGGGCTACTGGACCTCGATTCAGAACTATGATGCAAATCATGAAAGATGCTCTCAAATTTCTTCCAAAATAGTGCCTATGAATAATAACGTCAAAATACATTAATCAAATCTTCCACATTAATCCCAAGTATCAAAGGGATTAATTCCGTCGAAGTACAAATGCTAATAGTTAAATTGAGGACCACAACTCAAACCCGGTCGGACCATGAATGAAACAATTGAGTCTAAATGGTTCGTGTGATCGGACCAAAACGAGGAGAATTCATGTTAACGGCTACATTCTCTTCTGTCTCCAGCTGTTTGAAAAAGAACAAAAACTAGCCGTTGTGACAGCCCTAAAATCTGAAGTGAAACCCTAGCGGCCATCCTTCAAACTCCCTGCGTCCCCTTTAAAATGACGCCATCGGACCCCAAAATTTTCTAACATTTGCAAACTGCTTTCATATTGCAATCTGTCGCTCTTCTCGATCTCTCTTTCCCGTCAAGGGGAAGAACAAGAACAGACGGGCGGCTTCAATCGCGCTCTTAGCTCTCGATTTTACTGCATTGTCCTGGCAATTTCTTGTTTATACATATCTGTCTGATCTCTAACGCTTCATTTGCAGGGTTCTTTAATTACATATTTAAGTTTGCTTAGATTGCGTATTGTTTTTCGTTTTTTCCTGTTTCTGTTTGTTCTTGGATTTGTTTATAGAATGGATGCAGGAAGCTTCTCCTCTGCCTCTGCTACTTCCATGTCTTCCGACAAGAGCCGGTGGTCGGCATCTAATCGCTGTCCTCTTCAAGAAGTCGGCTTCAAGCCCTACATCCCTTCTCTGCGTTCCTCCTCTTCGTCCAACTCCAAATGCCGGCAGAGTGGTGTAAGCCCCCTCGCATCTTCTCTAGTTTAGCTTCGACATTAACGGAATACGTTTTGGATCTTCTGCTCTACTTGTGATTTTGGAAATGATCAGATATTCTTGAATGACAACTCATCTACTACAATTCGGATGTTCTGCAACTCTTCGATTTTTTATATCCGTTTCAGAAAAACCACAAGATTCGACGTTTCAGGTTTTGGATTTTATCTAAGTTCTCAACTCGGTTTGGTTGCCTACAAGTTGATCTTTCATTTGCCCAATCTGCATCCTTTCGTGGTTTACAGTTTCTTGATCCATATGCTGCTAATCGTTTTAATGTTTTTTTTACAAGTAATGATCTTTTTTGCCGGTTTCATGAAGCAATGATCTTTGATCGTGCAAGATCACATTGTTTTGTTTATTTTTTTCTATCGATTTGTTTTTGCAATCAAGTTTCTAAATGTTCCGCTTGTGGCGGATGATTGCAGGGCGACAGATTCATTCCAGATCGGTCGGCCATGGACTTTGATATGGCGTACTACATGCTAACCGAGGGGAGGAAAGAGAAGGAGAACTCTGCGGCAGCGTCGCCGTCGAAGGAGGCCTACCGGAAACTTCTTGCCGAGACTGTGCTCAAGAACAGGACCCGAATCCTTGCTTTCAAGAGCAAGCCTCCGGCGCCGGCTGATAACTTCTTCAACGAATCCGAATTCGCCTCTTCTCACCAGGCCAAGCCGGCGAAACAGCGGCGATACATCCCCCAGTCGGCGGAGAGGACTCTGGATGCTCCAGACATCATGGATGACTACTACTTGAATCTGCTCGACTGGGGATCAAGCAACGTGTTGTCCATCGCCCTGGGAAGCACTGTGTACTTGTGGGACGCTTCTAATGGGTCAACTTCCGAGCTTGTGACCGTCGACGAGGATGTCGGCCCCGTCACCAGCCTCAGCTGGGCTCCCGACGGACGCCACATTGCCGTCGGCCTCAACTCTTCCGATGTCCAACTGTGGGACACGAGCTCCAACCGATTGGTTCGTGTGCTCCGGCATTTCCTCTTCATAATTGGCAACTTTTTTTTTGTTTTCTTTACCCCTACAGTTTTCTGAGATCATGCCTCTATCTGCTTTGTACAGCTGAGAACTCTGAGAGGTGTACACAGCGGCGTCAGAATTGGTTCTCTTGCCTGGAACAATAACATCCTGACGACAGGGGGCATGGACGGCATGATCATTAACCACGATGTCAGGATCAGATCACATGTGGTGCAGACGTACCGGGGTCACCAGCAGGAAGTATGCGGGCTGAAGTGGTCGGGCTCCGGTCAGCAGCTGGCCAGCGGAGGAAATGACAACCTTCTGCACATCTGGGACGTGTCAATGGCCTCTGCGAACCCTGCCCCCGGCCAGAACCAGTGGCTCCACAGGCTGGACGACCACATGGCTGCCGTGAAGGCCCTGGCCTGGTGCCCCTTCCAGAGCAACTTGCTCGCGTCCGGCGGCGGCGGCGGCGACCGGTGCATCAAGTTCTGGAACACCCACACCGGAGCCTGCCTGAACTCGGTGGACACGGGGTCTCAAGTCTGCTCGCTCCTGTGGAACAAGCACGAGAGGGAACTGCTCAGCTCCCACGGGTTCACTCAGAACCAGCTCACCCTGTGGAAGTACCCGTCCATGGTGAAGATGGCGGAGCTCACTGGCCACACTTCCCGCGTCCTTTTCATGGCTCAGGTTTGTACGGGTCATTTATAGCCGTAGCTAAGAAAAATGCCCGAAAGATCGGATTGGTGATGAACAATTGTGTTTGGTTGACATTTGCAGAGCCCTGATGGACACACCGTAGCATCCGCAGCAGGGGATGAAACCTTGAGGTTCTGGAACGTATTTGGCACTCCTGACGCGCCAAAGCCGGCCGCCAAGCCTGCCAATGCCGGACCCTTCGCCACCAGCTACAGTCATATTAGGTAAAATGGCGCACAGTAAAAAAAATTCTTCTGCTGAGGTAAATTAAAAAAAAATTCTGTAACAATAGATATAATTTATCATAAATAGTTGCCCAGAGAAAGAGAACAAAAAATATTTATGGACAGAAAAAAACAGGAGAGAAGAAGACTATGAAGCAACATTATTTACAAACAAAAATTGCTTGCTGTAAAAATGTTTTAGCATTGACGTGGTATTCTCTTGTGCGGAGAACACCCAAATGGCTGTAAATACTAATTTCCATAGTAGAAAAGGCTATCTCTCTCTCCACCGGTGGATGTAGGCATGTTAATGCCGAACCACGTTAAAAATCCTTGTGTCTTGTGGTGGTGCATGGCTTCTTCTCTTCCTCATGTGATGTTTGAATGGTGGTTGTATTTTGCTAGTTGCTAATCCCTCGGCCGATCAACTGGATAACTAAGACTTATTTATAATTTTTAAATGTTCCGAGTATGATTAGATTAATTTCATTACACACACGATGAAACAGTGGAGATTCCCTGCGTACCGGCGGTTGAGGGGACATGCATTAGATTCGATCGGGTAGTGTCACGATGCCAACTATTTATAGGACCCCACCGGCGAGGTTGGTGGTGGATGGGTGTGGGTAGATTCTTATTCCCCGCACCCCCCACCACCCTCAGAATTGGTCGAACCTCTTTCTTTTTTGCCTTTGATTGGAATTTTTATGGGATTTAAGCGCAGCGACGGTGAGAAATTAAAATTGACCCGTTAAAATTAAAGCTCTATCCGAAAAAAAAAGTGTATTGAAATTTTGGAATTACATAGAGTGAGAGAACAAACATTGAAAAAAGTACATGGCTTTTTTTATTAAGCTTATAAATTAAAATGCCCTTACTAAATTAAACTTGGTACCGAAAAAAATGATATTAGTGTGTAATTTCTATTTGTGATATTTTAACCCAAATTATGTTTGTTCATAATTTTATAAAAGTGTGGCTATGAAAAAATCAATCAAAAAAGGTAACCCAAATTAAGTGTGTAAGAAAAAAATAACCAAATCGAAAAAACTAATCCGAAAAATCCATAAATTCTAACTTCGATTAAAAATTAAGTAAGATTTTTTAAAATAATTAAAATCCTACCGAACCAAATATAAACATAGTATCTCAACTTTCGTATAATATTTTAACCCAATACATTTTTTTAAGTATATATTGTTAGATTTAGTTTCTAAAACTATTAATTTTTTAGAACATAGAGTTAAAAAAATAATATTTTAATTAGATTCTTAATCCGAAAAATAGAGTTAAAAAACCACCCAAATTTAAAAGTTGATTTTTTTTCGATTTGATATTTTTAAAAATAATCATGATTTTTTAATTGAAAATTTTGACTTAGAAAATAACCAATAATATTTATTGTTAAAAATAATAAGAGGAAAACGGAGGTGGCGAAGTGTCAACGTATTGGGCACGGTAGGAGGAGTCGCGTCGCCCGGTGGTGGTGTGGGGGCCCTGGAGGGCGCCGAGCGAATATTCTCTCTTCTCCCCTCCACACCACCCCACAACGCGGAACGTGTCGCCTTGCGGAGCGGCGACGACGACGTGCCACGTGCGACCCCCGAAGTGGGGGAAGGGAAGGGGTGGGCCGCTCCAATATCTTTCGGCCGGGCTCGCCCGCGAATCTTGCAATCCCTCCGTCCACGTGGCATGCGTCCCCCTGGGAGTCGTTTCGATGTTTTAAGTTTTAACGTGCTCGAGCGTCGCAACGGAAAGGCACCCGATTCCCTCGCGGGACCATGTGTCGAGCTCCCATTGGCTACCGCCTGTTTTCTTTCCCTCACACCGCCTTGTCTTCTTTTCTCTCGACATCGTCAAAAAAAGAAAGAACTATGGAAAAAAAAATTTATTCGCTACTTTGTTCGCCCAAACTCCTACGTTTTCTCAGATTCGTCGCCGGAATCCTCTCTCTCTCTCTCTCTCCTCCCAACCTTTTATTATTACCACCGCTGAGTACGCCTTTGTTTCTCTTATATCAGTCTGGTATTCTTCTTCTTTGGGGTCCTTTCTTCAGCTTCCAACTGGTCATGAGTTCTGCTTCGAATTTATCGTCGCCAAGGAATATGTAAAGTACTATACTTTTGCAATCCTCGACGGAGCTGCCGGCGTATACTCAGTTCGTCGACAGAGGAGGCTTCATACGGATTCGGCAGTCTTCATACTCTGAAAGAAAGGAGAGGAGAGAGGAATCTAGGAATGGAATCGGCGGGCGAAAACAGCGTGCTTTAGCTTTTGCACATTCCTACTGTCCGGAGGGTGCTCACTTTCGAGAAGGTGGCCACGACGCGGGGATAAGAACTGGAGAGCGATCCAACGTAAGGTTTGAACTCTGAAGTGTGTCTGAGAGAGTGAGAGACATAGAGAATTAATGGAGAGGAGCTACCAGTTCGACAAGTTACAACCATCGTCGCCGTCCATGATCTACGAGGCGGCCGGAGGAGTGGTGCTGTCGAGAGACCCCAAGCCTCGGTTGAGGTGGACGCCCGACCTCCATGACCGCTTCGTGGAAGCCGTAACCAAGCTCGGGGGACCAGACAGTAAGTTGCAGTTCCAATTATGCTTGCGTAGGATTTTATCCTGTCTCGCCATTTATGGCCAAATTATATGGTGCATCTTTCCTTCTTTCACGATTGAGATCTCTCAGTAGGTATCCCATGATCTTAATTAGAGCTAACAGAACTGAGCAGTGCACTCAACTTTACACGATCTAAAGATTCCGGTTGAGAATTCTCCGTCTCTATGTCCAGAACTCTGCAAGATGAAGTCAAATTTAGGACCTGGAAGATTTGGATTGATTTCTGTACACATTTGCTAACTCTGTAATCATTTAAGTTCTCTGTTACAATACCATTCACTGATCGGACCAATGCAAACCATAGATTACGGTTCACTTATGTTCCTAGACAAGGAAAAGCTTGTGATTTTCCGTCTCTGATTACGGGTAAATTTGGGCAGAGGCAACACCAAAATCTGTGCTCAGACTAATGGGCATGAAAGGACTGACGCTGTACCATCTGAAGAGTCATCTGCAGGTCCTTCTTTCCTTCTGGTTTCTGCACTGCGCATATTCTTTTGGCGTCGGTCTCTTTCTTGATCTTGAACTGTGTTCTGCAGAAATATAGACTTGGAAAGCAAACTCGACGAGAAACCGGCATGGAAGCCAACAAAGACGGTGTGCACGCAGTAGTTAAAGTTTTTTTTTGTTAGTTTCTTCACTCCGTACCTTCCTTCTCCATTGTCCTTAACTGTAGCTACGAATCACCTGATTGCAGGAAGCAACACACTTGGTAACAATTATCCCTCTGCTACCATGAGCAACCTATCTGCAGCAGATGATATGGGGTGTGTTTCACGACAACTCCATTGTTCACTTCATTAATATTAATGGTGGCTCAAAAGTTTTACTTTTATCATTTACAATTCATGCTCTTGGTAAATTTTCTTGTCGAGTCCTGCAAAATTTAGAAACCTCAGAGTTTAATGAAGGCCTGGGAACTAAAAAAAACATGGGCTAACGAGTCAAAACTTGTACCATTTTTGCTAGTGCATCAGTGCAGAATTGTGGGCTTTTCTGTCACGTATCTTCACAGTTGGCCTATGCATCCGTCTTGAAAAAGGTTGCAACATATTGCAGGAAAATATCGCTTGCCGAGACGCTACGCTATCAGATTGAAGTGCAAAGGAAACTGCACGAACAACTTGAGGCAAGCTGACCACCATTGAACACAGTGCCATTTTTTTTTCTATCATCTTATATATTCTGAATGACTGAATTATTTACGCGAGGGGTGTTCTCTGATACAGGTACAAAAGAAGCTACAGCAAAGAATCGAAGCTCAAGGCAAATACCTGCAGGCCATATTAGAGAAAGCACATAGCAGTCTCTCTCTCGACATCAACAGTTCAACTCATTTTGAAGCCACAAGAGCCCAGCTCAAGGATTTCAATCTAGCGCTGTCGGGTTTGATGGACAACGTGAACCAGGTGCCCGACGAGAAGAATGCGGATTTCGGGAAGACCATCGTCTCACAAGATGGTGGCCTTCAGAGGCCCAAGAATTCAGGTTTTCAGGTGTACCAGAGGCTGGGAGGAGGAGAGGAGCCTGAGGACATCAAGTTTGCTTCAAATGGTGCTTCACTTCTGTTAGATCTGAATGTCAAGGGAAACTATGAGATGCTTGGTGGAGGTAGAGGAAGCGAGTTGGATTTGCGCATGCCATCGCAGAGAATATAGTTACTTCAGCAGAGATCTTTCTTTCTTTTCTTCTTCTTCTTCTTCTTGTTTTACTTGATTATTATTTAGCAGGCAGCTCGGAGGAATTCCTAGTTGTTGGGAGTTTTGATTCTGTGAATATGCAAAAATTTTCAGTATTGCATTCGCTGCTTCATTATCTTCTGGCTGCAATGGCTGTCATAACTCTGTAATAACTTGGCAACATCACTTGCAGTAGATTTCTAATACGTCAAGAGTGTTAACAAGCTTCGAATCTTCATATATATATTTGGTTTGCTCATCTAATGATGAACTGTGTTTCGTTGGATTATTTGATTGTAGTCGCAAAGACAATGTTAATAATATTTTGAATCTGAACTCAATTGATTCTCTTACATAGTCAACAGAATTTCTCTACGAAAGTCTCGTTTCAGAAAAAAAATTTAGGAGTATTTTGTATGTGATTCGGATTTGATTTATTTTCTTATCACGAGATAGATGTTTTATTTTTAGAGGATTTATTTAGAGTCCCAGTCCGTATATAATTCTTATCATCTGTCAAAGAGAGTGCGTATATAAACTCCTTAGGAGTTTAGACAGAGACTCATTATTGTAATCATCATTATTCCATAATAAAAAGCCGTCGCCGTTTTTCCTCTTCGCGTTCTTTTGTATTTCGTGCGATCCCTCTCTTCCTCTTTTCGTAACAGACAATTTAGAACAGCCCATATGTCATTGTTGAGAACAACTGCTGTGCTACTTGTTGACTAATAAAGATAATTAGTACTCGTTTATCCTGCAACTTTAGCATAACGTTGGCACCTGACCAATCAGATATTAGTATGAGGGTGGAAGGTTGATCATAATTAAATTATCTTCAAGAATCGAATCCTACTAATCAATTATGTCAAGCAAACTTCCACTTTCTATTGTTGTAAAATAAAAAAAATACTTTGTGCACGACTAAGTATGAAAAAATGATGCTACTTTAAATGGCTTGATAAAACAAAATAGATTATATTGCTTTTCTTTTTCAGAATAAATTAACTCTACTTTAGTACTGATACGATGACATTATCAAAATAGTATTCAGATCAATATGTATGAATGTATGATTCATTTGTTTTTTATCTTTACCAAAAAAAAAAAAAAAAAGAAAACATAGCACCTTAATTGGGCTGATAGGCCCAGTCCAGTTAAGTTGTATTGGGCTTCAACTTATTTGATATATTATAATTAACTTCCCAACCGCCTTCGTCTTTACCGTCGAGAATACAAAAATCGCAACAAAAGGGGAAAAGTCTTTTCCCAGCCCCAAACCTTCGCCATTTCATCGAACACTTTGTTGTCCCAGCGCGATTCGACTTGAGAGGAGCGAAGCTTCCTGGATCAAGCACATGAGCAGCAGCAACAGAACGAGGAACTTCCGGCGCCGCTCGGAGGCCGACGACGACGAGAGCTCTACGCCGGCTGCGGCGGCATCGACCTCTGCCGCCACCGTAAAGACTCAAACCCTAGCCAAGCCCAAGAGCTCGAAGCCCCCAGAGGCCCCGAAGCGTCTCAGCTTCGTCGACGATGAGGAGGAGGACGACGATACCTCCTCCGTCACCGCCGCTCGCCGCCCGCCGGTCTCCAGGAACTCCTCATCAGCCGTCGCCGGATTCGGCCACAAGCACACCCCCGCGAAGGATCGGCGGAAAGCCCCGCCCTTGGCACCCACCATTGCCTCCAATGTCCAGCCGCAGACCGGTGAGTACACCAAGGAGAAGCTCCTGGAGCTACAGAAAAATGCTCGGCCGCTGGGCAGTATGCCGCGGCCGCAACCCCAATCGATGCCGACCTCCTTGCCGGACATCAAGCCTCCCAAAATCGAGCGCGAGCGTCCCTCGGAACCTGTTATCGTTCTCAAAGGCCTCTTGAAGCCCACGTCATCTGTCGAGAAACCATTGGAAGAAGAGGAGGAAGATGAAATGGAAGAGGACGGAACATCTAACGGGAATGATAGGGGCATCGGGGACAAGGAGATGAAGCTACCGGCTATACCAGATCGGGCGACCATTGACGCCATTAGGGCAAAGAGGCAGCAGTTTCAGCAGCCCCGCCATGTTGCCCCGGATTACATCTCGCTGGATGTAAGCCGCCCTTCTGCCGGAGGTTCCAGTGATGAGGAGGACAATGAATTCCCTGAAAGAACTGCGTTTCTTGGAGGTAAGTCGGAAGGGAGGACAAAAAGTAAGGGCGTCTTTTATGGTGCAGGGAGAAGTGCACCATTGGCCGAGTCTACCGCACTGGATGGAACTGGATTTAGCATGGTGGTTGATGAGGTGAACGACGAGGACGAGGATGATGAGGAGAGGAAATGGGAGGAAGAGCAATTCAGAAAGGGCCTGGGAAGGAGAATAGATGAGCCTTCTACTCAAAAAGTTAATAGCACCAGCGTTCCAGTTGTGTCGGCCATCAAGCCGCAACAACCTCTCTTTGCAGGAGTTTCCCAACAGCAAATGATGAGCAGCGTGTCTATGTCATCAACATCATTTGGCGTTTCACGGAGCGTGGAGGCCTTATCGATTTCCCAGGAAGCAGAAGTTTCAACTCGAGCTCTGCAAGAGAACATCAGTAGGCTCAAGGAAACTCACAAGAGAGTGCTGAATTCATTGGTAAAGACTGACACTGATATCTCAGTAGCTCTATCAGAAATCACTAATCTGGAGAAGGCGTTGAAAGTGGCTGATGACAAGTATGTGTTTATGCAAGAACTCCGTGATTTCATTTCGGTGACATGTGACTTCTTGAAAGATAAGGCTTTCTTTATAGAGGAATTGGAAGAACAGATGCAGCAATTGCATGAGAAGCGTGCAATTGCAGTTATTGAACGACGAGCTGCTGATGTCGCTGATGAAGCAAATGAAGTAGAAGCTGCTGTGAATGCTGCAATATCAGTTCTGAACAGAGGCTCTGGATCAGCTTATGTTGCAGCAGCCACTGCAGCTGCACAGGCTGCTGCAGCTGCTGCTAGAGAATGTGCAAATCTACCTGCTGAATTGGATGATTTTGGACGTGATATTAATCTACAAAAGCGCAGGGATATTATAAGGAGGGCTGAGTCTAGGAAACGAAGGAAAGCCAAGGCTGATTCCAAAAGATTGGATTTAACAAGAAAGAACAATGGGTCTGAGCTTGTTGAAGGGGAAGTAAGCACTGATGAGAGTGATAGTGAGAGTAATGCATATGATTCTAGCCGGAATGAATTGCTACAGACTGCTAAGGATATTTTCAGTGATGCGGCGGAGGAATACTCTAGCCTTAAGATTGTGAAAGAGAGGTTTGAGAGGTGGAAAAGCTTGTATCCTTCCAGTTATCGAGATGCCTACGTATCTCTAAGCGCACCATCCATCTTCTCTCCATATGTGAGGTTGGAGCTCCTGCAATGGGATCCCTTGCATCATAATGTGGATTTCAATGACATGGAATGGCATGATCTACTATTTGATTATGGGATTCCGGCAAAGGATCAAGATTTGAATCCTGATGACTCTGATGCTAATCTTGTGCCTGAGTTGGTTGAAAAAGTGGTTCTTCCAATTTTGCACCATGAACTTGCTCATTGCTGGGACACACTAAGCACCCAGCGGACTAGGAATGCGGTATCTGCAATGGAGATGGTAATTAGCTATCTTCCACCTTCAAGCAAGGCTTTGCATGAGCTCTTAGTTGTTGTTCGCGGTCAATTGACGGAGGCAATTGGCAACCTTAATGTGCCAGTGTGGAGTACTACTGTGGTAAAGGCTGTTCCAGAAGCTGCAAGAGTTGCAGCTTACAGGTTCGGTATGTCTCTTCGTCTCCTCAAGAACATTTGTTTGTGGAAGGATATCCTTTCACTGCCTATTTTAGAGAAGCTTGCTCTAGAAGAGCTTATGAATGGGAAGCTCCTTCCACATGTTAGGAGTATCATGCCTAATATTCATGATGCCATCAGAAGAACGGAGAGAATAGTTTCATCATTATCAGGGGTCTGGTCCGGTGGTCAGCGGGGCAAATCAGAGCCCACTCACAAATTGCAGACTTTAATTGACTGTGTCGCAGAATTAGGTAGCAGGTTGGAGAGACGCTATGACGCAGGTGTGAGCGAGGAGGAGACACGAGCCCTTGCTCGTCGCTTAAAGAACATGTTGGTTGCACTGGATGAGTACGATAGAGCTAGAACCCTGTTACGGACGTTTCAGCTGAAAGAAGCACTCTGACGCTGCGCATACTTTTCCTTTGTTTATCATGATTCTGTTGTTTCCTTGAAGAATCATTTCTGATATTGTGTTAGTTGAAGAGCAATTTAGAGTAACAGGAATTTGTCACTGTACCAGGAAAAATATTGATGAGCTCCAGTTTTGGTGTAGGCATTTCAACAATGAATATCTTGTTTAATATTGTTTCAATAAACTTCGCGGAACAATGTTTTAAACTTCATGAACGCTTCATGTGTTGACTCAATATTTACTATTGGAATTTTGGAATCCAAATCCCCGGTACTCTCCGTAAGTGGTTGCAACTGTTACTTCCTTGTTTCATGCTTGAATGTAATAATTTCTGTCATTCTGACGTCCTTGTATTTCATGAAGTGCTTGTTAAAAAGGAAAAAAAAACAAAAAAAAAACATATCATTTTGTAATCAGCACGCTTTTCGCTCAAGTTATTTTTGCAACTTTAAGAAATCTTTTGAGCTACTCTTACTTAAGCTTCTGTGAATTTTAAGCTCGACTTGGCAATTAGTCTCCGTTCAGCACGACGATAGCTTGGATTTTAATATTTTTATTTTCCTTCGTCATTGATGGGTGACGTCAATATTGTTTGCCAGGTTAATAATCCAGCCATGGATTTTGCTTCATCAAGAATGGCCTATACAAAGTATCATGCTCAGAGAAAGTGCCCTGGCCTTCTCAAACATGTTCCAACAAGTTTCTACCATTTTGAGCATCATCATATCATCTTACATTCAGCATCAGAAGGATCTTCCTTCAATCTCCATAATCTTATCTTGTGAGAATCAGCAAAACCCTACACTCTGAGACAGGAGGGGTACCCTGTACTCACAAGGCGACGGCATAAACCAGAGATGCAAATTCGAATTACTTTTGGATCAGCTTCAATGCTCCGTCGATCCACCGGTGCCGGCGTAACGGACGGCGCAGCATGAGTTACCATTAGAAACGACATACAGGAAAATTGGTACATAAATTCCTTATTCCCATTGAAAGATAAATCATTACAAGATAACATAATCCAATGGAGAAGGCATATATTATGAGTTAGTTTTAATAATTTGATAATAAGGAATGAATCATGAATGACCATCAAATTAATCAGATATGAGTACGTACTCGGGGCAAAGTTTTCTGCAACCCCCCATTTACTTTCTTAAAATTGTTATGATGGCCTCTTTTAAACTTAAATCATAAATTTGGTTATGATCTCCATCTTTATGAGTAACTTTTAATAATGGTACCTCAACTTTATGTTTCTTTAGTTCTTCATCTTTATTTTATAACATTTTGATCTCCCAACTATTTAAAGATTTGAAATTCAGTCCCTTTCACATATAACAACCTATTTAACCTGTTACCAACTCATGTGGCAGACACACCATCAATTATTTAATAATATGGTATCCACATCAACTGGCATGTAGATAAATACGTTTAACTTAAAAAAATAATATTAACTTAGATGCAATCTAGCAGAATGAAGTGAATAATTAAATATGAATATCAGATACAATTTTTTCAATTATTATAATTTTTTATTACATCACGTACTTCATCAATAATATTCTACTTGTTAATTCCTAAAGTAAACTTTTGGTGTTCAACTCGTCAAATGTTTTTTATAAATTCTAGAGTGACCATGTGTTCAACTCGTCAAATTATTTTTAGCAGATTCCAGAATAGCAATTAGGTATATATCTTTGAAAAAAAAATAATGGAATATAATACGCTCATGAACACTTAAAAAAAGGGATCAAATGTTTTTTTGATCAAATGTTTTAAATAAAAAGTGATATTTCATAACAAAATCAGTAACAATATTGATTTAGAACAACCCAATATTCATAGAATTGTGATAATATTTAATATCCATATAAAATGAATTCATCATCTTAACAAAATATGCTTCATATGATTCATTCATTACAGCTGTAAAGTTCCAAAAATAATTTTCTCCCGTAATATTCAGCTGTTAAGGGATCAACTGCTAAGCTTGTAGAACAATGTTCAAATCATTCAACCTGTAATCAAAACAAATTAAAAATGAGTGCCATCAAAGCAAAGAAACAAAAATTTAACATTGAAACAAAAATCCATCATCACCTGATTGGCCCATAAGTAGATATGGTATCCTGATGAGATGAATTGAAGTCTTTTCTTTTCTGAAAAAGAAGAAAGCAATATAAGAATAAGAACTTAAAGAGTAAAAAAGAAATAAAATAGTATCCATACATGATATCGCATATTATGTCTTATAATTCCACATATGCTACATCTCATTTGGACCCTAGCCTTTTTTGATGATTTATTTCTTTTCGCAGCTGCATTGTTCTCAAGTTCCTCGACTTCTTTTCGTATTGTTGTTTGTGTCTTTCCTCTTTTCCTCGGTTGAAGCGGAGGTAGAATGATTGGCATTGGTTCTTCTACTATTGGCCATTGTTCTTTCCCATTTAAAAGTTGTATAACATGATTTTAAATCTTTATATAGGTCTCAATCCAATAACATTTAACAACATATTTTTTTTGTTCCTCGTTGTTGGCATGAATGCAAGCGACGGCGTGAACACAAGGAATTCCGATTAATTCCCACCTCCTACAAGAACAAGTTCTTTCGACCATGTCAACAACAAATTGTGTACCATACCCATGGACTTGTACTTTGGGACCACCATAAAAAATTGCCAGACCAATCCTTAATTTTTTTTCCAATTTCTTCGTGATTTTGGGACATAAAATTCCATCTTTCTTTTTCATCTCCTTTCTTTTTCCAAAGTCTTGTCATTAATTTGGTTCGAATGATTTCAAGCATTGTGATAATTGGCTTATCTCTTGCATCCAATATATACTTGTTGAAAACTTTTGATAAGTTGTTCAACAATATATCACATTTAAGCTTAGCACAAAAAAAAGCCTTGCTCCAATTAGCACATGGCCTATCTTTAACCCATTCTCTAGCCTCCTTCGACTTTTCTTCTAATTCATCTAAATAATGTTGTTGTATCGCAGGGTAGGAGGCCCTAGCAATGTTCCAAAGTAAATCTTTCAACTCTTTACTTTTGAATCCCTTATTTCTCAAATTGGCATACAAATGTCTCACACACATTCTATGATTTGCAGTTGGAAATATAGCACTTACACTATTCAAGAGTCCCTGCATATTCATTAAAAACAAAACATAAAAAACATTTAAAAGTAGTAACACCAAAATAAAATATAAAACTTAAAACAATTATAATTGTATACCTTTTGTCTATCACTCATGAATGTTCAACCACTCTCATCTGAAATTTCTAAATCTCCTTCAAGATTCTCCAAGAACCATGTCCATGTTGATGTACATTCCTTGTCTTGAACAATGACATAAGCTATTGGAAAAATACAATCATTAGGATCTATGCCCACCGCGGCCAACACTTGACCCCCATATGAACCCTTAAAAAACATCCATCAAGTCATATAAGTGGTCTGCACCCACTCTTAAATACATCGCTCAAAGCTTTGATGCAAATATATATTCCTTTCCACTATTCACTTTCCCAAAAGCCTTTTACAGTGCTACCTAGATTTGTCCTATATTTATACAACATTATAAATTGATCAGAAGCATCACCATGAATCTTAATTAAAGCTGAATTCTTTGTCCTCTATGATTTCATTCTACTAATTGTGTAAAAAAAATCTTGTTTTACTTGATCCATAAGGCCTTGTATTTCCCACATTAGAGAACTTTTGAACATGTTTTCATACTTCATAACCAACCACTTTACAGTTAAATATGATTTCTTGAAAACCTTAGGACATTTATGTGTTACCTCACACCTTTTTATTTGCCAAGTTGTATTTGCTTGATCTTTGAAAGTAAGGGATGAAGCCATAAGCCTCCAACCACACCCTTTACTGCATTTCACGACTGCCCTTCTTTTATCATTTCTGATAATTTTAATTGCAAATCTACTTTTGATTCGGTATTCTCTACAGACTTCCAAAAATTCAAACTTGTTGCTAAATTTCATACCAACTTTAAACTTAGGATTACTCAAATCTCTCTCAATATAAAAAGATGGATATTTAGGTTTCTTACCATCGCCATCTGATGCTCCATGGTCACTTTCTCCATTTGCTGCTTTGACAATAATATGTGTGTCATCTCATATTTTTGCTTGCATAATGGTTGCCTTTCTTGTTTTTTTTTTTTTGCCTTATATATTGCTACTAATTTTGCTTCTAATTCATATTCTTTGTCTCTTGCCTCTAAACTTTCCTCTTCATCAGATATATCATATTCTTCATCTACAAATGCATCTTTAATATTTTTATATTCATTGTCAGTTGCCTCAAAATACCCCTCTGATAAACTTGAATCTCCCTCTGATCGTTCACCATATATTCTTGTTGGATTACATTTGATTCAAATCCACAACTACTAAGAAATTCAGCATCACAAATAGATAAAAGGCTAGAGATTTATTAATTATCCATTAGTTGACTGCATAATTTAAAATATCTTAATATATAAACATGCTTACAGTAATAATAATAAAAAGAAACAGGATAATTAGTAGAAGTTCTAGAAAATACTAATATGAGGCCAATTTCTTTTGTTTAATTTAAAGAACACACACTCAGAGAGGGGAGGGGGTGTGGAATGTTTCTTTTGATTTTATTTTTTAATCTCACGAACACACACGTCTAGAGAGAAATAAAATAAAAGAATGATAAATTGGCATGATCAAAGCAACTAGCAAACAAAAACGAGCAAAAGATGCATATACGCTGTTGTAAAAAAATGGTAGAATAAAACAAAAGAGGATATACGCTGCTGTAAAAAAATGGTGTTGATTGGTATAATGACAACACTATCAAACAAAAATAATCTAGGTTGTGGTGGTAATGAGCTACCAAACAAAACACACTAGCAGATGGAGTATGATCATAAAATAAGTTTAATAGTTACCCGGATTTTCAGAAAAATAGATAAATGAGATTTATTTTATTTAATGTATCTGAAAATCCCAATGTTAATATTCTGAAATTAATTACTTTCGAATTTGATGAAAATTATGAGATAAGATGGTTAAAGAGATAAGAAGGAATTTGAGAGGGATTGGATTTAATTGAATTGTTATTAATTAAATTCGGATTTAATTAAATCTGACAAATTATGGATAGATTAATTAATGATGAATGGCCAAGATTGATTCTAAAAGAGTCCAGACCTAATAGAATTGATATTGCAAATCTGCACCTATAAATAGGCATTAAAGGTGGTTGAAAATCCTTTTTTCTACCAAACAAAATTCTATCCACGAGCCCTCTTTTTTCTCTCGTTTGCACGCAAATTGAGGCACCCCCAAGAACGTGTGATGACTGGATTCGAAGCCTGCACATAGGAGAAGAAGTTCCAGGTGGTGGCCACGAGTTTCGGAGCGAGGACAGAGAGCAATCGCCGGTCAAAATTCGGCATTCATGCAGATTTGTCAGAGAAGGAATTTTGTTGATTTTTTAGCCAATTTTAGGTACGTGAGGGAAATCCCTATGTCGTCAGTTTTCTGCGACATGGAACCCTATTCCCTTCTCCTTCGTACTGTGATTTCATTGATATAGCATATGCATAATTTGAACATAGTATGACATGATTAAGATGGTCGAAAAGTCACGTCGGAACGCACCTTTCCGTCGGCGGCAGAACCCGACCTAGGTTCTGTTGTGCCCGGCCCGAATTTGGTTGAATCCGGACCGAGTTGAACTTGGAATCGGATCGGGTTGTACAACCCGACCCGAGTTCCTGTTGACCCGACCTGGGTTCTGGCTTTGGGCACGATTTGGATTGGATGTGAACCGGCCGACCCGGCCCAAGTTCACTACACACTCGGCCCGAGTTTCCTCTGGCCGAGGTGGTATCGGATGTTTCCGAACGCGGCCCGGGTTTCACCCGACGCGGGCCGGGTTCTGAGGACAGAAATTGTGATTTTGGATAAATTATTATAGATCATTGTATGGCTATTATAGTTTATTGTTCATGATCGTCCCTGATCATATCACACACAGATCTGACCCCATCGTATTTTTCAGATTTGATTTGAGATTTATATCATTTTTATCATGTCATATTATGTGATCCTTTATGATGTCGATCCAGTAGTATTCCTTTGATTGTGTCATTGTCTAACCTAAAGTGAATTGTTAAAGATAGATATTTAGGTTAAACAAGATAAAAGATGAAAACTGCTGGGTTTCCATGTTCTCTGATTATCTCTAAACCTCCTGGATCATTATTGTTATAGTATTGTATGGGGCAGATAGTGTACCTAGAGGCTTGAGACGTCATCCTTTAGGAAAGCTATGTGTCACGACCCCGATTTAACCCGCGAGTTAAACCGGAGTTCACGACTCATTACGGACGATCAAATAAATTTGAAAAAGATTGCGGAAACGTGATTTAATTTTTTTTCCATAACATACATAGGAATGAAGATATCATAAAATAAACTACACAATTTATGATGATCCTTCAGAGCAAATCAATAATCCTTAAGTTTTACATTTCATAAAATGATTTTGCCTTCTTACAACATATAAAATATTACATATGCATTACACATAATCAAACCTCTCGACATCCTAATATAAGGATACGAGGGACTCAAATCTTTCCATCTTACCATGAACCCTTCAAATACTATCACCTCGCATGATTCTCAAGAATTATCTGAAAAATGTTGGAAACACAGAGTGAGCTAAAATAGCTCAGTAAGTTGATAACTCATAATCTATGTGTTACCAATTAATCAATTCGAAGTGACATGAAAAAGCATACAATAATCATAATAGCAAAATAGGTATTTTCGTATATTTGATAATTACATATATATCATACTAATCAAAAGCATCACACTTAACTTGCAATCAATATCATATAAATTATATCAAACATATGCATGTAAATGCAACACTCTCATATGAATGCACGAATCACTAACTGGCCAGTGGTCGGTAGGTGAACTCTAGAGATGGCTCCCATCGTGACCAGCGATGTAGCACTTAGCTCCATTCTACCTCATCCCTTTCGAGGAACAAATCACAAAATGATAGGTGGACTCTAGAGGTGGCCCACATCGCGACTACTCACGATGTGGCACTTAGCTCCAGCCTATCTCATCCCATTACTATGGAACAGAGAATGATGGATTGGACTCTAGAGGTAGCTCCCATCGTGATCAGCGATGTAGCACTTAGCTCCAACCATCAGATATGCAAATGCAAATGAATGTCGATGCATGATTCATCACATAACAAACATCTCCTGACTATCAGAAGATGAATCATATCCAACACCATTTCAAAATGAACAAGATTGCACTTATCGCAATCCATTCAAATCATATCACATATACTTTTCGTAATTGCATTTCTCGAAATCAATTCATAGCACTCTAAAACATATTCAATACATATAATAATCGATGTCACACCGAATTCAAAAGAGGTGAAAACATAGAGTAGGAGAAATCAACTTACCCGACATAAGCGATCACACAAGGTGTTTCCTCATTTCTTTTCCGATCATTCATTTAACCCTATAACAATAATGTACATTCTTATCAACACTTGATGTGGATGCCAACATATATTACATAGATACAATGATGGCCAAGGTTATATATTATTTTCATGCCATGGATCATGTAGTTCAAGTAATTGTTGATTCACATAATCATGACAATTACTTTCTTAGACAAACTCCATATTTCATTATGCATAATCAAATCTCATGAATCTAAGTTTATGTGAAAGTATAATACAACGAGACTAGCCAATAAAAGTTTGAAACTTTATTTTCTCATGATTGGTCCCACGAAAATCAACATCCAGCTTAGGTTTTTCGTTTGACTAGATCGACTGACTGACCTTGATTATATGATTTATATAAATTCATAAACAACTCCCTTATTCATACATTTGATTTTCTCTAAAAGTAGACTTACTAACATCTAAATCATAAAATTATTATAGTCTATATCACTATGAACTGATCATAATAAATTTAATAAATAGTATCCTCTCTAAATCTCGTACGGACATACTGGCTAATGCTTAGTTAATAATTTATAACTTTGTCTATTCATAACCTATTAAAATGAATCAATCGTGTATGAAACTTAACATCAGTATCTGATGTACCGTAAATTATCAAATAATTATATCACCTATTAGATTTAATACTTGATTTACAAAATCGGATAATACTTTCAACATACATGACGACGTAACCCTAAAGATGAGCTATAACTCTTTCTTTAAAAATCTGATTGACCTAATTCCAAATCTCAAAGAAATAGACTCATAAGGGAGTTAACGTGCTTGGTTTCATAATTTATATTATCTAAGATAATTTCCTGAAAAATTATGTGGTGATAGGTATGTTTAAAAATCTAATAACCATATATAGATGTAGCTACTATGTTATTTAAATCTTTTCCTATTTAAAGTCTTTTAACTGCTACAAATTGAATTAGGACCTCAATCAAACTAGGTCTAATACCTATGAATTTCTTAGTTTAATTATAAGTATATGCTTTATTGCATAATTTCCAATATGTTCCACTAGTTCTGTCCGGACAGCGACATATATGCTCATATGATGGTATATAATTTTTCAATAAATAAAATTTTATGATAATTATTTTATTCTCTGGAGACTACACTTTCAAGGAATCATACGGTCCAATTTTGAATTTTCTTTTTAATTCGCAATATAATATTTTGTTAAATGACTAAACGTCCTATTCTAAGATTTAAAGCTAACGGTCACATGCACTTCAATTAATTTTTGGTTTCTAATTAATTGTTCTATTTTTTTTTTCCTATCAATTCGATCAATATCATGAAGATGCTTCTATCTACCCTTGCTGAGAAGATTAAAAGAAATTAAATAGATGCATCTCATACGTACCTTAATTTGATAACTTTCTATCTTCTTTTTCATCTAAATCCTTCCTCTCTTCCATTCGGCCGACGCCTAACATGGGCTCAGTTCTTCTTTCCTTCTTCTTCTTTTTTTTAATCTCTCCCTATTCAAATAATATTCACTGGATATATATATATATATATATATGGCTTTAGCTTGAGGCGGTGGGGGAAAATATATGGATAACTACTAAATAATTAACTAAATATATTAACCAGGTGTCATGTCTTGGAGTATGGCAGTGGCAGTGAGTTACAAGGTAAGAGTATTAGTCCCATAGCTGGTGGGTGCACGGACGAGAGGTAAACAAATTATATATTATTAACTTATGCTACTATGAATATATTTGAAAGATAATTAACTAATTAATTCGCTTAGCTAGCGAATAATCATATTGATTGCTTCAAGTAGTTAACAATATTAAATACAATATGGCCATTGACATAATGATTCCTAAAACCTAATGGATAAGTTAATAAAATCACAATTATTTCATAAATTATTATGAATGAATTAAACTACATATCATACTTAATAGAGTAATTAGCTTAACTAATTTTTAGTTAGGTGTATTAATTCATGGATAAATTTGAGAATATCACACTATGACTGTCCTGTGATGACCATGGTCCTCCGTCATCATAAATATATTATTAGCGCACTATCGAAGGGCGGCTTGCCGTGGCACTGATCACTCACTGGCCTATATAAAAGAGACATGGAGTTTCCTCATAATTGGTTGAGCGCTCCCTAACTTAATCGAATTGAATTGAATCGAATTGAATTGAATTACAATTGAATAGAATGGAATTGATAATTGGGTAAATGCCATAGTGATCAGACATAATTGTTAATTGATATCGATTGGTCCTTTGATCTCTTACCTGATCCTCTTCTATTGATGTATGATCTTATTGACTTATTATTGATCTCTCCATATATTGTTATTGAGCTCTTCCTATATTGTTCTATTATGTGCTCTATTAAATATTGTCCCTAATTATTTATTGATCTATGGTTTTATTATTGAACACTATGGATCTATTTGTTGTTATGATTAGACCCTATGTACTGAGTATTTTTATACTCATGAGTTTTTTCCTGCATCTGGATTCATGCAGGTGAGATGATAGAGGATGGTGATGCAGGTGGTCAGGCTCAGTGACAGAGATGTTGCACATGGTGTAGGATTTAGTCATACTACATTATTGGTTTAGCTTTTATTTTTCGCATATTTAGCATGATGGAGTTATGGACATTTCCAGCTCCTTGACATTAGATGTTGATAGACAATCTTTTATTAATTCCGCATTTTATAGAGTTTTATTTCCGTAAAAAAATTTTTACATAGAATTATGTAACGTCTTTGGGACGACTCTGAGCACGTGATAATCACGTGGATCTCGGAAGGTTACAATTACCCTGCAGATGGAGCTCTACGTTGTGAAGAATACATGAGCGCCGCACTTTAAAACTAGGACACGGATATATTTATTTTCCTGAGATCGAATTAGCAAAGGTTAAAAGGTAGATAAGTTTTTTTAAAAGTTTCTAAAATGGCAAGTAAAATTTTATTTTATTTTTTATTTGTTTATAGCTGATGTGTAATTCTAAATTCGTCATCGCCGGTGAAAGGAACCATTAGTGAACAATTTTAATAGTTGAAGGATCAAAATATTATAAAACAAAAATGGAGGACTAACAATGAATGAATGAAACATAAAGTTGAGGTACCATTATTAAAAATTACTCCCATATAATATGTATCTTCTTTATATACATATGGTCAAATTTGTTCTTGTTGCGCCGCCCTCCTTTTTTTACCCAAGAAAAGGAAAAGAGAAAGTTGGATGGATGCATCTATCGACCAATTTCTTAGCGTATATGACTATGATACGTCTGATTTTATATTTGATAATAATAACTTTTTACGACAAAACATATAATGCAAGCTCCATTGTCTTATTCCATCTCTCTCCTCCTCCTTACTTGTTTCTTATTTTTCGTTGAATATTTCTTTTCCGTAATTACACGCACAATAATTTTCATCAGGCCGGACAACTTTTATTCGTCCCTCGATTAATAATTAATGCACCCACGCCGCCACCCCCACCCCCCCCCCCCCCCCCCCCCCCCCCCCCCCCGTTTAAGCTTACGCTACACATTCCTCCTTTTAGATGCATCATCATAATGCATGCATGCACTGATCAATTGCTCACCAAACCCTGTTGCTGCATCAGCAAACCCCCAAGTGGAGGAAGGAAGGGGACAATTCACCTTTCAATTTAATCATGCTGCTTAGTCATCACGTTTATTTGTCAAGGATTGATCAATCACAAGAAGCAGACGAGGCATATATATCTGCATTATTCATACGAGCCAACATGCATATTTTTCCAGTGTCCAATCCCATTCTTCTATAAAAAAAGTCATTAATCCATATACGTGAGAAACACAAACTTCGTCGAACAGGCAACGGCGGTGGCACCACGATGCAGCGCTTCGACAGGGCAGGGGGCGGTCCGTCGCCGGTGGTACCGCTCCTGATGGTCCTAACTCTGGTGCTGCTGCTCAATGGCGACGGAGGACGACGGGAGGCTGCCTGCAGCGGCGGCGGCGACGGGTTCTCCTCGTTCATCCGCGGCCTCCCCGGGGTGGCGGTTGCAATCTTGGGGATTCATTACTTCCTCGGCGTGGTGCTGCCGTCGTACCAGCTTCCGGGGGCGACGGCGCAACCGGAAGACGACGATGGCTACGGCCTTGGAACGCTGCTCTTCTTTGCGCTCTTCTTAATCCTCTCCAACTTCTTCTGAGCCTTCTTATGGTAACCAGCGTTTTATGTGTGCATACCACAGATATATAAACTTTGTGGATATGTATGTACCAGTTGATCGATTGCTAGAGTTGCATGTGTTAGTTCATATTGTGGCCATGGCGAAATGAAATCAGAGACTTTGCAACGATAAATTTACTTTGTTGAATACAAGAGCAATGAAGAGGGCTAGTCCCAAGGACACGTCCCAAGGTGGCTTTCATGAATTGTCCTCCACTCCACTCCATGAAGTGCTTCAACTTTATCGCCGTCACTCCCTTCCCTCAACCGGACCAACAACTTCATTTCTCTCGAGCCGGCCCTCCTGTATGCATAAGTCAATTGGTATAAGTTGATCATTTACTGCTCACAAGTACATCATGCATTGTTCAACATCTTCTCGAACGCTTCACAGTTCAAGATTTAGCAGAGTTGTAAAACCCGGCCCAGCCCAACGGTGTTCGGACATTGAAATGATTCGCGGATCATCCAAAATCGAGTCGTGGGGTTGACCCATTTTGACATGATCAAATTCGGTAAAAACTTGAGTACGAATTTGACTGATCCGAACGAGTTGAGTTGTAAAATGTAAAAAAAAATTAAAACATAAAAAATTATTAAAAAATCTAGATATTATATATATATATATTTGTTTGAAATTTATGTTTCAACTTCTTCGTTAATCACATATGTATAATTTAGTTGATATTTTTATTTATCTATAGTTACCTCATAAAATTTTTTTATTTAGTAAATATTTGATTGATGATTTAATTTATGCTTATTTTATTATATTATTTGATCTGAATTATTTTATTTGTATACTATATTTTATATTTTTATTAAATAAGATATTACATGTTAATAATATTACAATAATCTTTTTAAGTTATTTTTTTATCAATTTATATTATTCGGTCCGAACTCGATTCAATCGGTTTGATATATCTAACTCATTGAACAATCCGGATAGACGGCCCGATAGGTCTGGTCTCAGGACATTGAGATATAGGTTGTCTCTGCTACTTTCTGAACATGGAAGTTTGTCAACAACCGATTGCACTGATAAAGATGCCATGCGGTGTCAAGTTGTTTCATGCCAAGCTTGAGAGGGGTCGTAATGACACTCCGGAGGACTAGTTCTTCTTCCTTTTTTTGGACTAAAACGCATTATTTATTAGCAAAAAGATCCGAAGTTCTTAATGAAAATATCCAAAGCGCCATAGGCCTCGACACGGCCAACATGCTTTTAATCTCCTACACTTCGGGAGCGAAATGTCCGGAACGCATGTTCAGATGTTTGTGTCATTGACAAAATAATTCTTGACCGCAAAATGAGGAGTAACTATTCTCAATCTGCCTGGCTCCACACCCCTTCGTAAGCCTCAGTCATTTGCATGTGCTCAATCCCAGCCCCCCTCCCCCCCCCCCCCCCCCCCCCCCCCCCCCCTGTGGGAGCTCGCCTTGAGTTTAGTTCGAGAATGAGGTCCAGGACGAAAGAGAGAAGCGAGCAAATGTGTAATGTCTCAGTCATTACAACTAGCTCTATCTGGCTGTTCCGATGCTAAAAGGGCAGCCTGCAAGTGCAACCAATCAGCCTCAATATCCATTCTACAAGCAGCCCAAAAACACAGCGATCGACACAAGTAGTAGGAGACAAAATGAGGGATATGTCTTAACTATCAACCTTGATCACCTTTTTTCTTTTCTTTTTTGTTTCCGAGAAGAACACTTTTTGTTTCCGAGAAGAACACCGGATCTTCTTCGCTTCTTTCGCGATATTTGTCGGTTGCTCTTCTCAATGAAAACATGTTTTCAGAAGTTAAACAGAACACATCTCTATCCAAGTTTCCAAAGATGGCCTGCCACAGTGCCAGATGATGCATCCAACGAACCGAACAGGAACAGTGATCCCCTGTTTCCTGCTGCCGCTGCTGCTCTGTTGTTTGGATATTCCCAGGTGACGAACTTTTATTACGTTCCCCGAAAATATTCAACAAGTAATAACTAAGCCGAAACAAAATCTCTCTGGATTTAATTAACAGAACACGCACCGAAGACAAGATAATCGTAATCAACTCTGAAATTAGTGAATCGATCCCATTCCGAACTTTGTACTTCATGCAACATCTCACCGCGCTTTCTTCCAAACCACGAACAACTAACGAATCTCTGCTGCACACGATCGAATCTTTCCTGCAGATGCATACCACGATTGTGGACAAAATTCTGAACATAAAACTGTTGCAGATCACCACGATAGGAACCTTTTTTAACACACACACCCACACACAAGAAGTGTAGAGAAATTAGGATCATCATTCTCTGGTTAATTACGCCATGTTGGCCATGCATACACCTCCCATATGCAACTCCACTTCCAAGAAAGCCATCAATATGAAAGGGAGTACGTGAATTTATGGACTCGTGTTCATCATCAGCAGTTCATGCATGACAAACGACAAACATCGATCGGACTCACCATATGCATCGTCATAGTAGTTAACTATGAAAACAATCCAAAAAAAAAAAAACAGTTCCTTTTCTTTTATGCTGTAAGATTTGATGCTCTTCCGTACTGACGGCCCCGAGAGAAGACAGAGCAGCAGCGAGTTCAGTGGTAGCCCAATGGCGCCGGAGTATCCTTCAGCTTCATCCCTTGGTAATGGATGTCCTGTTCAAAAATGGCAGCAACAAGTACGCATGGAGTCAATAACGTATTCGTATCGTAATGGACGCACGTAGGTAGTAGGGAACGAAGGATCTAGTTCGGGAACATTGGTTACCGAGGCGAAGTGGTTGACGTCGCGGTGATGGGCCTCGTCGGCGCGCACGACCAGGACGACGTCCCTGAGGGTGGCGTCGCGGGGGAGGCGCCAGTAGTCGATGGCGATGGCCGGCGCGGGCACGTTCTCGATCTTGCCGGCATCCAGGTCCTTGAGGTACTCGGTGTAGGAGTGGATGGCCTCCTCCTCCAGGTAGCCCGTGACGCGGTGGGCGAACTTGGGGGAGATCAGGTAGCCGAGGAAGTAGGCGTTGAAGAAGACGCCCTGCACGGCGATGACGAGCGCGCGCTCGTACCAGCGCGGCTTCGCCACCTCCATGAAGGTCATCAGGTGCATCCGCTCGTTCTCCGCCTCCTCCAGCAGCGCCCGGATCCACCCGCCGCTGTACTCGAACCGCCGCAGCGATCGGAGGTGCAGCAGCATCCCTCCGACCATCCCCGGCACCGCCGCCACCGTCTCCAGCATCATCGCCCGGCATCCGTACCTCCTCTGTTCCATTAATTAATAGAAAACAGTTTGTAAAATACACAGTAACAAGCTACTCCAACAACAGTGGAAAACAAATAAATTAAATAGAGCGAACAGATCAGATCTATCGGAGAAGACGGAAGAAGAAGAGCAAGAACATCTAATCTGTATCGATCGGACGCCATGGCGGCGGGAGCAGCTGCCACTGTTACGTACCTGGAAGAAGATATCGGTAGGAAGACGGAGGGACTTCACCGTCCAGTAGGCGATCTTGTCCAGAAGCGTCGTCGGGACGTGGTGCTTCTTCAGGTCGATGGAGACGTCGGCCTTGTACGTCTCCCATGGCTACAAAGTCAAACATGTTTCAATCGCTTTTCAATCCCCGATCTCTCGGAGTCCAAGCCAAAAAAGAAAAAAAAAAAGGAAGAAGCTGCAAAAACACGCTTACCATGAAGCAAGACCACCTCCAA
Source organism: Pontederia crassipes (assembly GCA_030549335.1). Lineage (NCBI taxonomy): Eukaryota > Viridiplantae > Streptophyta > Magnoliopsida > Commelinales > Pontederiaceae > Pontederia > Pontederia crassipes. Next base: position 59,024,500 of record CM060196.1, on the reverse strand, counting down.
TCGGTGCCATCGTCCTTTTTCACCTTGTTGTTCGGTATGCCCCAGTAGCTACCGACCACCTCGTGCTCGCTCGGGGGATCGGCGCCGGCCTCCCTGGCGGCGTCAGTCTTATTGGCATCCCCGGTCGCATCGTACGCCGGCGCGGCCGCGTGGGTGCTCGCGTAGCGCGACGGAGACAGGAGAACGAACAGCGACCGCGCTGGATCGACGGCGCAGGTTTTCGAGACGAAAAAGGAGGAGGAGGAGGACGACGACGACGGCACTCCGCCGCCGCCGGCAGTGGCGGCTGCGGAGAAGAGTCGAGGTCCGAGGTGGCGGAGGAGCCTGGACGAAGTAGCCATGCGAGAACTCATCAACATCTTTTGACGCAGAAGCAGCAGAAAACGACGAAACTATTCAGAAAATAGTGCTCTTTTTTTTTCCTCTGTGCGATGAATCAAAATGACGAGGTGGCGAAGGCCTCTTTTATATGAAACCACGTCGAGGGGATATTTTTTTTATGTGGACGATGCCGGGAAATTTCTAGGGCCAGGAGGGTGTTAAGGTCATTGCGGACGTCATGCTTTCTTGGGGCTCAAGTCAACATGGCGAACTCATCTCCCCATGGCGTCATGTTGCCCCAATACGGGAAAAGGGCATCACGTGATTGGCTGCTACGTTTGTCAAATCGATCACCACACGCGAGCGACCTTTCACGTGTCAAATGCCGGGGAAAGGGTACTCCCACGTGTCTATCCGCATGTGTTTTGTGAGCCGTATACGTTCCAATGCTCGTATGCACAAATACGTTGTTACCGTCTTTGGCTTCTGGACACCTTTTTTTTCCCCCATTTTGCGCGTTTTTTTTTTGGGCGGGTTGAAATGATGTAATTATAACCGGCAAATGCCTAATTTAGGTTTTAATTGAAATTGGAATCCACGAAATGTAAACGTTTTCTTTAAAATAAATGTTCTCGAAAATTTGCAAGGCGATTATTTAATGGAGAAATTTGACGTCTTTGTTTCTCACATAATGTGCGGGCTCCAAGTTGCAGTTCCGTGAATTTACAAGTTTTAACACATTTTTCTTTTTTTTTCCCCTTTTTTTGTCGTCGCTTTTTGCCCTAACACTATCGGACCATATTTCAAATTAATTACAGTAATATTAAGACAGATCATTTAAAACAATAAAGAATGGCGCTTTTGCGTAAAATACAAGTGAGGTTAAATGGATGAAATAAATATCCTATATGAATATTGATAGAGATTCCCGTATTGCACTTTCAAAATTTTAATATCACTTTTATGGATAATTTTATCTTTATATATTAAATGATATTTTATATATTATTAAAATATTTACTATCAAATTTAAAGAGTAAACTTGTTTTAAAAAAATATATTAAAATTTTAGAACGCAGTAAGGATATTCAACATCCACTTTTAGTTATTTTCAAAGAATAACTAAATTCTTTGTGTTATTCTTATAACCTGAACAGTTTAACTTTAATCTTGAAACAAAGGGGGTGTTTGATATGAGATTAAGGGCTAGACCAATGTGATTGTTCTTAATTTTGTATCCGAACATCTCATAAACAATTTAAGCTAGTCAAATTTTTAAACAATTAAAACCACTTTGAAAACTATAAAACCACTAAGTTTTATTCTTAAAATAAAAACATAACGTTCCTACTAATGACAGGAACAAATAATTTGTTCACGTTTTTATTATTTAATATTAATAATTGCACATAATTAATTATATTTTATTTTTATTATGTTTTATAGAAAAATAGACTATAAATAAATGATACTTAAAAATTAATCTTGTAAATTTTAAAAATGAGAAATATAAAGTCGTGATTAATTTATTATTTAATTAATATAAAATAATTTTTAATTATATAAAATTTGTTAGAAATCAAATAAACTAGACCAATTAATTCTAAAATATTGTTTATTTTAAAAAATAAAATTATTTTATTATGAGTATTTATTATTTTACTTAAAAATATCTATTTTATTTCACTCGAGTATTAACATTTTTATCATGAATATTTATTTTTTTATTCATTATTAAATAATTGCATAACATGGCTTAATAAATATGTAATTTTAAAATATTCAAACACCATTCATCTTTTTTATAAGAACATTTTTCACTATTATTCTTTTAACAAGAACAAAAAAATAAATATTCCACCTAACTTCAATCGATTTTGTTCTCCCACGCTTAACCCCCCCCCCCCCAAGAAAAAAAAAAAGCAGCCTAACGTTATTGAATAAGGTTCCTGAATATCGATACTGGGCTAAGCACCTTTATCCAACTTACGATTGGGCCGAAACAATAACGGGCTGAGCAGGCTACCCCAAGTTCCTGCATTGCTTGCACCTTTGCATGTTTGCTGCATTGTGAGTTTGGTCTTGTTCGCATGCAATTGCAGTTTTTTTAAAAAAAAAATCTCTAATGCCATTTCTTTCAACACAATTTTCCTTTTAACTTTGAGTATCAATATATTAACGGTTTAAAATATCATTCAATATAGGAAAGCTACTATTTCTCTTTAATTAAGCAAATAATGACATTAGTAATCATTTTTCCCGCACAAGACATATACACAAAATATAATTGTATGTCATTTTAATATATGTTGTTCTTTTGATCTAAACAGAAATATAATTACAAGTGTAACGACGACAAAATCACACATGGAAACAAATATCCAAAACATGGAAATATCAAAGAAAGGAAAGGAAAATTCGAATTTGAATTCAAACCAGAAAAAAAAGAAAACGAACAATTTAAAATCGGAAGGAAATATCCCCTCCTCCCATTTCCTTCTCCAAATCGGATTCCCCCAATCTCTCCTTGATTTCGGCCGGCCGCAATTATAAGAAGGCACGAGGAGGAACCCTCATGCCCTCCTTCGACCTCCACGAATGGCGCATGAACGACAGAGCGGCCAATAGGCGTCCGGCACACAACAACCTTCCTTGAGACGTCAGTGAAGGTTAGCCGCACCCTCTCGTCGGCCATGACCGACTAGGAACGGAGAAATCAATGCAGGAATCGTCAACGAACGGAAAGCGATCGGAAAAGGTACTTTAAATGTTCTAATCCCCTTAGGCTATGATTTGTTAATGCCCCCATATTGATCTAGAGATCATGAACTACATTTTTATATTATAACCATTACAAATCGACGGTTGGAGAAGGAGAAGAAGATGGACGCGATCTACGCACCAACAACCCAGCCTGCGTCATTGATGACTCGGCCCGGGTATAAGCATACCCGGCCCGAGTCATCCTACCGATGACATCACACAATCCTCGAACATCGATCCGATCGGGTCAAATTCTGACTCGGCTCAGGTCGCATCGACCGGTCGATCGGATCGAGCACGAGCTCGGCCGGGATGGCGATCGGTGTACAGCTCGCAACCCGACACGAGTCGGATCCCGACTCGGACCGGGCCATGAGCCTTAATCCCCCGACACTGACCTGACCCGAGTCCTCCCCACTTCGATCTGGGTTCTGTTGGGCAGACATAGACGCCCTTTTGTTTAGGATGAACTTTTCTAATTGGGCCCCGTTTCTGACAGGTCACTTGAGCCCATGTCCAATATTGTAAAGAATGTAATAGACCTTTCTCCCTCAGAAAAAAAAGGATATGATTTTATCTTTTTTTCTGATCTATGATTTTAAACTTCACAAATGATAAATAAGATAAGTAAAGCAAAGATGGCACAACAGAATTGCTATGTGTCGTCCAAGGTACAGAGTAAAGATCATGATATAGTACAGAGGATGGGTAAGTAGTTGAGCTGAGGAAATAGCGAATTGATAAGTCCTTAACGACCATTGCTCCTGGGGTACGGGTCCTCTCCCACTTATATTTCGAAAAGAGTTATGCCTTGACATTTCTCCTTCCTCAAAGAGGACATTATATTGATTACAGAGTATAACGCCAGAGGGACAAGTAGCATAGCTAAGGAGACAACGAAGATACAAGTCTTTAACGACCACTGTTCCTGAGGCACAGATCATCTCCCACCTGTACTCCGAAGAGGGTATGCATTGGCATTACATCTCTCCCAAAATGGGCATCCCTGACTTCACGGAGTTCAGAGAGGCACATCTGACATCCCAACCTAATAAGGTCGAGCTCGCATAGGACAACAAACTTCAAGGATTGCATAGTAATGTAAAAGATGTAATACAACTCATGGCAAAGTAAAGTATAATAAAGCATTAGAAATAAAGCACAGTAAAGCACGATAAGGTAATGTATAATAAAGCATGGTAAAGTAAAGCACAGTAAAGCCTGACAAAGTAAGGTATAGTAAAGCATGTCATGGTAAAGCACATAAACATGCTATAGTAAAGATAAATCATTGTCATAGTACAGAACAGAGTATGAGTATAACAAAGAATAAAGTATAGTTATGATAAGGAATAATTTATTGCTTATCCATTATGAATTTTCGCATGATTTGATTATCAATTATAGACTATGTTTTCTATGGTATTGGGTGTTTTCGCTCACGGATATTTTATGCCTCTGCATTTGAGATTTTGCATGTGAGAACCTTGCTACAGAGGAGTAATGGAGAACGCAGAGCTCGAGGATCGCTGCACATGACTCATCAAGCATTAGTTGTCTTTTTCTTTCATTCACATTAGTTTGTTTTCGCATTAATAAATAATTTAGTCTTTCCTTTTGAAACTAGACATGTGGCCATTTATTCAGACCTATTGGATATTTTTGTCATTTTATTTCCATTTATGGATTGCATTAGATGTGGTGTCTTTTGACATTCTAGAGTTCTTTCTTCCGCAATAAAGTTCTCATCGAGTTTATTATTATTTTATTCATTATCACATGTGCTATTTGTTGAATGGTCGAAGTCATAGTATGGTCAAGAGTGTAGCAGACAGTGTAGTGTCTCCGGGGTCTACGTGATTGTCGACGTGATAGGAGGGTCGATTTTGAAGGTGTTACAGCTTGATATCAGAGCCTAAGATCTTGGCTTCTCATAATTCATAGCAGGGTGTAGGTCAATGCATTGTCATTTACTGTTCATAGTGTCCCATGATCATAGCATGTGCAAGCATCTTGAGCAGCTGCAACTCCACTACTCAAATAAGTATTGAATATATCCCTTATATAAATTTTATTTTTATATGGTCACATTATCTCTATTGATGCCTCCTCGACTTATTACTACACGAGCCATTCGAGGAGGAAGGAGAATCTTCTATGTGATGGAAACGAAGAATCGGACCCCAACACCCTTGGAGCGAGAACAAAGGCAAGGACACGACCAAGGTCACGGTCGAGGTCATGGACATAATGTACCACCTCCCACAATCCAAAAGGAATATGAGCACTCTGATATGGAAAGTGTTAGTAGTAACCAACCAATGATGTCTCCACCATCAATAGAGCCTACCGAAGATATTGTTCAAAGATACGCGGATATGCGACTCGATGTAGAACTGGAGAGTTCACCACTACGCAAACACCGTCGTCGTTGTCTACTCACAGAAGAGCCTAATTATTGTACTCATTGTAGACAGATCGGACATTTCTTCTGCCAGTGCTAGAATTCTGACGATGCTTCTCAGCGCAATTAAGCAAGAACTTCTCAACGCAATTAAGTGGCACACGATGCTTTAAGAGTCAGAAACATTAGAGTTTCCTAGTTTTGGTTTTAGTTGGGTGTCTTACTTTTGGATATAAAAACCTTTTATTATAATGAGCTTAGTATGATCATTACTGCCAAATGGGCCTTCAATAATATACACCTTTACGAGAGATGCTAAAGACTAGCGGAAGTGAACAAAGGCAACTGAGTTCCCCGACGTCAGGGTGATAGCATGGGCGGATTTCCGCAAATTATTTGAGGAACGTTATTTTCCTGCATATCAAAAGGATCTGAAGCAATATGAATACTTGAGCCTGAAACAAGGGACTATGACTGTGTCCCAGTACTTGACGAAGTTTATCCGATTGGATAAATATTCGAAAATGAACATGGATGAACTGTCCAAGACCAATCGCTTTGTGGAAGGACAGCAGCCAGGGATGAAGACGAAAACACGACCCGACAACTGCCAAACCTTAAATCAAACAGTTCGCTTGGCCACCTTGATGGAAAGAGACCATCAAGAATGGCAAAGAGACAAGAGAGGGCAACGGGATGTGGCACAAAAATGGCCCTTTCGTAGGAATGACCGTCAGCAATAATGACAGGACCAACGACGGGGCAACCGGCCTCGCTTATATTAGGCACCGTAATAGCATGATCGTTCTCTATATGAGCAGCCACCCCAACAGCCTCGATACCACCAAACACCACCACCACTACAGCGTCCTCCTCAGCAAGCCCTACAACAGCAGTGTCAATACCAAGATCAGCGGCCCCCTCAATAGCCGTCAAGGGAGACCAATACCACAACAGAGACAACAGCCACATAGGGCCCCTCAAGCGCCATCCGCACTTGGTGAGTGGGTCTTATGCAATACTTGCCGCAGGACTCATGCAAGCGAGTGTCGCATGAAGACAGAAGCATGCTTCCACTATGGGAAAAATGGCCACATAGCGATGCACTGTCCGCGACGTAGACCACTTGTACAAGGGAGACTCTTCAACCTGGAAGAAGACGCTACACAGAATGACGCTGAAGTCATTCGAGATACGCTTCTTATAGCCAAGCTGCCTACTATAGTTTTATTCGATTCTGGAGCCACTTACTCATTTATATAAGAAGAGTGTGTTATTACCTTTGGGCTAACCGCCAAAAACTTAGACTACAACACGACTACACTCACACCACAAGGAATCATACACACTACTATATACCTACCTGATGTCCCAATAGAAATAGGGAAAAAGGATTTCTCCGTGAACATGGACTAGTTAACTGTCCATGATGCTTCTATATTCTGTAAGCAAAAGAAGATTATCATAGAAACCCAGAGTAAAGACAAATTCATAGTTAGAGGCATAGCTCGAAAAAAATCAAAGATCATGGTGTCCGTTATCAAAGTGCACAAACTTCTTCGGCAAGAGTGGCGAGGACATCTGGCAAGTGTTATCAAGACCGAACCCACTAAGACACTTCAAGATATAGAAGTCGTGAGAAAATTCATTGATGTGTTCCCAGAAGACATTAGTGGACTACCACCCATAAGAGAGAAAAAATTTCTTATTGAATTGGTACCCGGGACGACCCCCATTTTCAAAGCCCCATATCGTATAGCTCCGGCAGGGATAAAAGAGTTAAAGACCTAGATTCAAGAGTTGTTGGATAAGTGTTTCATTAGATCCAGCGACTCACCATGGGACGCTACGGTCCTGTTCGTCAAGAAGAACGATGGCTCACTAAGATTTTGCATGAATGCTTAATAAGGTCACAGTAAAGAACAAGTACCATTTACCCCGCATTGATGACCTTTTCGTTCAACTGTCACAAGCAAGAGTTTTCTCCAAGATCGATCTGCGGAGCGGGTACCACCAACTCATGGCAGCAAAAGAGAACATCCCCAAGATGGCCTTTAGGTAACGATATGGACACTATGAGTTCCTTGTGATGCCGACCGGATTAACCAATGCCCCAACAGCATTCATGAACCTCATGAATTAGACTTTCAACGAGTATCTTGACAAGTTCGTGATTGTCTTTGTCAACGACATCCTCATCTACTCATCAAGTAAAGAGCAACATGAGGAAAACATTTGAGGAATGTCTTAGAAACTTTATGAGAGATGAAATTCTACGTAAAATTTTCTAAATGAGAGTTCTAGTTAGAGAAAATGATGTTCCTTGGTCATATCCTCTTCAAAGATGGACAGTGGATCCTGCAAATGTCGAAGCAGTGTCAAATTTGACACAACTGAATAATGTCTCCGAAATCAAAAGCTTCCTCGGCTTAGCGGGATATTACAGACGTTTTATTAAAGATTTTTTCAAACCGACGCTACCACTCACGAAGCTTACAAGAAAAGAGGAGAAATTTATTTGGTCACAAAAATGCAAAGGGAGTTTCCAAGAATTGAAAAAGCAACTAACTTGAGCATCCATCCTTATCTTACCATCGGACAATGGTGGGTACGTGATCTACAGCGATGCAGTAGTACGGGACTCGAATGTGTCTTGATGCAACACGAAAAAGTCGTGACGCATGCATTAAGACAACTAAAGAAGCACGATGTCAATTATCCAACCCATGACCTCGAACTTACAACAGTGTTCGCCATTAAACTTTGACGATGCTATTTGTATGGAGAAGAGTTCGTGATCTACACGGACCACAAGAGCCTGAAGTACGTATTTACTAAGAATGACCTAAACATGCACCAAAGGTGATGGGTGAAATTCCTGAAGGACTACGAATTTGCTATTAATTACCATCCTGGTAAGGCAAGCTCAGTGGCCGACGCTCTCAGTCGAAAATGGGAAGGAACAGTGACCTTCATGCGCCTCCGACAATTTGAACTAACGGAGGAACTTTTCAAATGGGCACCCAGAGTAAGACCGAATGGTTCGTTCATGATGATGCAGCGGATTGAGTCTGACCTCATTGGAAGAATCATAGAAGCACAGATTGAACATCCTAACTACTAGTCCATTATGATAAAAACTGATCAAGAAGTAAAGGATTTCAAAGTCTCCCTAGATGGTGGTATTTGGTACCATGATCGCTTATGAGTACCAAAGAATCCAACTCTTCGAAGGGAAGTCTTGGATGAATGCCACAAATCAAAGTTTGCAATTCATCCAGGAAGCACAAAGATACACAAGGATACTCAAAGGTGTTTTTGGTGGCCCGACATGAAAAAGGATATCACAGAGTACATCCCTAGATATATACTCTACGAGCAAGTTGATGTGGAGCACTAGAAACTGGGATTTCTCGTTGGAAATGGGAAGAGATAGCCATGAAATTCATCACAGGACTTCTGCGAACTCAGAAAGGGCATGACGCCATCTGGGTAATAGTAAACCCACTCATCAACTCGGCTAACTTCTTACCTATCAACATAAAATAATAACTTGATAGTCTGGTGGATCTGTATGTACAGGAGATCGTTAGACGTAATGGAATTTCATCAATCATTATGTCTGATAGGGATCCCAGATTTACCTCTAAGTTTTGGAAGAGCCTCTACAATGCTTTCAGGACAAAGCTCCGATATAGTACCGCCTTTCACCCATAGACTGATGGTTAATGAGAAACGACGATCCAAACTCTAGAAGATGTGCTTCGTGCATGCGCCTTGGATTGGCATGGTAGCTGGGACAACCATTTCCCCTCATCGAATTCGCCTACAACAATAGCTACCACGCGAGTATAAAAATGTCCCCATTTGAAGCATTATATGGTCAACCATGTTGTTCCCTGATAGGTTGGGGCAAAGTGGGTGAAAGGAAGTTATTAAGCGCGGAACTACGTAAACAGACCCAGTAGTACACGGACCGTATCGAACTGATAAAGAAGAGGATGAAATCGGCCCAAGATCGATAAAAGACCTACGCAAAAAAGAAGCGACGAGAGCACATGTTCAAGACGAAAGATCAAGTCTTACTCAAAGTCTCACCAATCAAAGGAGTATCCTTTCGAAATTTTGGATATGGTTAGATATTCAACGTGTAGGTTGGCTCTACCTCTGACATATGTCAAAGTGCACAATGTTTTTCATGTCTCGCTACTATGAAATACAAGCATGACTACGCCAACGTGATCCAAATTGAGAAAACAAACTTTAAGGAAGATCTAACATATGAATAATAGCCCGTAGAGATCTTGGAGTACCACGAGTACCAAAAAAGGAAGAAGAAGATATCATTAGTCAAGGTGGCATGGAAGCATCACCATGGAACAGAAGCAACATGGGAGTTAGGGTCGGAGATGTGCAAAAAGTTCCTCGGACTGTTCGGTAAGTCCTAACTCTAGTTAAAATTCGAGGACTAATTCTCTTTTAAGAAGGTAGTAATGTAACAAATGCAAAATCACACATGGAAACAAAGATCCAAAACATGGAAATATCAAAGAAAATAAAGGAAAATTCGAATTTGAATTCAAACCAGAAACAAAAAAAGGTAATGAATAACTTAAAATCGAAAGAAAAAATCCCCTCCTCAGATTTCCTTCTCCAAACCGGATTACCCCAATCTCTCCTTGATTTCGGTCGGCCGCAGCTATAAGAAAGCACAAGGAGGAACCGTCGTGCCTTCCTTCGACCTCCACGAACGGCCGCCACCATCAACCTTCGCCTCCCCTATTCTTCCTCTTCTTTTCTTCCGGCTAGCGATGCACGAACGACAGAGCGACCAACAAGCGACCAGCAAGCGTCCAGCACACAGCAACTTTCCTCGAGACGTTTGTGAAGGCCAGCCGCACCCTCCTCGCCGGCTAGGACCGAACTGGAATGGAGAAATCAGCGTAGGAATCGTTGACGAACAGAAGTCAATCGGAAAAGGTACCTTAGATGTTCTAATCTCCTTAGGCTATGATTTGTTAATCATAAAATGTGTGTGATGCCCCCATATTGATCTACAGATCACGAGTTATACGATTTTTTCACTAACCACCACTAAACTATCACAAATTACCACATCTAACCTGATCACTAGCTGATCATATTGAGTTTTCACTCCATTTATACTTAATTTTATATGTATCGAGACCCTCAAATTGCCTACATTTAGTTAATTATGCCTAGAATGCATGTATTTATCATTTTTGCATAACACCAATCTGCATTGGGTAATTGAGCTGATTTTAGTTGCTGTCCTAATTCATACTTGTTTAATTTCTATTTGAGGACTTTGATGCTTGTTGTTTTTGCTCTTCAAGCAGGTAATATAAGACTGCAACTAACTGAAAAAGGAGGGAGGGTCCACTGATTTGCTATCCAAAAAGTAGAATAATCTACTATAATTTTTTAGGGCTTGGACAGATGGCAAAATCATCAAGCTATAGAAGCTTTTGATTTGCATCCAAAGGTGAGGAGGAACCATATAAAAGCTGAAGTAATGCAGATGAGGAGGGGAGAGCCTCCATTAGCAAGGGTAGCTGGACCAGGAGCAAGAAGGAGCTGAAGAGGAGCAACATTATGATACTTGTCGACAGATTTATATCATCTGATTTGTATCAATTTTCTTATTTGTTTTGCATCAATCTTTGTATCTATGATGAGCTAAATCCCATCTCTCCTATGATAAGATAGTAGTCTAATTACATGTTATGGATGGATGATGAACAAGTTGTTTCCCTTCTCTGATATTGATTCTAATATTCTGATTTCTATTGGAATCTATTTTCCTATCATTTTGAAATCCTAATTCTATTGGCAATTGAGAGGTTGACTATGATTTCTTTCTTGTCCAGAAATGAATCAAGATACAATGATAGTTCTCTGATTCTCATCTGTGATTATGTGTTGAATGCATCCAATTGATTTGTGTTAATGTGGACTTCATTTGTAATTGCAGCCGAGAGGTTTATTTTAGGTCCCCTTGATGTTTAGAGATAAACCAAGAGCATTAGCATTAGTATTGGATTTAATTACATTTCTGTTTAGTTAGTTGAGTCAATTGTTCCATTATTATGAATGTGAATTAATTGTGGTATCAAATTTAAACTTACTTATTTGCCAAATTTAAGAGGACTTTGGCAATATCAGTAAGGTGCTAATTCTTATGCTTAATGATAACTCAATATCAGTGAGGGTCCCTTTCTAATTCAACCTAACTAACATTCATATGAGAATATGATAATTAGTTCTCATTTAATTATGCTGTGAGAACATCTCTTTTTTTTGTTGAATGACTTTGCATTGTTGAATTGTTCCAATCCATCCATAACTGAATTAGATGATCCCGATTCCTAGGAGAATCTCACATAGTTACTCCCTTTTAAATTTTCAGCTCAGTAATTAGATTTCATTTTAATCACTTTAACACTAAAAATAGTTATTTCTTAATCATAGTTCAAATCTGTTTTTACTTTTCTCCATTTCACTGTTTTAGCTACTTAGTCTAGGAATAGTTTAGTCTAAATAGTGAGTCTTTAGTCTTAAATCACTGTGGATACGACATTGGAGTCTACTCTTCTGATCTGTGCACTTGCAATAGAGTGAGTTGAGGAGTTTGATCAAATTTTGAAAAATTTCACTCTATCTCAATTCTGACCCATAATTCAGCAAGTCATCACTACTTCACACAATTCACATCATAACTCCATACTATAAACTTTATTTTTTTTGGTACCTAAACTATCACGATTTTCCTAGTTTAGTCCTTCCGTCCAACTCCGTCGACTTATCCGTTATTTTTTGTATTTATGAAAAGTCTATTATACCCTACTCTCAATTGAATTCTATTTTTATATAAAATAATGTATAATAATAAATATAAAAGTAATTAAAAAAGGAAAAGATCACGTGGAGGAGGACTCTTCGTCGACCTGCGTCGTAGGGGGGCGGCAACCACCCCCGCTTTCTCTTTCCCTGCGTTGGGAAACAGGGCCGGGGGGTCGTCGCCCCCTTACGACATAGGGGGGCGGCGACCCCCCCCCCTCTTTCCCGACGCCAGGAAAGAGAAAGAAGGGCGTCTCCCTCCTCGTCGTTGTCGATGAGAGGGGTGGCGATGACCCCCCTCCTCCTCCCCTTTCTCTTTCTCGGGCTACGAGCCCCCTCCACGTGGTTTTTTCTTTTTTTAATTACTTTTATATTTATAATTATATATTATTTTATATAAAAATAGAATTCAATTTAGAGTTGAGGTATAATAGATTTTTCACAAATACGAAAAATAAAAAATAACGGAAAAGTCGACGGAATTGAACGGAAGGATCAAACTGAAAAAATCGTGATAGTTTAGGTACTCAAAAAATGAAGTTCGTAGTTTAATATTAGATGTGATGATTCACGATAGTTTAGGGGTGGTTAGAAGAAATAATCCTTTTTCATATCATAAGCATCGTGAATCGACGGACGGAGAAGGAGAAGAATATGGGCGCGATCTGGGGCCCGGGTCATCCAGAGCGCGGCCCAGGTATAAGCATACCCGGCCCGAGTCATCCTACCAATGACGTTGCACAATCCTCGAACATCAACCCGATCGGGTCAAATCCGACTCGGCCGGGGTCGCATCAACCGATTGACCGGGCCAAGCACGAGCTCGATCGGGATGGCGACCGGTGTACAACCCGCAACCCGACCCGAGTCGGATCCTGACCCGGACTGGACCATGCACCTTAATCCCTCGACACTGACCCGACTCAGGTTCAGTTGGTCAGACGTAGACACCCTTTTGCTTAGGACGAATTTTTTTAATTGGGCATCGTTTCTGACAGACTCACTTGAGATCATGTCTAATATTGTAAAGAATGTAATGGACATTTCTCCCTCAGTAAAAAAGGATATGACTTTACCATTTTTTTATCTATAATTCTAAACTTCACAAATGATAAATAAGATAAGTAAAGTAAAGACGAAACAACGGATTTGCTATGTGTCGCCCAAAGTACAGAGTAAAGATTTTGGTATAGTATAGAGGAGGGATACGTAGTTGAGCTGAGGAGATAGTGAATCTATAGGTCCTTAACGACCACTGTTCCTGAGTACATGTCCTCTCCCACCTTTATTCCGAAAAGGGTTATGCATTGTCATTTACATTACACCTCCCCCAAAGTGCACTTCCCTAGCTTCACAGAGTTCAAATAGGCACCTCTGACATCCACTACTAGAAAATTGTCATTTTTCGACGGGCAATTTTCGACGGATTTTATGACGGAAATGTTTGCGACGGATTTTTCGACTGTTACAATCGTCGAAAATGAAAATAATAAGTTATATAATTTGTTATATTATTATTTTATTTTTTGACGATTAGGAACGTCGATATTTTTTACGGATATCCATCCGTCGCAATTTCCGACAGATTTTCCGACGGTTACAACCGTCTGAAATGGAAAAATAAATTATGTAATTTATTATATTATTATTTTATTTTTTGACGATTAGGCACGTCGATATTTTCAACGGATATCCATCCGTCGTAATTTTCGAAGGATTTTTTTACGGTTACGATCGTCGGAAATAAAAAAATAAATTATGTAATTTTTTATATTATTATTTAATTTTTTGACGATTAGGAACGTCGATATTTCTGACGGATATCCATCCGTCGTAAAATCCGTCGCAATTTTCGATGATCGTAACCATCGGTAAGTGTATAATAATATAATATGAGGAGTATTTTATTAATATAATTAGCGATAATTCAAACCGTCTTAATTTCTGATAGTTTTGACCGTCGGTAATAATTAGTGACTGTTCAAACCGTCGGTAAAATAAAAAATAAATATTATATATAACTAAATATAGTATTTTATTTTTACAATTAAATAATTTTCGACGGTCATAATCGTCGATAACTTTAAAAATAATTAATATTTGCTTTTCCGACGCCCAGAGCCGTCGGTAATTAAAATTTCGTTATCCTGCTTTTTTTGTTTTCCCGCTTTCTCATCTTTCCACCTATATATATAATACCCCCTTTTTTTCCTCCTCTCGTCTCTCCCTCCTCTCCCCTCTCTCTCCCTCTCCCTCTCTTTCTGAATCGGTCGTCGGCGTTTCTCTCTCTCCGGCCTAGGCCGCCAGGCAGCCAGATCCAGTCGCCTGGCGATCGGATCGGTCGCCTGGCGGCTGGATTCGGCCGCTGGCTGCCGAATACTGTCGCATGGCGGCCGGATCCAATCGCTGGCGGCCGGCAAGGTCGCCTGGCGGCCGAATCCAGTTGCTGGTGGCCGGCTAGGTCGCCTGGCGATCGAATCCGGCCGCAGGCGACCGCTCGGCTGCTGGACCGCTAGCGGTCGGATCTCGGCTGCTGGCCTTCGAATTGCCCACTGGCGGCCGAATCTAATCGTCGGCCGACTAATTTTTTTATATTATAAAAATTCTTTGGGGCGGTTTCGACCGTCAAAATTTTCGACGATAGCAACCGTCGATATTTGCGGCGGCCGCAAATATCGGTGGTCGTGACCGTCGAAAATTCGTCAAAATTTTCGACGATTCTTTTCTAACCGTCGGAAATTGATTTGTGACGACCATTTTTTGGACGAATGTGATTCCGTCGGAAACGTCATTTCCGACGGTTTTGGGGGAAATTACAGACGGTTCGGACTGTCTGTAATTCTCCTTTTTCTTGTAGTGATCACAATCTAATAAAGTCGAGTTTGCATAGGACAACGAACTTCAATGACTGCGTAGTAATGTAAAAGATATAGTACAACTCAGTGCAAATTAAAGTATAGTAAAACATGGTAAACTAAAGGACATTAAAGCATGACAAGATAAAGTATAGTAAAGCATTGTAAAGTAAAACACAATAAAGTAGGACAAAGTAAGGTATAGTAAAACATGACATGATAAAACATGACATGGTAAAACACAGAGCATAGTAAATATAAAGCATGAGTATAGCAAAAAATAAATTATAGTTATGATAAGGAATAATTTATTGCTTTTCCATTATGAATTTTCGCATGATCTAATTATAAATTATAGTTTATAGTTTCTATGGTACCGAACGTTTTCGCTCACGGGTATTTTTTGTCCCTGCATTTGAAATTTTGTAGGTGAAAACGCTACTACAGAGGAGTAATAAAGAACTCAGAGCTCGAGAATCACTTCACATAACTCATCAAGCAATAGTTGCCTTGTTTTTTCATTTGCATTAGTTTATTTCCGCATTAATAGATGATTTGGTCTTTACTCTGAAACCAGACATGTGGTCATTTATTCATACTTATTGAATATCATTATCATTTTCTTTCCATTTATGAGTTGCATTAAATGTAATGTCTAGAGTTCTTTCTTTCTCAATAAAAGTTTTATTGGATTTATTATTATTTTATTCATTACCTCGTGCTTGTTGAATGATTAAAGTCATAGTACGATAAAAATGTAGCAGATAGAGTAACGTCCTCGACAAGAGGGTCAATTTTGAGGACGTTACAACTAGAATATATAATTCATACATCAGAACAAATAAGCATACTTACACTACTACATTATGCTTGATCAACCTTATTTTTACTTCTCATGATCGAATGATCATGATCATCTTATATGCATACAAAAAGAACACTCGCTCAGTGGTAGCCGACGGGTCCGTGCGTGTCCTTCAGCTGCAGGCCTTGGTAGTGGATGTCCTGAAGGAAACAAAAATGGCGCATCAAGGTCAGTAAACAACAGTAATGAAGGAGACAACAACAAGAGACGAAGATGATGACTGATGAGGCGTTCGTACGGATGCAAAATGGTTGACATCCCGGTGGTGCGCTTCGTCGGCGCGCACCACCGTGACGACGTCCTTCAAGGTGGCGTCGGCGGGCAGGCGCCAGTAGTCGATGGCGATCGCCGGGGCGGGGATGTTCTCGACCTTGCCGGCCTCGATGTCCTTGAGGTAATTGGTATAGGAGTGGACGGCTTCCTCCTCGAGGTATCCCGTGACGCGGTGGGCGAACTTGGGGGAGAGCAGGTAGCCGACGAAGTAGGCGTTGAAGAAGGCGCCCTGGACGGCCAGGACCAGCGCGCGCTCGTACCATCGCGGCCCCGCCACCTCCATGAACGTCATCAGGTGCATCCGCTCGTTCTCCGCCTCCTCCAGCAGCGCGCGGATCCACCCGCCGCTGTGCTCGAACCGCCGCAGCGACCGCAGGTGCAGCAGCATGCCGCCGACCATCCCCGGGACCGCCGCCACTGTCTCCAGCATCATCGCGTGGGACGCGTGTCTCCCCTGTTAAATCCATTACCGTGGATCAGGTCAGTAGCTCCGACGAATGATCAGTCATTAATTCCAATAACGGAGTTCTAGTAACTAGTAAATCAAGAACATACCTGGAAGAAGATGTCGACGGGAACGCGAAGGGTCTTCACCGTCCAATAGGCGACCTTGTCGGCAAAAGTCTTCGGGACATGGTGCTTCTTTATGTCAATGGAGACGTCGGCCTTGTACGTCTCCCACGGCTGCAAAAGAACAGAACAAATTAAAGTCCCAGTCGAAAAATTAATGCAAATTTTAATCACTTGAACAGTTTAAATTACCATGAAGCACGACCACCTCCACTCGGTGCCGTCGTCCTTCTTGATCTTGGCGGGCGCAATGCCCCAATAGCCTGAAACTGCCTTGTTCTGAGCCGTCGAAGCAGCGCCAGCTTCCGTTGCTGCTCCGGGTTTGGACCCCGCCGTCTCCAAAGCCGGAGAAGCGCCAGAAGAACTGCTCAAGAAGCGCGCCTTGGACAGGCGCAACAACGACGCGACGGCCGGCGATCTCGGGACACCAAAGACAGCGCCGGGCTCCGAGGCAGCCCGCAGGAAGTACGACGGCGATCCGGCGGCAGTGGAGGAGAAGGGCAGTTGGCGAATGAGGCGTGACGACGACGACCGGGCCATCAGGTAACTCGCCTGCAGC
The DNA here is from genome assembly GCA_030549335.1 of Pontederia crassipes. Taxonomy (NCBI): domain Eukaryota; kingdom Viridiplantae; phylum Streptophyta; class Magnoliopsida; order Commelinales; family Pontederiaceae; genus Pontederia; species Pontederia crassipes. The sequence goes on along the minus strand of CM060196.1, from coordinate 59,007,029 downwards.
ATCTCCGATATCTCTCAAAGTAGAGAACGACGGATGAGAAGTTAAATTCGAACAGTTAATGCATATAAATTTGATACTTCGTTGGTGATGGAGCTCGAGGTTCTTCAATTAATAGCATCAGCCACTGGAGCAGAGAGTCCAGACTCCAGAGACGTCTCTTTCTCTCTCTCCCTCGCTTGGTCTGTTGGCCGTGGACGTCACCTTGCAGTTGTCTATTCGTATCCAACAATGGCGGCTATAGACAGTGAAGCGTCCATACAAAACCAGCCACGTTGGTCTGCTAATTTCAAATTATGAATTTATTGTTTTGAATTCTTAAATTATGGTGATTTTTTAATATTATGATAGTTTATGAATTAAAACAATAAGTTTATAATTTGAAATTAAAGATAAAAAAAATCGTGATAATTTAATATTGCTTTATGAAAACAATTTTTTAACATATAATAAAATAATAATAATGATAAAGTAAATTTTCCAGCCAGATTGTCCCATCAAAGCTATCAAGGGTCATTTTGGGGTCGGTCAAGTGCTACGATGTTTCGATTGATTTCTATTTTATTTATATTTATTTATTATGACAATATATTAATATTTAGAAAGGCCATTTTATTGGCGGATATATCAAATGGACGGTGAAAAAAAAAAACATAATTCAATCGTTGTCTTGAGTCGTGACTACAAACTGATGCGCAGCCGGCGGCTCCATTGCAAAATTTTGAGTTGCCGGAAATGAGCCTGACATTAGAAGTTAGGACCTAAATTTCGGTCAACAAAACATGCACACATATTTTTCTAGAAATAATTGATGAAACATAAAATCTCCTCCAATCTATATAATCTATTTTGATAATCTTGAATATTAATAATTGAAGAAACACAAAACATGCACATATTTTGCCTCTTGAATATTAATATTCTTCAACATTTTGATAACCTCATAAGGTAGTCAAGATCGGGATCTTACGTGAGATCGGAGGGGGTCCGTAAAATCGAAGATCGTAAGATCCTACCTATATATTAAAATAAAAGTTTAATATATAAAATTATGTAAAATGATATTTTTTAAATAAATTTGTAATATTTTAAATTATAAATAATGTTATCTTTAGTATTATCCTATTAAGACTTGTTACAAATGCATATATATACTATTTATATAATAATAATTTAATATAGATTGACAAAAAGTGGCAATAATATGATGAATATGAAATAGCATTATATAATAACTTTTAATATACATTTATAATAGATTTATTTTGTGCAAAATATATTTTTAAAATTTTAATTATAACCAATAACATTTTTCTTAATTTTATTTATAAAAAAAATCATGTTGCACTTAGTGAAAACTTAAAAACCAAAACAAAAAATTGAAAAAAAAAATAGATTAGTAGGATCAGTAGGATCTTACGATCTTACTATTACGATCTTACTGTCCTACAAAAATGATTTCAAAGTTAAGATCGGAATCGCAGATCTTAAGTAGGATCGTGATTTTGATAACCTTGAATCTCACTCAGCACGAAACACTTAAAACTATTCATTCGATTTAACATCTTTTCTTAACATAAGTTTGTTCTCTTATAGTATTTAATTAAATTAATTTGCGAGAGTGGATTACTTCATTCTATAAGGATTGTGTGGGACAAAAAATGACTCATATATATAGGTATCTGACAGTTCACAAATATACACTTATTTGTAAACATCTTGATCATCAGATCACGATCCAATGACTGCCCATATATATGAGTCATTATTTATCCCACGTAGTCCTTATCCCCAAACTATAAATGCTTAAGTGAAAATTATAAGTCCTATCGGAACAAGTTAATAATATATGTATATCCTCCCCCGGTCTCCACCCTTTTGCAGTAGTCGATCACGGATCTAAACGGCTGCCTCAGTAAGGCCCAATTCAAAGAAAAAATTGTGCGGTTCAAAGAGGGTGGTGGGGTGGGGGTGGGAGGGGGGTGGTTCGTTCGCCCGACTTCCTCCTCCGATGTTGCGTTCTTCCTTCTCCAACGCCACCTGAGCCCCGAGGTCATCGTCGTGAGCTCACCATGTTCTTTCTGCTCCAATGTCGCCTGAGCCCCGAGGTCATCACCATGAGCTCGTCGCGTTCTTCCTTCTCCGATGCCGATACACCTCAAGTTCTTCCTTCTTCTATGCCTTTGTGTCCCAATCTCCCATCGCCAACTTGTCTGTCGTTGTGAGGTTCGGCCTCATCGCCATGAGATGCTTCTTTCTACGATGCAAGATCGCAGCCAATGTGAGTCATTGCAAATCGTGGCTGATTGCATGCGTTCTAGCGTCCCAATTGCCCGTCGCCGCAAGATTTGGCTTGTTCGCCGCATGATCTTCGGCACCGTGAGGTTTGGCTTCATGCTCCGAGGTCATCTTCGCCACCCCCCCACGAGATTGTCGTGAGGTCGCCGCCCGCACGATCTCATAGCCACCCCGTGCGAGATCGCTGCCACTCGTGAGGTCACCGCCCACAAGGTCACCGTCGCCACACAATATTCGTTGTCGTCACATAATCTTTGTCGTTGCCGCAATTCCCCCCATGCATTGTCGCGATCACTATCTCCCCCTCTCTCTACATTTTTTCTCCATTGAATCGTGTGCCCAAACCGGCTCGCAATGCCCGAACCTCGGACTCTTTCGTGCTGAACCGCATGCATCATCCACAGCCATTGGATCTGTAAGGGGGGAGGATATACATTAAACCCCCTTAACAATGTCATATCTTTTAATAACGCTATGAGTTTTATCTTTGCTTCAACTTGAACTTGAACATTTACCGGTTTTCTAATCACAGTTAGCACATTTAATAGTTAAAGACACTTATGTGTTCTACCGGTATCATGCTAGGAGTTTTATAGAAGCTAGCTTGTTAGGTGTTTTAATTTTTGAAACCTATCGTAATTTTTTTATCAAAATGAAAAGCATATCTATATATTGTCATTAAGAGACGTCTTCATTTTGGATGCCCCCTTCCTCCTCTCCCTCTCCTCCATTCTCCTCCATCGATGCCCCTGGTGACGACTCGCGCTCCGAATTCATCGTCGCCGAGGTCGCCTCTGCATCGCCGTCATCCTGCATCACCAAGAGGTGGAAGGACCCAAATTTGGGGATGGTGAGAACGAGAACCCGGTGCAATGCCCAATCGTCGTCTACTCTAGCGATTCATTTCGTGCCCCTTCCTCCTCTCCCTCTCCCCCATTCCAATCTGTCGACGCCCCGAGCCCCTAATCTGCCGAGGCCGAGGCCGCCTCTACCTCTGTCGTCATCCTGCTGTTGCCCTTGTTGACTTTGCCTCAGTCCCCGCCGACACGTGTCCAGTGCGCTCGACGACACATGTGCAGGGAGGATGAGAGTGTTATTATGTCTTACGCGAACCACACATGAACCGCGCACATCTGACTGAACGAGTGCCTATTGAACTGCGTATCCTGTCTCACCTTATATCTTTCTTCTGACCATTGGTAGGAGAGCCATTATATATTAACGATATAAATAGAAGAAAAAGGAGCAAAGGCCCATCCAATCCGATTTCAGACTAAGGTACTGGACTATCCTAAGCCAAGTTTATGACGGCCCATCTACTTTTTAATAATGACAATCCATATTTTCTTATGTCTAATAATAATAATAGTAGTAGTAGTATTTTGAGTACTGATTTTTTTCTCTTGTCGAGATCTTGACTGTCTAATTTGAAATAACGGAGCAGCACAGCCCATGACTTCAACTTATATTTTAGTTTGGACAATGAGGTGGAAAAAAAAACAACTTTTGAGCAGGTAATTTATGCATTTTCGTCTTGAAAATCCATCTAAACTAAATATATCTTATAAAATGAAAAAAAAATATAGCATTCGTTTCTACCGATAAAAATATATATTACACATTACTCTATCGCACATCACCAGTTGACCAGCATTCGCACTTGTACAAAGTCCACGACGTCAAATTCACGCCCTTAAGAAGAAGGAAAAAACAAAGAAATGACACCGAAACTGAACTTAAATTACACAAATGGCGCACTCCAAAATTAAATTTATTTGATGAGCCACATCCTTACGCGATGGCGAGATTCAGTGGCACCACTACTCTACCCATTCCTGTCAGGTTAAATCATCTGGATCATGAGTTCATCGATCGATCGATCAGTGGTAACCGACCGGCGCCGGCATCTCCCTCAGTTCATGCCCCTGGTAATGGATGTCCTGCACAGTTCATACATGAATCTTAGTTAAGCCACGGGATCATATATTTACAGCTTAAAAGTCTGATTCACGGTATATGCATGTTAACGAATACGTACCGATGCAAAGTGGTTGACGTCGCGGTGGTGGGCTTCGTCGGCGCGCACGACGGTGACGACGTCCTTCAAGGTGGCGTCTGGGGGCAGGCGCCAGTAGTCGATGGCGATGGCCGGAGCGGGGACGTTCTCGATCTTGCCGGCCTCGAGGTCCCGGAGGAACTCGGTGTAGGAGTGGATGGCCTCCTCCTCGAGGTAGCCGACCATGCGGTGGGCGAGCTTGGGGGAGAGCAGGTAGGCGACGAAGTAGGCGTTGAAGAAGACGCCCTGGACGGTGACGACGAGGGCGCGCTCGTACCACCGCGGCTGCGACACCTCCATGAAGGTCATCAGGTGCATCCGCTCGTTCTCCGCCTCCTCCAGCAGCGCCCGGATCCAACCCCCGCTGTGCTCGAACCGCCGGAGCGAGCGCAGGTGCAGCAGCAGCCCCGCCACCATTCCCGGCACCGCGGCCACCGTCTCCAACATCATGGCGCGACAGCCGTACCTCCTCTGCCATAAGTACAAAACACATATTAATTACTATTAATTAAATTTAACCCTAAACCATGGAGGAGATTGGGCGGCTCAAACAATTACATATCACAGTATAGGAGATCATATTAACAAGCACTTAAAAAAGTTAATTAGTAGTAGACTTCTAAAATTAATTACTTCAACTTAGAAAATATACACGTATTTCTTTTTCTTGTTCATAATTACCTCATGCACCGCTTGACTTTTGGCTTTACTTACGGGAGGAGATTCTGACATAAACTAATATCAGCATACTCCCCTCGGCGCTCTTGGAACTTCATCGGCAGCCGCACATCCGGATCCGCTGGGGTCAGTGGACGGTCCGGATCATCGGCGGCGAGTCCACAACCTTTTAAAATGCCTTCTTTTATGGGCGTATACATTTAATATTTACATCCGGTCCCGGAGAAGGCAGAGCAAAAGCCATATATGTTGCAGGCTTGCAGCTTTAAAAGCTAACAGCAGTTGCCAGATAGCATGAATCAATTAGTACCTGGAAGAAGATGTCCGTAGGAACGCGAAGAGTCTTGACGAGCCAGCGAGCAAACTTGTCGCCCATGGTGGTAGGGACGTGGTGCTTCTCCAGGTCGATCGACACGTCCGCGGAGTACGAATCCCATGGCTGTTTGGAGATTTAGAACAACGTTATGTCCACGCTTTAATCAGCATGAATCAAAATGCGTACAAATATAATGAATCCAAGTAACACGCATGCACGCACGCACTCACCAGAAAGCATGACCATTTCCACTCCGTGCCGTCCGCTTTGTACAGCTTCGGCGGCGCGAGTCCCCAGTAACTCCCGACCGCCTTTTCCTCTTTCTCCGACGCCGTGGCAGCGGCGGCGCTCTTGGTGCGGCCGGCGTCGGACACGGCTGCGGCGGTGCTGCTGTAGAGCCGCATGGGCATGGCGGAAACCGGCGCCGCGCCCGGGAGGGCGTTCGGGCTGATCCCGTGCGCCATGCGACCGCCGGCCGACCAAAGCAGCAGCGATGCGGGGGAGCCGGCGGCGGAGGATGACGGCGGGGCATGGACGACGGAGAAGAGGCGCGGGCCCTGCCGCCTCAACGCCGAGAGAAGGACCCGGGAGCTCATTGCTGCGCAGATGTTGGCTACCGATGGAAGAACAGGAGGTGGATGGATGGATGGATGGATGGATCAGGTGGAATATGTGCTCGGTTGACTTCGTTTGTGTGTTGTGTGTTGTGGTGCTCAGCTGGAAATGAAGAGGGTATTTATAGTGGGCGTCCGTTTCGCGTTTGCTCCTCGATCGTAAATAGAACCGGGAGCTCATTGCCCGCTTCTTCTTTCTTATTGTTATTATTTTTATTATTTTTCCTTTTTTTTTTCTAGATTTTGTATCGTACCAGTGTACTACCACAACGGGGAAAAAGCGCGAGAGAAGGACTAGATCTTGTTATTCCACCTTATATTTTATTATTATATTGACAGGTAGATGCCGCGATGGATCGTTTGCCAAATCTAATCATCCTACGTGTCATGTCTGTGCCGGGCACATTCCATTTTGGTGGTCAAAGTGGCCGCCCTTGACTTCTTCTTCTTCAGCACAAATATATATTACCAACAAGTACTAGTACTACTGTGGCTTTAATTACTTTGTATAAATTATAATTAGGCCAAGTAGCACAAATTAAAATCTTATTCTCGTTCAAAATTCTTATTCTTCTCCAGGGATAGATATTTAGGCGGCATTTGATTAGAGATTAACTAAGAGAATAGAGAAATATTCTTTTAAGTTTAAGTTAAGCGCACGTTTTATTTGTTAAAAAGTGTAAAGAGTAGAGTTGACATTTTTAAAAAAATTAACCTTGTAAATAATAAAAATTTATGAATTCTCATATTTTTTTTAAAAAAATAAACATAATTCGTTGCAAACTTCAAAAAGTAGATAATCCGATCAAACATGTGACTTAATCTCATATCTATTTAATCTCCATTCAAACAGCGCCTTAGCATTTAATTCAAGTATAATATAAATCTATCTACCTATCTATCTATATACGATTGACAGCAAAAACTTTGATGGGGTGGGGAGGAATGAAGAATACTTTTCGTACTTAACAAGAAGTTTTTTTTTCTCAGTCCAACTTTTAACAAGAAGTTTTATAAATTTAGTAACGGAGCAACGGAAGGAAGGAACGGATCTAAGGGCATATGTCGTCAGCGGTGACGCATGCATCGAGTGCACTGCAGGCGGTCGGCTCGGCTCCTTCGCACGAGTCGAGCGGACAGCGGACTCAAATTTTAATTAAAATTAATTAATTAATTTAATATTTAATCAATGGCTTGACGTTCTGACGTGCCGTCTTCGGAGTGGAGGATGAAATGATGCTTTCTTCCTTTTTTTTATTGTGTCCTATTTAATTGGCTCGTCAATATCCTATTTAATTAATTACACCAACCAAACCAATGCAACACATCGATAATAAATTATTATTATTATTATTATAAATAATAAATACGTGAATCAAATGCAGTACACATCGGTTAGGACTTAGAACGTGTCGTGGGAGAGCAGGTATGGACCGGTCCAACTGTCCCTCGCTTTTGCAAGTTGCAAGCGTGCCAGCGCTACTTTGGCCCGTGATTCCATTCACACCAATAAAGTTCTTCACCAATTAATTAATCCTCTTCCTCCCTAAGCCATCATTTAATATGTAGAATTAAATGTATCTCGAGAACAGATTTCACTTACGAGGGATATAAAGGGCATCTCTAACGTCGATTCATTGATCAATAAATTTGATCACAAGTGATTAAATCTTATCCTTCAAATATAATGATTTGCTTCACACTTTGTGTCAGATTAGATTTGACGACTCACTCGATCACGCTTGATATGTTGACATTATTTCACTCTCTCACCGACATCCATCTCTCTCTCGCGATCTCCGACAAGAGCAACAGGCGAGAAGACGACAAGGGCCACGACGAGACGAAGCGACACGAAGGTCGCATGATCTCTCTCTCCCTCTCTCTATCTCTGACGAGGCTAGATCGATCGGCGAGGACGACCAGCGACGCGACGGTGAGGGCTGGTACGGAATTCAAAATAGAGAGAGAGGGAGGGAGGTCTCCCATCTTTGCGAGATGATCCTCGTGGATCATATCTTCACGACACATGTGATTCATCAGGAGAATCCGCTTCACACAATGCGAAGCAAAGGGTGTTTTACACCTCCGTGAAGTATTAGGCACATCTGAATTAGTGGATCAATGATCATTGCGACCTAGTCGACATCTCTTTATAACAAAAGATTCACTCAACTTACATTAATTACTAATTGGATCTCGCTAAGCTTTACATAATAAAAAAAAATACAAAGAAAGAAAAGGTAACGGATTACTTCTCATTTTACGTGGAAGCATAATTAAGTTGGGCACCATGGATGGAAAATTATCCAACGGAAGGAAAAGAAAACGTGTCCTCTCAATTAATTGTAAAATAAATGAATGAGGGAGGGAGGATTAATTAAGTTGATGATTCATGAACGTTTGGAGAGGGAGTCCAAGACCGAGATGCGGTGGATGCCGTCACCACTGACGTATCTAATAGACTATTATTAATTATGCATGCATATTTGCATGCATGACGTGAGTGACTCCTAGGTCCTCATTGGTGACCCAACATTAAATTTTTAGGTCACTTCTGTCAATTAATCAGACTACCAGGTTTTATAGATTGTGGTGTCCCCTCTCATTGTCCTAATAAATTTCTGAAATTAAATTAATAATATCGTTACAAATCTCTTTTTTATTCTGTTTAATATCATTAATTATAACATTGAGCATGGAAATTGTGCGTCTGTCAGTATTTTTCAAAATTTTCTCATTATTTTTAAAAAAAATTGGATACTTTAACATGTGAATTAATTAACCTCGTCGTGGCATAAGCTTTAAGAAATGAATGTGATAAACTTGTGAAAAAAAATAATTATAAAAAATATATTGCTTGTTAATAACTAGGATCTTAAAGAGATGGGAATTCAAAAGTGAGAGTTTGAAATAGTGAACAAATTTTTTTATTGAGTCAAAATTCTGGTGTTATTTGGTAAATAATATTTTAAAATATAATTTAAAGATTAGAGGACAAAGCTCTATAGTCCAATCCCATAAGGACTATGAGGTATAGAATTTAATAAAAATAAATCAAATTTTAAACATCACATACCATCCTTCATTTCAGTTGCATCTTGTATTTTACTTATCTACATAAGTAAACTTTTTAAAAATATTTATTTTTAAACTAAAATAATATTTCAAAATTATTAGGATATGAAATGGAAATCATAACTTAATTGTTTTGAATTAGATGCATAAACGTGAGGCGCTTCAGGGACGTGGCATGATGGTGAGGCAAGCTCGAGAGACGGCGGCAACGCGAGAGAGGAAGCAACACGAGAAAATGAAGATGATGTCGTGGTGGCGAGGTGCACTCGGGAGGCGGCGACCCAAGGTGCTTCATCGGCGGCAATGCGAAGAGAGGACGGCCGACGAAGCGAGAAGACGATGAGGGTTATGTCTAAGGTGAACCGGACAGGCTACTGAACTGAATTGTGCGTCTGTACAATGAATCAGACTTTTTTTTTTAATCACCGTAGATCCTACATCTAACAGCTCCAAAGGTAGGGAGTAGCCTTCATACCCACATCCATATATTTATACATAAAAAGGTAGTATTATTAATATACACGGATAAGGCCCTTTGATCAATTGTTGGTTTTTTTTACTGCAACCCAACAATCGACATATTGAAAAGCCCTCTCTAGCCCAAAAAATTATATACCAACTATCGGCCCATAAGTTAATAATGGTTATTATTATTTTGAAGTCGTGGGCCAAATATGATCCTACATGGTTGTTGTTGTTGTTATTATTATTATTATTATTATTATTATTATTATTATTATTATTATTATTATTATTATTATTATTATTATTATTATTATTATTTAACTTCCCTATATTCAATATATAATTTTATAGGAAAAATATTAATATATATGGATATTTATATATAATTACCCCCATTATCTCATGTTGGCTCCGTCAAGTGCTCTGGAGTCCGGCCCACTTGCTTATATCAGATATTTTCTGATTAAGATTATCACCATAATAAGAACAGCATTAGGCAGGATTTTATCTTAAATAATCTGTTTGAAGTTGCATAGAAGCAATTGCGATAGCAATTGTTGTAATAATATTTTTTTGGCCACACTTTGTACATAAATTTATTTAATTTATAGCCCACAGCCGCTTATACACACATCAGAGATTAATTCATATAGCATTGCTATTATCTGCTTTATTGTTGATATGCAATATGACCTTAGAAAAGTAAGAAATAATTCCAACATCATTAGAACTCTTAATCGAGGCATTTGATATTTCATTTAACTTTATTGTAGTCTAAATAAAGGCATGTTTATGTCTCTTTAAGTTTTCAAATGTGAAAAGATGTTGGAAAAATATAATTTTGGACAGATTGCACTTCTTGCCTACTTCATTAAATTTATGAATTTCTATTTGTTATTTTTGAATTTTCGTTAGTTTGAAATATATTCAGCTTAAATATTCATAAAAAATATTTTTTGTACGTAATTTCTTTTCCCTTTTTTCAACCAAGAATAAGGGTGTTAAATTTAATTAATTACCTCAATGTAGATTCTAGAACATATATTTTCCCATTATAAAATTTCACACATCTAACATTCCGGGAATTATTTTTCTAAGACGTTATGTCTTTCATCGTTATAGTTTCTTAGATGCATTATTTTAACTTCCTTAGGTGATTTTGAAAAACAAATAATAGTAAAAATATTATCAATTAGGATGTATATTAATAGGACTTAATGGACGTGTTAAATGAGGAATACGGTGTCTCTCTTTTTCTTATTCATCAGATGAAGGATTTATGATGAAAATAAATCAAATAGGATCCATAGATTTTTAATCTAATGAATAAAAATATAGGGGCCACGGTGTCCTCCTTTAAAAAGAGGATAGACGTGTCTCTCCTTTAAATGAGGGACACGGTATCTCTCTTCTTTTTATTCATCAGATCGAGCATCTATGAATCAATTTTAAAATCTTGAAATGAAAATAAATCAAATAAAATTCATAGATTCCTAATCCAATGAATAGAAACATAGGGACAGTGGACACCTCCATTTTTTTCATATTAATATTACATCTTTATAAAATACTGTTTCTATAGATATTAAATAGATCACATGTAAAAGAAAATTCTCTCCAAGTCCAGAGAATAAATCTTACTCAAGTTGGGCCACAACAACAACAACAAAGCCTTATCCCACTAGGTGGGGTCGGCTACATGGATCATACGACGCCATTCCGCTTTATTAGTAACCAAACCTTTCGGTATATAAGTTGGGCCACATGAGGAAAAAATAAGAAAAATAAAACACTTGGGTTAGTTAGAAGTGACAATTTGCGTTATATGATGATAAGTTTAAATGATGTAGATTCTTTAGTAAAAGTTGCAAAATTTCAGGGAAAAAAAACAAATAAAGATAATGAACATTTAATAACTCAATGTGCGGAAAAAAAGTGGATAAATCATCAAATTGAAAAATTAAAATATGTGCCCCCACCAATGATGACCATGACTCAAATCGATTCAAATGAAATGGTAGTCCATTTAGACCGTCGGTTGGTAGGTCATCGCTCCTAATTATTGATTCTCCAAGAAAAAAACAAAGGGAATTAAATAAAGAAAGTGTCTATTAGTTAATGGGCCTTCTTGATTGGGCCGAGCCTACGAAATGGCTATCCATCCGCATGTCAACCCAATATTAGTCTTCTCCAAGTCCAAGGCCCATAATATTTAGCCAACTTTTTTTTTAATCTTGTTTCGTTTTTTCTTTCATTTCATTTTTATTTGATGACATATGAAAGTTGAAATATGAAATGAGTAATTGAAAAAAGAAATAGAAGCATGAAAAAACTAACTCGGTGTCTACAAAGCGATGCTGACGATTCAACTCGTGCGGAACGCTAAAGAAGGTTATAACTACCAACGAGAGAAAGAGATGCATAGCATTGAATATTTGTAATGCTAACTATGTTGATGATTTGGACCCTGTACAGCTTGGTGCAGTTCTCTGAACATTGTTTATAGCTTTTAATAAAGGCAACATGAGCCCACTCATGATCATCTGCACAAGGAACATGCAAAAGTCAGATATCTGACTTTTTTCTTTCTGTAAATATTTTATATTTAATGCATGGCATTGCAAGCCACACAGTGTACTTATTCATCTTAGAGTTGGTGGAAAGTATCCTTGCCCCCATTTGTGCATCTTTCAAGTATCTTGCGTACATTCTGTCGATAAAATAAAAGATTGCGTGCAGAGAACTCGCACTTCAGATGAAAAATCCAAGTTAGATTCTTTGAGAAGCCCCCCTCCTCCCTCAAAAGTACACAACATCTGACCATGTTATTTGCAGAAGCAAAAACGCAGATGTCAATTGATAGTGAGATCACATTTACTAGACGAGGAAAATAAAAACAGAAAAGGATGGATAGAAAGAGGCAGGTGTACTATTTTTTTATTTAAAATTCCAGGTGACATCAATTATTGAGGATATAGAGCTTTTTCAAGTATACTTTTCACCTTTTTCTTTCATAAAAGATGTCAAGCTTAGTAGCATTTTTTTTTTTTGAAACCAAAGTAAGTTTTTTTGAGCTAAAAGAGGAATCCTTACCCACATATTTGAAAATTGCTGCATCAAAATGCATGTAGTTTTTTTTAATTTCTAAAGCTTTGAAAATTATTCAAAGTTACAAGTTTTAGCTCTCAGTAACATATGTTTTGAACCAACGAGGATTGGGTGGAGTGGTAAGCGTCTCTTCCTCGCTTACGCAAAATCTCGAATTTCAGTCTTGATTTTTGTTGGAAGCATCACCTACTACTGTGAAGCACGCGATCTAATCGGATGGTGGGTAGGCCTCCAACTCATGGACAATGTGTTTTTTATCGCTGCGTGAATTGGATCGTCGGCATTGCAAATATCGGGAGCTGGCAAAAAATAAAAAAAGTAACACATGTTTTGATGATAATATCTTGGATTTACCCCAACTAAAAATTAATCTTGTTCATCAATGGTAGTTAACACACTTGGCACACTTTCACCTTTAGAAGCTCATCTGTTTCCTAATTTCTATCATCTCTAAAAAGAGAGTTGGAGTTTAGGAGTAGTCTCAAATTCAAATGATTATTATCGTTTTTCTAAATCTTTTTATCTTATAATATTATGTCGTCATTCAAATTTTTTTAAAATTTTTCTTCAATGGGTAACCTCTCTCCCACAAATGCTAATAGTTCTCAATGTCAATGAATTGCCATATTAAAAAGTCAATAATGACGTGGATGTTAAAAGCGAAAACCATTTTTAGTAATAGCTATGATTTATTATTATTAGTAGTAGTAGTAGTTAAATGATCAAAGAGCTGAATCATTCTTTTAAAAAAAAGAAACTTAATGCTATTGGATCAAATGAATGAAGTCAATTTTTTTTATAATAATCATAAGGATCTTAACAAATTACAACTGTCCTCCTCTCCTTGCTATTGGGGGATTCTGGGATCTTTGGATACGGAGTCAACTTGAACAGGCTGTGCCTGTGGCAATTGCAGTTAGCATTCTAACATAACAATAACATAACAAAAAAAACAGAACAGAAAAGGGGAGAGAGAGAGAGAGAGGAGAGGAGAGAGAGAGAGAGAGAGAGAGAGAGAGAGAGAGAGAGAGAGAGAGAGCTGAGCAGAGCAGAGCAATCATCTCAAAAGAAACAGATAATAAAACGCAAGTTGGGCACTGTCAACTCCCCATTCGGGCTCACAGAAAGCTCCAAAACTGCCGGTCGCCATTACTCTCTACCTTAATTCAAACCACGACGGCGACAGGGATAAAATAGTAGTATCAGTAGAAGGAGGAGGAGGAGGAGTAGACCACGCCATTCCCATTCCTATTCCTATTCCCATTCCCATTTTGATGGCGACGCCCGAACCTATGGAATCCACCGAAGAACAGCGCGCTGGGGCCCTCCACGCAGCAGATACTTTGTCAAGTTTCTTGACTCGGAGCTCGGCGTGCATGGCGCCTTGACTGCTATATATATATATACACACACAAGCAGCCTCTCTTCAGCTCGCCTTCCATTGCAGCAGGTCGGGAGAGATAGAAGAAGGCGCAGACTTACTGCCGCTAGCATATGGCTTCCTCATCCAAAGGGTGTTCGCCGTACGGGTTCAGCGACAAGTACTACTTCGTGAACGGCAAGGGGGAGTGCGAGAGGCAGAGCAGCTTCTTCGGGAGCGAGGCGGTGCTCAACCAGGGCGTCGGATACGCCGTCGTCCTCGGCTTCGGCGCCTTCTTCGCCGTCTTCACCTCCTTCCTGGTACGCCGCCTCTGTTTCTGTCTCCTGTTTCCCGGCTTCAACTTTCCACGATGGCTGCAGCAATCATAAGGCCCAATACGGCCCATATGGTGGGCTTTTACCTTTTGCATCAATGATTTAACATAATAGTCGTATAATGAGATTTTTTTTTTCAATATATATTTTAAGCTCACTTTTCAAATTTCCATCGTCCAAATCAATTATTGTTTTTCTTAGTAAACTTGTGATACGAGTCATAAAAAAAAAAGAACATATCATTTTTTTGGATAATAAAAGAATATATTATTTTATAAAGCCTTTTCCAGTTGTCGAGGTCGCTTTCCATGAACTAAGAAATATCGAGATTCAAAAGTCAAGCGAAGAGATGCTGCCCCGACTTTGCCTTTGGGAGATAGTTGACTTCATGGGCTTCCTTCTTGGCCTTTTGCTTTCTTGCTTTCTTTTTTTTCTTCTTTTTTTTTTCATTTGGATCTTTGATTAATTCCCCAAATAGAGGACTTTTAAAATTCACTTGTAGTTTTACTTACTTATATTTGGACGATATGAAAGAAAGCATTCAACATGGATTGATAGAAACAGCCAAGACGAGAGTTGACTTTTTGTCCATGCTATGTGCAAAATTCTAAACCCTCCTAATACCTCACCTAAATCGTTGTCACCTATAAGTTTAGAATTTTTTTAGGAGAATGTATTCGACATATAAAATTATAACAGTTGTTATTTTCTCGAATATAAATATAAATATATTATTTTTCTAAAGTTTTAGGAGATTCTTATTTTTTTATTATGACGATGATAATTTGTGGAACTAAATGAAAGTGGCGTAATAATTAACATATGTGATCGTTTAAAATAAATCGTGTCATTTAAAACAAAATCAAATCATTTAAATAAATCACGTCCTTTGAAATAAATTAAGTCATCAAAGCAAATCCATCCATTTAAAGCAAAATCATCACATTCGAAATAAGTCCTTTCAAAAGGATCATAAAAATTTAAGAAAAATATGCTTAGCAAGTTTAGGTCCGGTCGGTTAAATTTTTTCAACCAGTACTCGGATGGGTTCGAACCCACCCAGAATTACGTGGTTCGGCTTGATTAATGGGCAAATAAACCGCGGTTCAATTTTTTTAATCATCAGGATTTAACGTGGGATAAAAAAAAAAAGGGGGAAAAAAGCAAGAACAAAAGTAATAGAATTTAACTGAAACAAAATGGAATTGCTCTGTGATTAACTAAAACAGAGCACAGTCGTTAGCTGTGCAACCGAGCAGTTCATGTAAGGATTCCAGTAAATGTCTTCGTTCTACGAAAGATGATATTTGCCTGTCATCTGCTCCGATGGCTTCTCGACAGTGTTCGCCACTCGGGTTCAGCGACGAGTACTACTTCGTAAACGGCAAGGGGGAGTGCGAGAGGCAGAGCAGGGCGTCGGATACTCCGTCATCCTCGGTTTCGGCATATTCTTCGCCGTCTTCACCTCCCTCTTGGTACGCTTCGTCTATTCCGGCGCCGGCGCCGGCGCTCCAGCCGCCGCCTCTGTTTTGTCCGCTTTTTCCCACTTCAACGAGGCCTATATATATCGTGCGGCCCAATAAGGCCCATGTAGCTTAAGGAATTCTAATTGGTGTTACTTTTATTTTAATTTTGAGCAACTTTAAAAATTACGTCATGAATTTGTTATCTTTTATCGTGCGAGGGATTTATTTAATTTAAATAATAATAATAATAATAATTATAATAATACGAGTTTGTCAAACCTTTAACCCTTTGCGGGAGCGTTGACTTGATTGCCTTTCCTGCTTTAACTATATGCCCCCCAAGCACAGTTGACTTGTAAACTTTGCGTTAAAGATGCCATACAAGATTGGATTGAAACAAGCAGTTACTGGATCTTTTAACAAATTTAGAAAGATTCCATGTCAAGATTCATTCTTGTGCATACATAATTTCGAGAGTTGACTTTCATTTCGATTACATTATGTTAAGGCAGAGCTTTAATGATGATCTTACTTTCTTGGCCACGACGGCGACAACATGTAAAATACATAACAGGTGTGGATTGAGAAGAGGTACGTGGGAGCCCGTCACACCTCCGAGTGGTTCAACACCGCCGGCCGCAGCGTTAAGACTGGACTCATCGCCAGCGTTATCGTCTCTCAGGTAATATGACATACACGTTGTCTTCAAGCGGTCTTCACAGTTCCTTCCTTGTTATCCTCTTCACGGAATTCTGATTCCTGTGCGTGTATGCATATACGCAGTGGACTTGGGCTGCTACCATCTTGCAAAGCTCCAACGTCGCCTGGGAGTATGGAGTCAGCGGTCCCTTCTGGTACGCCAGCGGCGCTACCATCCAGGTATTATATCATTCACCTCAATTTTGCATCAACGTGTGATAGATTTCTCATCCGAGCAGAGTTAAATAGTTATAATATTTCGATGTTTGATGGATTTGAGCGAGCAGGTGCTTTTGTTCGGCGTCATGGCGATTGAGATCAAAAGAAAGGCACCTCAGGCACATACTGTTTGTGAAATTGTCAGAGCGAGGTATCCCTGAATTCAACTCGGCCAGTGTTACTTGTAACATTTGTGTTTCAATTTCTTTTGTGCACCAACTCCGAGCTTTGTGCGTGACCAGGTGGGGAACTGTTGCACATATCGTGTTCCTCGTGTTCTGCTTCATGACCAATATAATTGTGACCGCCATGCTGCTCCTCGGTGGGTCTGCGGTGGTTAACGCGCTCACTGGAGTTAACATTTACGCAGCAAGCTTTTTGATCCCTCTTGGCGTCATTGTCTACACCCTCGCTGGAGGATTGAAAGCCACCTTCTTGGCGAGCTACATCCATTCAGTAATAGGTAAATTAAGTTTAAGTTATTAGCATTCAATTAGCACAATCTTCTTCTTCTTCTTCTTTTTTTATCTTACTTGGCGTTCAGGCAGGTTTCTTATCAAACATCTGGATATTAATCTTGTGCAGTGCACGTCGTCCTGGTCATATTTGTTTACTTGGTCTATGTTACTAGCAGTAAGCTCGGCAGCCCAAAAGCTGTATTCAATCATCTAATGGAGGTTTCTAGCAGAACGAGAGTGTGCCAAGAGCCCATCACCCATACCGGTCAAGCCTGCGGACCAGTGAGTGGAAACTTCAAGGGTTCCTACTTGACCATGTTGAGTTCAGGTGGCCTTGTTTTCGGAATTATCAACATTGTTGGAAATTTTGGAACTGTGTTCGTAGACAACGTAAGTTTGATCGATCTATCTCTGTTCATTTTCTTATCCGTTTTGCAATTTATCTGTTTCAGAACTTTGTTTCTTTATTCTTGGGCGAAGTTAAAAAAATTTGATGCCGGAATATGTAAACAATTGGGCAGGGATATTGGTTGAGTGCAATAGCTGCACGACCGTCATCTACGCACAAGGGATACTTGCTGGGGGGTCTCGTATGGTTTGCTGTACCATTCTCTTTGGCCACATCGTTGGGCCTGGGCGCACTTGCTCTTGACCTTCCATTGACAGCGCAAGAGGCAGGCAGGGGTCTTGTCCCCCCTGCCACAGCAATAGCATTGATGGGAAAAGCAGGATCTGTACTCTTGCTCACCATGCTCTTTATGTGAGTTTTACTTCTTGTTTGAAGTATCTAGTAGTTATAATATTTCAATGCATGTCTCTTCTAGTAGCTCATTACCACAGAGTTCAACAGTTAGAAGGCATCAAAAGCACGCTGAAATTTTTTACGTGTGTTAATTGTTGACTTCTCATTGCAGGGCTGTGACCTCTGCTGGATCCTCAGAGCTCATTGCAGTGTCTTCCTTGTGCACATACGATATATACAGGACCTACATAAATCCTGATGCAACTGGGAAACAAATTCTCAAAGTCTCCAGGATTATTATCCTTGTTTTTGGAATATTCATGGGTTTCCTGGCTGTGATCCTAAACAAAGCTGGCGTTTCCCTCGGTTGGATGTATCTTGCCATGGGAGTCATTATTGGTTCAGCTGTTATGCCCATAGCTTTCATGCTTCTGTGGAGGAAAGCAAACGCGGCCGGTGCCATTTTCGGAACAATTGCTGGGTGCATATTGGGAGTCATTACGTGGTTAACAGTGACAAAAGTCGAGTATGGGCGTGTCAATCTTGACACTACTGGCCGGAATGCTCCAATGCTTGCGGGCAATCTAGTATCTATTTTGAGTGGAGGGTTTCTGCATGCTGTTTCTAGCTTCCTGTGGCCCCAGAATTACAACTGGGATACAACCAAGCAGATCTCGATGGTTGAGAAAGTATCGAGCCACCTGCCAGATGAGGAGTTCAAAGAAGAAAAACTGTTGAGAGCAAAGTATTGGATTGTGAAGTGGGGCATTGTTTTCACTGCTATCATTGTGATAATATGGCCTGTTCTCTCACTTCCAGCGAGTAAGAAAAATTCCTTACTGTTTTTTTTCCAATATTTTTCTTTAATTAAACCTGAACTTCTATCAGACAAACATTCCTTATTCTTCTGCATGTGCCAACCTATTATACATGAATCAGTAGCTTGTGAAGGCTGATCATAAGTTTGTTTGGAACTAAAGTTAATTCATTAAATTGCATCTGGTCTCCTCATCTTCAATTTATTTGCTATATTTGTCACATTTTTTTCCCAAAAAAGAACTTTTACTCTTCTTATGTCTTCAAAAAGGGTTTCTATACCACTCTCTTTCATGAAAGGTACTTATTTGTTTGGTAGATAATATAATTCAAGGGTTGTGAAAGATTGATCTTTTCTCCGCAGAAAGATTCAGCCTAGGGTACTTCACATTTTGGGCAGTCATAGCCATTGCGTGGGGAACTATTGGATCTCTTGCGATCATCATCTTACCCCTCACGGAAAGCTGGGAAACGATAACAAGCGTTTGCATGGGCATGTTCACAAATGACATACTCTTGCACAAGGTGGAAGAGATGAACAGGAGACTGCGTGCCATAATGGTGACCATGCCAGAGGCTGAGAAGCAATACTTGTTTGAGAAAGAGAGATCCAAGAAATTTGACGACTTTGAGGAGACGAGTGCCAACGATCCCGCGGCTGTGGTCGCTGAAATCTGATCTGCTTCTATTCCATGCCTCCTTGAGTATATGTACATCTATCGCGCCTTGTTGTGCAGCACTGGTTAGCCATCGTGTTCCCCAGTTAGAAGTGTGGTGTCTTGTTATATGCAAGTGAGATCCTCCGCAGTGCTTAAGGAACAATTTGAAGTAAGTGTGGTTCTTCTATTTCGATGTGTGTAAAGTTGTCGCTTTGGCTCCAACATGCAATCCCATTTGCAGTGCCCTAAGGTACAATTCGATTTGTATTCAGCAAACTTTTAATCGAATGGATAAACAAAAGCACATAATTGTAGGCTCTAGCATGTGTGTCTCCTTCGAAATTTATTCCGTGTGAAATGAAATATTTATCGGACCCTTCCACTTGTTCTCAAATTTTCGTCTAGATAGCTTTTTACCTTGTGGGTCGCAAATGATGAGAAAAGATGAGATTTGGAAGTTCTTGGAGGGGGGAGGGATAAAAAATATTATTGTTCTCGGTAGAGTTGAGAAATGAGTTTAGAAAAAGTTTCTTTTGAAACATTTCTTTTGCTTCCACTGTAATATTTTTTTTGTCGATTCCTATCCGATATTCGGAAAGAGGTGTCGAACCTTCAATCCACACGACGCTAAAATGAATAAACGCACGACACATTTTATTTCTTTTTTTTTGCCCAAAGATGATTTCTAGTAATAATAAAAATATTATAATATATGATATTAACAATAATTACATATTATGATTATTGTATATATAATATATAATTAATTATTTTTTAAAAAAATGTGTTGGTTCGTTTGGGCCCGAGCTGACCGGTTCTCATCGGACGATTTGGACCCTTGCCCAACATGCAACTCGACTGACCGGTTCTCATCGGACGATTTGGACCCTTGCCCAACATGGAACTCGACACGGGTTCGAGCCCTCGTCGCCATCGTGCTCGAGTCAAGTTTGTGTCCGGACTTGTGCGGGCCGCGTATTTCTAAGAGCCCGTTTGGTATTAGAACAAAAAAATAAGAACAAATGAGTATTCTTTTTTTTCTTACAATAAGAATCAAAGTGTACATGTTCTTATGGTAGAAGATCAAATAGTGTTTGATTGAGTCATGTTCTTATGATAGTAAACCAGCAACAACAACAAAGCCTTATCCCATTAGATGGGGTCGGCTACATGAATCATACGACGGCATTCCGCTCATATTCGTTGATCCATGTTCATAAGATTCGATAGGGTTTTACGCTGACTGTCGGGGCCTAACACAACCCTCATCCTTTATCCGAGCTTGGGACCGACTATAAAACATAGGCGGAGTTGAGAATAAAAAAAAAGGTAAATTGATAAATTTTTATTATGTAGTTATATATTTAATTAAAAAGTAATAATATGTTTATTAAAAATTAAAAGAAACAAGTATTTATTAAAAATAATATATTTTTAAAATTAATAATAACAAATATTAATCTTAAAATAATTTTAGTTATTTAGATAAATAATTTTTTTATTATTCTAATTTGTTATAATGTTGAAATAATTAATTATGTGTAATTATTAGAATCAAATAATTGATTTTTTAGAACAATCGGTCTCTTTGCCGATGGCAAGAACCTTATTGTTCTTAGAATGAGAACAATTGTTAGTGATTTCATTAACTTCAAGGTGGTTTTACAATTTAAAAATTTTGACCAAAACAAACTTTTGACTGCAAAACCAAGAACAAGATGCTTGTTTTTGTCTTGTTGGTGTACCAAATAGGACTAACAGAGTTATGTGCAGTCGCTAATATTGAGAGTATGTTTGGCACTTAGAATTAGACGTTCGATTTTGTCAAACCACGTTTGAGTCGTTTGACGAAATCGAAAACGAAATTCAATTTCAAAAAAAAGTATCACATGATCTTTTTTTTCCTACCTTTTTGGTAGAATCAAGCATTGTAGTAGCCTTTTTCTTTCTTTTTTTTTTACTTCACGTGTTAGTTTTCTTTTTCAATTTCCTTTATTCCTTTTTTTCTTTTTTTATTCTCTCTCACACACATATCTTATAAAATAATTTATTTATTAAATATAAATTATTTATTATAACATATTAATATAATATTATTTCTTACTTATTATTTCATTAAAAAATTAATATTTTAATACACATAATTATTTAAAATGAGATTTTTAATTTAAATAAATTATTTTTTACCGAATATTTTAAACTAAATTTTTAATTTTTACTTCTATTTTTATTTACTAACAATATTATATTTATAATATCAATTATTATTTCAAAACTTCAAAAAAATTAACTCATCACATATATTTTTTCTATCACATCAACTACTTTATTTCTCATCATCAAATTTCACTCCATTCAAATATAATTAAAATTAAAATTATAAGAATTTGATGGAACTACTCTGAAAAAATAATATATATAAGAACAAAATGAGGTCCGTCTCAGCTCGCAAGTGCACGAGGGGGGACTCATGCAGCTGTGCAAAAAGAGGCAGCAGCGCCGATGGCAACTTGACGTGGACTATGCCATGCAACGACACACACCTACTGTGCACCCCCCGGGACTCCACAGTTTTGTCCTCGTCGAGAGCCTTCCTTCCATGGACTCCCAAGTCCCAACCTGCTGCCTGGTCACTGCTCAGCTGCCGTTAATGGCGACGCAGCGTGTCACGCCCTAAACCCTGTCAAATGCATCGGATTCGGAGGTGGCGGGAGTAGTCAGCTTCATGGCATGACATTCAGGGCGAGGTGGTGGTTGGTCTGCAAAGCATTGCAGCTGCAGCAGCTCCTGCTGCTGCTGCCGCCGCCTGCAAGACGTGTACGACTTCTTGTTCTTCGAGCTACAGTGACTCAGCGATGGTTAAAGTAAACTCGGTGGTGGGTTTACCATGGTTCCGGTTGAATTTTCGCCATTAATTACGGCGCTGTTGGATGCGGTCAGGGCAGCGTCTTTTTTACTCTGCTGCTGCTGGTGATAATGGCGATGATGGCATTTTGGCTCCGGTCGCTGTGGACAGAGCTAATAAATGCTGTCATTTATTGTGTTGAATTGAATCGACTGCTCTCCTCCTAAATTGCTTTGGCAACTGGTTACAGGGAGATGTCTTCCCTGTTCATTCCTCCTCTCTTCATCTGCTAGCTGCTGGTAGATCCACCTTTCTTGGTCGTAAAAGAAATGACCACAGATTATTCGATGCCAGCAAAAGTGGCCATGAAACTTAATCAGATCTTGACTACTAATTTGGTTAAATAGTCGCAGCAATGTTTCATCCCTGATAATTAGTAGTAATTACTAGCTTTCAGCAGCAATGTTTATAGAGAGCCATGTATCTGGTTGTATGTTAGCTTTATGATGGCAGTTCTCTGTGTTGTTCCAGAGTGATTCAAGGTCCAAAATGTTCGCCTTGGAACTGCTTCTTGTCTGGTCTATTTGTCTTCACACTTGGTATTCTCCAGTCGCGCTGTGCACCATTCAAAAGTGTACAGATCCTGGTCGGTCGGACGCAACAAATTCTGGAGCCTACTTCGTATCTGAAGAGGAGTCAAGTTTCAAATACAAAGCTAAATTAAAAAGCAACGCAAGAGAAAAGAAGGTGGAAGGTTCAAAATAAATTCTGATTATGAGAGAGAAAATTTCAATAAAAAAAATTTATTATATTTTTTTACTCTATCTTAATTCCAAAAGTAAAATTATCATTAATGTTAAAATTGATCTCGACCGTTGATTGATTGCAATAAAAATGTAAATCAACTTGTATTCAATCAAATTTTTTATAAAAATTTAAAAATAAATTTCTAAGATTAATATT
Source organism: Pontederia crassipes (assembly GCA_030549335.1). Classification (NCBI taxonomy): domain Eukaryota; kingdom Viridiplantae; phylum Streptophyta; class Magnoliopsida; order Commelinales; family Pontederiaceae; genus Pontederia; species Pontederia crassipes. The sequence continues at coordinate 58,983,857 of CM060196.1, read as the reverse complement.
ACTACAAATGTTAAACTTGGTTTTGATCATTAAATATGTGATTGATATTTTATATTTTTGTTTCCTTTTTCACTGGCCTTCCCCTTTTATGACAGTGGACCCACACACATCCCCTTTGTTTTACGTTTAGACCTGGACAAATTAAACTTTAACAAGGGGATTTCACCATGACAAAACAAAAAGGAAAGCCAATCATAAAATTTGACAATAATTTCTCTCTCTCTCTCCCCCCCAAAGCTGACAAAAAGGGGATGGAGACAGGGCTTCAAGTGCAGCTTTCCAAAGTGATCTTTCACCATATCTCACTTCGGCTTCAGCACCCTCCAAAGTCCAAACTGGCAACACCACATCATGAACACTCTGAGCTTAGAATCTGAGGTGTCATGAAAAGGTTCATCATCAATTCTTATAAATAATAAATTATGCTTCAGTTTTGTAATTATAGTTACACATTATTTTATTTTATCATCCTTTCATTGTCATGAGATTATTGCTTGAGAAATATCATTTCTGGTACCATTATTTCCATTTTAAAACATACTATTGTCACTCAACATTTTTTTTAATCTTTAGAAGATAAAATGAAATGATAATAATATATTTTAAGGTGATAATAGAATACACTTGATATACGAGTTAGATAAAACTAGGGCTGTTTACCAGGTCGGGTCGACCCGGCGAACCCGATGATCCGACCCGACTCAAATACTTTTGGGTCGGGTCGGACCCGACCCGACCCGAACCAAACCCGAGCACCTACGGGTCGGGTACGGGTTCAGGTTTCTCCAACCCGACATGAACCGACCCGACCCGCTCACCCGATGACTCGGGCTGGGCCGGCCTGTCGGTGACTCGCGCTCACCCAGTCACCCACCAAACTCAAATGGCGTCGGGCGAAGTCACAAACTCGAACGACAGGACTCAGGAGCCAGGAGCCGTAGGATGAAATCAAGTGTCGACGTGTCGTGCTGTGCATCAGCCTTCTAGGGCAAACAAGACCGGCGAGCCATGACCCACGATCTTCCTCAGCCCTCCGGCCTTCCCCTCCTGCCGACGTTCGCACTACATTGTCAACGACGAGAGAAAGGTGCTCTACTCCCCACCCCTCTATCTTTCTCTCGCCCCATTTTCCTTTCGCCCCCCACATCGTCCCTGCACCCTGCTGTTGGAGTTTTGGAGAAATCGTTTCTCTCCCATGGGCCACGACCCTCTCCTGCCATTGGAGAAGCCGTCGGTCATCGGGCCTCAAAGCGCTTCATGAAACCCCCACTGACACTGTTGAAGAAGCCACCCCTTAGCCCTTCGTCTAGACCTTGTTGCTCGAAGCTCCCCCTCCGGCCTCCTCTTTTGCTGCTGCTCTGCCTCTTTGTGAATCCTGTCTTATTTTTTTTAGTTTTGTGACTTTATCTGCCTCTTTGTGACCCCTCTCGAATTAATCTCGTTCAGTCGTTCTAGATGCACGATTCATGGTTGAATATTCTCACAAGAAGTTGATGTCGATAAGAATGCACTGCTCTTGTTTCCAGAAGAGGGACCACTGGTCCACCGAGGTCGAATGAAGCTAGGCAGCTAGTCAGGTGAACTCTTTAATAAAAAAGGACCTTATGTTTAATGTTGTTACTCTTTTATTTTGAAGTTTGAATAACAGTCGTTAGTTCGTTACAGTCCTATCATTTCCTTGCAGCAAATTCAAATTTTGCAGCATATTTCATTGATCTGACAACTGGACATCTATTTCTTTCTCTATGAAAAGGGATTTATTTCTACTATATTGCTTATGGAGGATCATCTTCAGTAGCATTCACAGGTAATTATTGTGTTTTTTAAGTATATGTGACACAATGGATTTAATTAAATGAAGCATGTAATGTTTGGCTTTTTTTCAATTCTCAAAGGAATAATTTATTCACTTTTTATCTTCTTATGTATGCAGTGCTAACAATGACAAAAGAAACTCAAAACACGAGTGGTACTGAGATTGGAAGTGCCCCTACACCAGCCAGTTTGAGCATGGGTGTCCAACAGGAGTCTCCTTCACAAGTCGCACCAGCACAAGGTCTACTACCTCTAATTGAAGGACAAGTAATTACTGAAGACATCACTTCATCTGAACAACAAGCCATTGAAAATGAGGTAAAAAAGAGGAAACCTTGTAGGCCTCCTTCTAATGCTTGGGCACATTTTACAAGAGAAAAAGATAGAGCTATTTGTAGGTATTGCAAAAAATCTTATGCATGCAATGCTGCTAATCATGGAACATCCAATTTGTTAAAGCATTTTAAGAGTTGTGAGAAAAATCCAGATAAGGTCATTGATAAAAGGCAAAAAACAATTGCTATAGACAAACAATCTGAAGATGATCCCAACACCTCTATTAGTATGAAACTCGTAGACTTTAATCAAGAAAAGTCTCGCTCGGCACTTGCAAAAATGATAATTGTTGATGAGCTTCCATTCAAATTTGTTGAGAATCAAGATTTTAAAGATTTTATGGCCGAGTTACAACCAAGATTTCAAATTCCGTCTCGTATAACTATCGCTAGAGATTGTGTGCAATTGTATAGAGTTGAGAAAGAAAAGTTGAAAAACATATTTTCAAAAAATCATCAAATGGTTTCCCTAACAACAAATACATGGACATCAATCCAAAATATGAATTATATGTGTGTTACTGCTCATTTTATAGATGACATGTGGGAATTGCACAAGAAGGTGCTAACATTTGTCTTGATTGGTGACCACAAAGGTGAAACCATAGGAAAAGCTTTAGAAACTTGTGTGAAAGATTGGAGCATTTTGAAAATTGATTGTGTTACTGTGGATAATGCAAAATCTAATAAACCCGTCATTGCTTATTTGGTTGATAGCATGAGTGATTAGGGTGGTACAACCTTTCTTAATGGGGAGTTTACCCATATGAGATGCGTCGCACATCTTTTAAATATAATCGTGCATGAAGGAATGACTATAATAGACACATCTATTAAAAGGGTGAAGACATCATGTAAGTATGTTAAGTCTTCTCCAGCTAGATCGGCCGCTTTCGATAGGTGCGTACAAATGGCAGATATTACTTGTACAAAGAAGGTACTACTTGATGTATCCACTAGATGGAATTCCACGTATCTAATGTTGGAATTCCACATATCCAACTAGTGATGATTGGAGTCGAGTTCGTGTGTTTGTTAACTTCTTGAAAGTATTCTACGATGCTACAATTGCATTTTCAGGATCATTGCATGTTATTTCTAATGCATTCTTCCATAGTTTGATTGACATCCAAAAGCAATTGAAAAAGTGGAGACAAACTAGTGACAATGTGTTGCAATTAATGATAGTGAAGATGCAAGCAAAATTTAATGAATATTGGGATGATGATGCAATGTTGAATTATCTTTTATTTGTTGCACTTTTTCTTGATCCACGCTATAAATTAGAATACATTGAGTTCTGTTTCACTCGAATGTATGATGGAGACAAAAGTGAAGAAATGGTGCACAAATTAAAGACCTTAATGCATCAACTATTTGAGCAATATAAAGTATTGACTCCTCTAGATACATGCGACTCTAGCAGCTTAACGACCACAACAGAATCAACATCTCATACTTCTAGAGATATTGATTGGGAAGATGAATTTCGAATGAAGGTGAGAAGAAAACAAGGAGAAATAAAAAGAAGTGAATTGGACAGGTACATCAAGGATGATGTTGAGGAAAATATTGAGGGATTTGACATTTTGAAATGGTGGAAAGCAAAGGCAAGTAAATATTATATTCTTTCTCATATGGCTAGAGATGTATTAGTCATTCCTATCTCTATTGTACCATCCGAGAGCACATTTAGCACCGGAGGACGAGTACTTGATCCATTTCGTAGCAGTTTACATCCATCCACCGTTGAGGCTTTAATTTGTGCGGTTGAGAACTCCAATGAAAGTAATTGATTTTCAAGTTGAAATTGATGAAACTAAAAGGATTGAAGAAGGTAAATCAACTTAATCTTGGTATTTGATATTTATTTTACAATTTTTTATATGTAGTTTGATTATGACTGTGTTATACATTATCACAGAATTGGTTGGATCAAAGGAAGATAGCAATATTCTTGGTTAGTTCAAGTTGCTTTGATTGAACTTGGAAGCATAATCCTTTAGCCTTGATGGTAATCCTTTAGCCTTGATGGTAATTGGTAAAATTTTACTATGGTTTTCTTTTTCAAGCATTTTTTAAGTTGGAATAATGCTGTGATTTTTTTAACGAGTTGTTCTTTGATTTATTGACTATTACAGGACACACTGTAATGATGTATTTGATCAATGTATGAAGAACCAGAAGACAAGAGGAGCACTTTTGTTACGCTACCTTTTGTTATGATACCTTTTGTTATTTGATCAATGTATTTGATCAACTATAAATGAACAAGTGTTATGCTACCTTTTGTTATGGTTCTTGAAGTCACGGAATCGCCAACTACTTCTTTTGATAATTGTAATGGGATTGATCATAATAGTTTAGAGCTACTGTTGTCATTATTTAGCTATATTTTCTAATTTTATCATGCATTATCTTTTTATCATGTCATTATATGTATATCAACTGTTCTTATGAACACTATGCTCCTGCTGGCTGCTGGCTGTTGGTTGCTGGCTGCTGCTCTTCCTATGTTGTGCTCTTGATGTGTTGCTACTTGCTACTGCCTACTGCAAATGTGTGCTGATGTGCTCCATGGATCATGTGAGCATTGTGAGGCAAGGATTTAATTGTGTGCAGATAAGTTAAGTATGCTTCTTTATCATATTTGTAGGTGCTTTCATCTCTTTCTAACTTCATCTCCTTTCTGAATTTGTTATCTTGTGCAATCTTCGTCTCTTTCTGACTTCTTGGTGGCTACTTGGCTGGTGCTTTCAGGTTAGGCAAGAAAAAAGAATCATATGATATTATGATCCATTTATCCTACTGAAGTGCTGGTGGCTGGTGGCCGGTGGGTGATAAATTGCATGTCATTGTCAACTTCAGTAAGCAAGCAATAGTATAGTAAAAATAAAAATGGAGTTAGTAGTGCAATGCATGGTTCAGAGTCTTCACTCTTCAGACAGCATGAGTCTATTCCCATCTCATTGGCAAGTAATTATCAAACATGTAATATATTTTTTGCCTGGGTTGTCTCTGATGTTAGTAATTATCGACTTATCGTGTTTATGTATTTTGTAAAAAAATCACTTTTATGACTCTTATCATATTCATGAACAATGTAATTTGATCATCTTCTAGTTCTGTCGAGGGTCGAGACTCGAGACACCATCCTACATTCCTACTTTTAGTTTAAAAATGTGTTTAGTGTTCTTGAGTAACAGTATTATTTAACTAGTAATAATGCATCAAATTGAGAAAAAATTGTGAACCGAGTACTCGACCCGACCCGACCCGAACTGGGTCAGGTCGGGTCGATTCGGATTTATGGGTCGGATTTCTTGCAACCCGACCCAATCCAACCCAATCGCTTTAGATCGGATTGGGTCGGATTTTGGTTCGGGTTGAACCCGACCCGATCCGTGAACAGCCCTAGGTCATAAAACTATGACCATTTACTGCTTTAATTAAAAAATATTGATCAATTTGTATAGGGAAAAAATAATATATCATGAGACAGGTCATATTAAAATGTTCCTTTTTTTATTGTTTGAATCCTCAAATAGAGAAACCCCCCAAAAAGAGGGCGAATAAAATAGTACGTGGTAATTATTGCATTTTTTTTTTTTGTTCGCATCGAAACCGGTCGATCACGACCGTTCAAAGTTTCGAACCCACCTGCGGACTCCCTCGTCATTATCTCAACGACCGAGGGTATAATAGTCTCAACAGATAACAAATGGCCTTTTCTATAAAAGCCTGTACAACAAACGCAGTAGCAGCAGCGGTTGCTTTTTTTATAATATCATTATTATTATTACTCTACTCCTCCCAGCTCACACCAGCACCGATGGCGGCCGAAGTGTCCACATCGCCGCCGCCGGCGACGGTGCTGTCGTCGTCGTCCGTAGACGCGCTCGAGGTCGGAGACCACTTCCGCTCCCTCCTCTCGTCCTACTTGGGCCTCACGTTCGGACTCTTCTTGGGGCTCCTCCCCGAGTCGGCTGCCTCCTACGTGCCCTCGTTGCAGTCTCGGAATCGGATCTTGGCCATGAAACTGTTCGAGGCCGAGGACCAGCTGCGGCAGCTGCGGTCGAGGAGGAAGGAGGACGCCAAGGCCAACGCCCGGGTGGCGGAGATCTTCGCCAACCACCGCAACCGGTGGCAGCAGGACGAGAAGCGCCTCCTCGCCAGGATCGACGCCGCGGAAGGTGAGATCGCCGAACTTAGGGCGCGGATCGGGGAGATGGAGAGTTCGGAGGCGAAGATGAGGACCGACGTCGAGCGGCTCGAGCGGGAGGTGGCGGAGCGGGAGGAAATGCTGGACTTCATGGCGCGGAAGTTGGAGGAGCGTGTGGGAGGAAGGGGAGGCGATGGGTTCGCCGAGGAGGTGGTGGTGGAGGGAAGCGACGACGGCGGCGCACGGGTTGTTGGTATTTCGTCGTCGTCCGCTGCTGCCCCAGAAGAAGAAGAGGAGGAAGAAAATGAGAACGAGAGCGAGAATGGCGTCGCAGGTGGGTTCGGTAGTGGTGATTTCTCGAGGGTTAGGGAAGGGGGGATGGATCCGGTGCTGGAGGAGTGCATGTTCGAGAGGAATTATGGCGAGTTGGAGGAAATGGCGGCGGCGCTGTTCGCGCACCAGAATGGACTGGGAAGGGAATTCATGGCCCCGCCCATGCTGCCAACTGCGGTGGATTCGAAATTATGGACGGAGAGGTTGAAGGGGTGGCAGGTATAAAAACTCGATCGCCACATAATTCTTAATGACTCATTTGTTGTTTTACATAACTGGTGGTAATTGTATGCCTTGAGAAGAAAACTCTCCTTTATGCGTCTCTTTTGAGGCTTGGAACATCTGATGTGTGCTTCTGTTTATGCTATCAACTTCGTCGACACTTGGTAGGAACTATTTTTCATGATGCCTTGTGTTGCTACAACACAATGAAAGACTGCGAATTGCATCACTAAAAATGTGTTCTTAAAACATTAGTACCGCTCATGGATCACCTTCTTTAAGTCTTTCATGGACATTTTTTTTTCAAATATTTCCTTTCCAAGAGTTGTCAATTCTCGGCCATAACCCCCCATTTGCATCTGTTGATCGTAACAGTTACGGGGGTAGTTTAATGCCTCCTTCAGGAATGCATTTATTTTGTGCAGTTGAGGGTATCAATGACATTCAATGCTCTATTATCATTACTTTTCTGCCAGTACTTGTTATCAACCCTTCTTAAAAATCTCCCAGAAGGTTTTGGTGGGCAGTTCCCCCTTTCTTCGTTAATTTTTTAGTTGAGTGCCTTCTTTAATTTTGTTGGATATTTCTTATATTTTATATATGCAATTCTGATCGCTTGGTAAATTTAATTTTCCCTTTCAAAAAGAGAGAAACTTAAGTTTGTATGATTTTTTTAATATTTTTCTCAATATGAATGTCTAATAATTGTAAATTAGTACACAGCAGACAATTTTTTCTCAATTGAAGAAATCATGCAATTTGACATATAATAATTGATTTTTTTATATGGTATAAAATGGATGAGTTTATTGCACCAAAAGGATTTCAAAGTAAAAGGAGACTGATCTGTGGCAATGCTAAATTTCCTCTTCCCTGCATGGCACTAAGTTTTAGCACGCAGTTTATCTTGTCAGGGCTTAAATGTTATTGATAATATATGATCGCTTTCATGCAGGAGATGCAACATGACTCCCATGGTTCTCTGAATAATGTGAAACCATTCGTATCAAGGTAAATAAAATAGTTACATTCGATTTGTCAAGTCAAAGTTTTGATCAGTTAGACAAAGATAAATGAAAAAAGAGCCTTTCTTTCTATCTTCCAGGAGGGAATGTCCATGGAAGGCGAATGGTGAATCTTCAGGTGTCTCCTCTAAGCTTAAGATGCTTGAGCTGGAATTATGTAATTTGGAGAAGACAGGAAAAGGAAATTCTTCCAAGCTTCCATCACTGTTAAGGAAGCAAGCTAAGAGATACCAGTCTCTCTCAGGAAAGATTGATGATTTGTGCCGGAGAATGGTATGTTAGACTCACATCCTGAAATTGAGATGCTTTTTTTTGTCAATCTCCTTTTGTTCTTCTTCATAACCAGTGAAGACATAATTCCATGCTGTAATTTATTATTGCTAGGATAAATACTATTACATAACAGAAATAATGTAGAGCATCAGGAAAGCAGTTTTGGCTCATGCTTTGAGAATTTAGATGGCAAATTGGAAAAAAGGGCTTGTTTGGATTGATGGTTTTGAGGGGGTGGGGTGGTATATGGGAGTATAAGTCTTGTTTGGATAATAAGTTTATATTTGTTAGCGTATATGGGAGTATAAGTCTTGATTGGATAATAAGTTTATATTAGTTAAAATGGGTGGGGTGGAGTAGTTAAACCCTCCTAACACCATATTTTTCATTCCACCAATTGAGAAGGGATTAATAAATTTAGACTAAATTAACCCTTCCTCGTTCTTCTCTCTTCTCTCATCTCTCTCCATCTCTCTTATCAATCTCTCCTCTCTCTCGAACTGGTAAACAAATATTATGATGAAATAAATTTTTATCTATATTTATTTTTAATTTATACTTATCTCTCATTTTAACTTTTTAAAATAGATGCATGAATGAAAATTTTATATAAAAATAAATAATATAAGAAAAAATGGGGAAAAAATATGTTAAACAAAAAATAAAAAGAGCAAATTAAGTAATAAATTACTATATGATAAATATTTGTTAATCGTTAATCATTATAAATACTTTAAATATATAATGAAGGATAAAAATGACTTTTATACAAATAAAATCTTCATTACTTCACCTCACATTTTATATAATTTATTATCCAAACATGAACTTTCTAATGACACCATCCTTCACCACCTCATTACTCACCACGCCGCTCCACCCCACCCCTCCATTAGTTATTTGGCAAATAATCCCAGGGAATAATGGTACTCTACATATTTTCTCACTGCAAGGACTGGTCAAAGGCTTCAGATATGAGCTGAATATCTTTAACCATATTTTGCTTGTTTATGTCACCAATCATGGCCAAGCAGTCAAGTTCCTTTGTTTTGTGCTATTACACGGAGAGCAAAATATATCAATTATCATACTGTAGATGGAAAATGGAATTTTGAATGGATAACGATTTTATCCATTTCGTTACCATCTCACATTAATGTTTAAATATCAATATTTATGCCTTGCTTCCTTCAGTTTTGCTTTTCATAAGTGATACAGCTTTTTTGTTCCTTGTGTTTCATTATAGACTATAGGACCCTTATCTTTCTGTAATCTTAGTATCATTGTTCAAATTTATTTTGCTTGGTTTCTTTCTTTTTGTTGGGTGGTGAGAGAGAGAGGTTCGAGAGATTACATAAATGGAAGACTCCTTATTTTACCCACTATTGCTCTGCTCTCTGTCCAGCAAACCAGTGATCCATGCGATGCAAACTTGAGCCCAGAGTTTCGTACACAAAGGCAAACTGAATTCCTCCTTGAAGCTTTTCAACTTCAACATCGAGCTACGGAAACACGACAAAAGCTGGGTACACTGCAAGCTGAAGAAGCAAAGAGTTACTTGGGGGATGAACTAACAGCGCAAGCCAAGTTGACCACAAAGAAATGTTTGGAAGCAATCAGGAACAATTTCAAAGAAATACAGAGAAGCCTGGAGATTTGGTTGGCTAGGATTATGGGCGACTTGGAGGGAATCCTGGCGAGGGATGGTGCCTCACGGGCAAGAGATTACTATTTATCTCCATATCCTTTTGTGAGATGATAAAGAGTAGTATACTTCTCCAGGTCGGGTCACTAACTTCCTCACTATCTGAACGAATAGTGGACTAATTAGTTGTACAGAGACACATCCAACATGTTACCACTTGGTGGTACATTCCAAGAGCCAATTGTCAGAAATCTTCATATCTGAGGACTAGTAAGCCTTCTTTCTTTTTTTTTTCCTGAAATCAAAATGCCTCACAATATATTTTGCAAAAGCCATCTGAAATGTATATATGATGCAAAATTCAGTTTGCGGCCTCCCTAGCAAAATGGCATTTCTTCACGGCTGTACCAACGTTTCAGACAGATCATCCATTCATCTTTATTAGGAAAAATTGCATTGTCTTTTACATCGTTGAATTCGTGTTTGGATGAATGAGTTTAGGATGCCATCCTCAAGTTTGCTTGATTATATTGATCTTGAGCAAAGATTGATCTAAACACGAATTTTGTACTATATGAAAGGAATTAATGTGAAAAAAATTAACTTTAAGTACGTTCATTAAAGATCCTTGTAAAAACAGGAAACAGGCATACATTTTAACTTGGAATAAAGAATATAAGCGAGAGGAAAAAATAATGATATAGTTCTTTGCTTTCAATTGTGTTTAAACCAATGTTGGCTTTTATCTCTCAAACCCCCTATTTATTAGAAATGAACGGCCGCGTAGAACAATTTGCTGAAGTGAAAATGTAACACAGAATACGAATATAATCAGGTCAATTAGATAAGAAAGGACGTAGCAGAATATATTTATTATTCAGGTATCAATCACACACTCGCGACGATACAAGAAGATCTCAAAACAACGCATGAACTAAAAGATAGAACGACCAGAGCTCAAACTTATGCGGACATACCATTGAAGACCACAACAGCATTACTGATCATACGTACCTAGTAGAGAGTAGCCTTGATACCCCCAAGTCCCAACACAACATTATCTAAATGCATATAATAATAATAATAATAATAATAATGTCGTGTTGGAATTATTTCTAAGTGCATATAATTAGACTCGTTTTAGTAATCCAAGGAAAAGAAGTAGAAAGAAATATTTCTTTCTATTTTAGGGGATTTTTCTTTCATTTGGTGAGACTTATTTTTCTAATTCATTCATAATGGGACCGATTTACCCTTGCTTCGTCGTTTTTTGTTCCAAATACTGAGATTATCATGTTGGTTTGCAGATATCACTTTTAGTTATTATAAAGTAACGACCATCGCAGCTCCGGTGGTTTCATGATTTTGTTCCTCCAAAAAAGTGTAACTAGTTTAAAAGAAAAACATGCATTGTAAAAGAAATTTCGAAATTCCCTACCTTTTTCCGAGGCTACAACATAGTTGCCATCGTTGTTGAACGAAGGGAAGGCACACAATTATTAATAAAAATATCTGGAACTACAAACAAATCATCAATGGGGTCCCACTCGGCACAGGCCACATAGTATCTCACATTCAGAATGATAAAACGAGAAGCTTTAACCTCCCAAAATCGCAATCTTGCAATATTAGCATTCAATTTTGGCTCTATAATTAGGGATCTAATGCTACCCTCCACTCAACTCTTTTGAGAAAAAAATCTGTTCGAAGATGCACTAAGATTTTATGTACCGACCATAATTCATCGGGAAAAAGGCACACAATTATTAATATTTCGAGCTTTACCCTTAAATTAACAAATTGGCTCCATCCAAAGAACGAAGAAAATTATTTGAATTCTCGATTTCATTTCAAAAGTCGCATTCTCGTTACTATAGAATTTATTCAATTGATCCTTTTTTATTCCACGTTGAGATCATGTCAAAGGAAAAATAAAACGGGTAACTCAAACATGCAACAAAACATGTGTACAAAGTACATAAATACGAAAATTAAATAAATACGGAAAAAAAAACGAAAGGAAACAATGAAAAGGAAATAATTACGATCGTCTATTCATGTCAATATATTTTTTGAGGAGATTCCATGTCAATATCTGCCAATAGATTGCCCTTGAAATAATATTATTTTTGAAGAGAACTTGAAACGGAAATCGAGAAAGCTAAAGATGTCAAGAAATTACAGTAACCTCATTCTATTACTGTGTTTCGGAGACAAAGACAATGACAAACATCTCTCTGTTAGAAACACCTAAAACACTCTACCTTTGGCCATGGGACCTTTTCCTACTATCAGTATCTGATTTCCCCCTATGATCAGATGATGGCTTCCGTGGAGGGTCAGCAGATGAGGTCTTTTTCCTACTATCAGTATCTGGTTTCTCCCTAAGATCGGATGAAAGCTTCAGTTTACGCATCATATCCTCTGAATACCGCCGCCAAAGGGACTCGCGGTCTTTGCTCGGCAACTTGGAGTACCTAAGATCAGACTTCAAAAGGCGTTTTGCCTCTGACCACGAAGTGAGGGCGGTCTTCCCATCATCTGTTGTCGCATCCGCAGCTTCTGCAGTTATAATTTCTGCTAGTAGCGCACGATAGTCGTTCACACAACGCTGGACAAACATAATGGCAGTATCAATGCACCAACAAATAAGGAAAATTGAGTTGATTTAATGTTCTAAATTGGAAAGAAATATATCGACGCAACTAAAACCTTTTCTACAAGTGCTTTTAGCCTTTTAGTCCTTCAAAAAAGTTGAAAAGATACAAAGCATGAAAGACAATGCAAATGCATGTGCCATGAGGACATTGACAGCTGAAGAAAAAAGAATCAGCACACAAATAATGTCTCAATCTGAAAAGTCTCAAATGGTCAAGACATCGAATTAGTGCATTCTCAAGTGAGTTGAAATCAGAACAAAATACATAGTAGGTACCATCTGACAATATAGGTGATGTAATCCACATAACTTTGAAGAAATAGCACCTACTAAGTAGCACTTCTATATTATGCATAACTAGAAAATTTTTGCATGACTTAATGTTTCCGTGTATATATATACAAGTAGCTTCACAGCTTGCAACACTGACGTTGATAAAATGGTCATTACTTGGACCTTTCCTAATAGACATGCCATATATTTCATCATAATTGCAAATATATTCAATGACTACCAAGTTTGTTTAAAAAGTTTTTCAATGCTTGGGCGGAAGAAAATAACACGGTGCCGGATTACTTGTGAAATCAAACTAATTAACAAGGTCAAGTTCTCATACAGTAAATATTAATAAGCAAAATGGAATGGGTAACGAAGACCGGCAAATAGCACACCTCATACAAGACCTTAACGTGTTCACGGAACAATTTCTCTGCATCTTCCAGCACCAAATCAGGGTTTGTTGCCCGACCCAGTGGATCCTTCTCCAGTTTTGCCTTAGACTCAGTCCATGATGCCTAAGACACAAATATGGCATTTAATTCTCAAATGCTGCTCTCGACTTCCCATAAAGTTTTCATTTAAATTCCTCATAATGATACAGGGACAAACAAAGAAACCTTGCATAAAACTAAGTTTTTGAGAGATCATATGCTTGTGAAGATCCTTCAAAATGTCAATAGACATCTACATGAAATAAGATTGGAGTACCAGAAGAGACATGAAAAATAAGGTCATCAAAACTATTAACCAGTCTCATAAAGTCCATGTAAACCAGTTAGAGAGAAAGACCTGAAAACAACAAGGCTGTCAAAAGAAGGCAAACCTTTGGATCTTTAATTGCTTCAACAAGCAAAGCACGAAATGCATATTCTGCTTCTTTCCTGCGAACTTTCAGCTTAACCCTCTCCACTTCTTGTTCTTCTCTTTCTTTTCTTTTCCGCATTTCACGTTCCCTTTCTTTCAACTTTTCCTGCAAATTTCATTCGTAAAATGATGTAGTTGGATCAGATGGGTTACAAATGATATGTTACTTATCACGCTGTATTTTTTATCTTTTAAATATAGGTCTATTGCACTGCATTTCTATTTTTTACTTATCAATATTATTTGGGTTACAAATTTATGGAACTAATCAACTAAGATATCAACTTTGGAGTCCATTCATAACTGCTAAAAAAATCATGCGAGGAAAATTGAAAAGTTTACCTGTTCATCCTTTCTAGAATTAGCCGATCGTTTTGCTTCCTCTTCAGCAGCTCTAAGTTCCGATAAGTACTCATTAAATAAAGTTTCCCTGTCATCATGACTGACAGCTCTGTATCTAGGGTCATCCCTAAATGTATCTTTCACCTAGAAAACAAAACATATCGATAGATTCTGGATTAGTATAAAGAAACATGTAGAATGCAAGGTACACTGGGCTTATGCTCCATTCTGCACAAAAATATGCAGGTGACAAGATCCAAAAATTTCTTGCAATGGATCATGCATTGAACCAAGAAGGAAAAATATCAGGAAGTTTGGCCGAATGGTAAGGAACCGATATGTTAATTTAGGATGAAACCAATATAATTGAAATTGTAAGAACAAAATGATAGAGGTCATGGTTGGCATCCCAAATGCAGTAATGCAGAACCGTGGAGGATATTGTCATGTCATTTAGCCAGACTCAGGTGAACAGAAATCAATGATACATAGCTGTCATGATCTGGCTTATAAACAGACTAAGAGCCTCAAATTCACATTTAAGTTTGGTCAAAGGGTCAACTAGGAGATGTTATTATATCTTGGCTACCCAATTAACAAGCATGCAACACAGACATTCATGCAATTATGATTGATAATTTACAATTCAATAAATGAACTAAGATCAGGTCATCATAGCTTGGAGTTTTTAAAATGAAAAAACATCAAGGAAAACGATATCATTTAATTAGACAGAGGATGTGTTTGCAGATTATCAGTTCAATACAATAATTTTCCATTAAAGCATATAAAATATGTAGAACTAAAGCATGTGAGAACAGGAAACCATGAAATAAAAATAACTAGTGCACACCCGAGACCAGCGGCTACTTGTAGTTATATTTCCATTTCCTTGAAGCATAGATTTAAAATTGGTAGCAGCAGCCATTCGCATCGCACGTATCTTCTCCTCTGCGGCCTTGACTCTGGAAAGAAAGGGTTTTATGAAGTTATATTTGGAACAGTAGATTAACCGAATGAACTTCTTTCAATATGTGTTATCGTAACTGTAGGAAAGAACCTGCATCTCATTATTCAGTTTAACAGTGCATAAAAATCATTGGATCTTTTAATACATTCATTCAAATTCGAAACTGAAACAGAAGGATATAAAAGCAAATACATAGTATCACATGGATATATTGCAAAGCCTTTTTAAGGTACAGATAAGTTCCTATATATGCAAGAAAAAATGAAGGTACAAATGTATAAAATGCCACAAAGGCTTAAGAGATTCTATAAGCATAAACAGTGAAAACCTTTCACTCAGTAGATGCTCTCGTTCCTTACGATCTATAGCCTCGAAACGTGGATCGGTGCCCCATTTTCTTTTGAATGTATAATAGTCCGTCTTGTGGCTAATATCCTGAAAAATAGGATTATCAGTGGTATTGTTATTGTCGCATCTCATTGCACAAAAGTTATTTACAAATGCTAACCAGAGGTTATAGAACAGAGCAAGAAACAAAGCAAAACCTCTGAAGCCTCATCTAGTAACTGTTTAAAAAAATCTATCGCAGCCTTCTGAGCTGCTCTTTTCTCCCTGCGTTCTTCTTCTGCACGTGTTCGTACATAATGCTCAAACAATGCCCTTCGAGCAGAATGGCTTGGAACAGCCTGCAGAAAAGTTGTGAGATAGTTAGCATATACACGATACCCATTAAGATGGTGACTAAATGTGAGTTCCTTCAGTTTAATTGGTGTTAGACAAATTAACAATAATAACCAAATGAAACCTTGCAAGCATCTCCAAGTTTCAAGCAAATGAAAATGCATAGTGTTTATAACATCAATGTTGGTGCTGCTTATAATGATATTCATGAAATAGACCCCCAAATTCAAATTCAAAGATAATCAATAGATTGATATCCCCAATTCGTAATACATTAGATGCATGATAATATCAGTGAGCTCTGATACTGCCCACACCAGTCCACTAAATTTAACTGGGTCCCCTAAAAACTAAACTAGGGCCTAGATAATTTATCTCGCGATGGAGGACTTTTGGGGCGCTTTAAAGTTAGGTGCTGGCATACATTCAACAACATTGGCTCATATATGCATAATTGTATCTAGATATCAGTCATGCCACCCAAAGTCCTTAGGGTTTTATGTGATGCAAAGGAATCGCAATAAGTTTCGAGCAATTTAGGTGCTACGCATAATACTGCAAATCACAATTCCAAAAGTGTTTGACATTGTCCTAAAGCATAAGTTTATAATTAAAATTGACATTACTAATGAATAAAAGATGAATGGAACATTCTAAGGCTTTCTGCACCTTTAAGTATAGCAATACAAACAAGATTTATTATTTTCCTAGCAAACTACTATGAAAATGCTTAAAGGAAACAGTCACTAATTTTAGGTGTTACATAAAAAATATTGTGAATCACATATCTGAAGTGGTTGAGATTGTCACAAAGCATATGTTTAGAATTATAATTGACATTTAAAAGAAATAAAACATACATAAGGAACATGCTAAACCTATGGATTTCTGCACCTTTAAGCAAAGAACTGCGATATGAACAAGATTTATCATATTCTGATCAAACAACTAAGGAAATGTTTAAAGGGGGCAGTCACTAATTTTATCAGTTAGCATGTCAGAACACCCACTCATTGAAACAATTGGAGGACAATGTATTTGTTATGTGCATACATAATTATTAAAATTACAACAAAAAGCTAAGAATAAGATCAATTTCAGACGATATAATTAAAATTGAAATTAAAGAGAAATTCAATCTTGTGAAGAGCAGCATTGAGTCTAACAAACCTGAGGCAAGAGGTTCTAGACGTAAGAAAGGCCCAAAAGTCATAATCTTAAGATTCAACGAACCTTAAAGCGTGGATCAAACACTATCTTTGGCAACTCCTTCTCCCATTTTGAAAATGGTGCAACTCCACGTTCTTTAAGCATTTCCTTTAACATTTGGAAAGAAATAATCAGTGAATGAACTGACATCACAAATTAAATGAAGATAAAAAAGATAGATGATGCAAATATAAGATAGGATTTGAGTTTAGCATGTAACACAATGATCCAATTCGTAAATTTTAGTTATTCGCAATGGATGGCTAAATTGACAAATCAGGGCCTTCTGCAAGAACTAGTATTCTCGGATAACAATGAGATTCATACATTTAATACAAGGTCTATAGATGTCCACAACTTTATGAAAACATCCAGAACATAGCCCATTCAAGATGCTCTCTGAAAAATGTTCATTAAAGCAATAAGACATGAGTGGTTTAAAAGAATATGATTACCTTGAATTGAATAATACACTCATCCTTACTAGGCCCACTCTCCTCATCTTCTGAATCAGAAGATGAATCCGACATATTTCCTTCATCATTTGTATCTTTTACCTTGTCTTTGTTACTTGTAGTTTGTGGCCCCTTAACTGAAGTCTCAACAACTTTTGAGCCATTTATATCAGAAGTAGAAGGTCCAGAGTTTGCAAGAGATGAGGATGTGACAGGAGTACCAGCTTCCTGCAGCTTCTTTTTAATCAAATCCAATGCGGAAGATGAAACAGGTACACCAGAAGTTCTAGTAATAGAATCACGACCACCTGTCTGCAAAGCAGGAGCATTCATGTTTGTAGAAGCTGGTATCGAATCTGCTTGACCATTAACATTTTGCAGCTGACATGTGGTACTTTTCAGGGGATCATTTTCCTGATTTTTTCTAAGCTCCAAAACCTCAGTCGGAACATTCCAGCTACTAACCTGAAAATTCAACACTCATAAATGCAAACCATATTCTTTTTATATTAGACACAAATGATAGAACATATCAATCAAACTGAATGCTCAGGAAATAATTCAGTGGACAATTAACTTTGATAGCTCTTTCATTTATAAAAAAATTCCATAGTTCAAGCACATAAAAAGTTTAATTCTTTTCCAACAAAATAAATGAGGTGACCAAAACAAATTTAAGTCTCTCACAAATAGCAAATAAAAGTGATGTACGCTGGTGGTACCTTGTTCTTCGTATCATAATAGTATTTCTTCCCATCATTTGTTGTTACCAGTGTCCAATCTGTACCAGGCAACTTCTCCCTGAGTACAAACAAAAATTATAAGGAAAGCTCAAACAACTTGATTCCACATCAAAGTGGGCATCAAACTACATGAACCCCTCCACAAAATTTAATGAACTACATGAATTGTATGGTGCGAGTTAAAAGAAAGACGGAAACAGAACAATTAAAGAACGTGAAGATCCAAGATGAACAACAACAACAACAAAGCCTTATCCCACTAGGTGGGGTCGGCTACATGGATCATACACGTGAAGATCCAAGAAGATCCAAGATGAACAAGTAAAAAAATTTATTATAGAAGTCTAATTCCTAAATAACTTCACAAAATTGTTGAGATAGATATCGCCTGATGTATGGAGCATACCAGGAAACTGGAGTTGGCTGAGAAGTAGCTGCAGGGAGCTGTATAAAGAAACAGAAGAAAGCAGAACTTACACGACTAAATCCTGCTGTATCCTCAAATGATCATGTTACTAAAACATAACTTACACAAGCAGTAGCTTATAATTACCTCTCCCTTGAAACTGGATGGTTTTTGATAGCTTGATTCGCCTGTGATAGAATTATAATAATATATTGTACCAGTATCTGTCCTGTGTACTGACCAGGCATCTTCCTCTGCACTTTTAGTGCCATTGTCATCCTTGTGGGTATCACTGGCTTTTTGTTCTGAATCTGCGATACTTCACAGATAAGAAAAAACAATATGACATATAAATAGCACTAAAGATAATGAGAATAATGGTAATACCGGTGGTTACAGAAGATGATTCTGCAGGCATATTGATCCCAGACTGAAGGGACCCTGGAGCTGGTGGTGGCAGTTTTGGTTCCGTGGTCAAGTTAGACACACCAGGAGGCTGAACAATGGGTGATGGAACAGCTGGAAAAGGTGTTCCTGACATTGGCAAGGGGTAAGGAACAGGAATAGCACCAGGATAAAGTGAAAATGAGGTATGCTGTAAGTTGCCAGATTGAGGATGCAACCAAAGAGACGGGGGGGCTGGTGCTGGACCAGGTTGTTGAGGATAACTTAAGAAAGCTTGCTGCTGATCAGAACTTGACGATGAGATCAGAGAAGTAGGAGTTGGAACAACAGGTCCAGGAGTTATGGCTGTTGGCATTACTGCAGCATTACTTGACATGTGCGCTGAGTTAGAAATTCCCTGAAGCCCTGGATTTACAGAAGTGCTTGGCACCACTGGTCGTGCAGTAAAAGATGGAGCCATTGGCATTAATACGTTTGAAAGGTTTGTATTAGTATTTGCAGAAGACGTGGAAGAACTTAATGACATATTAGAAGATTGTGTGGGTTGAAAACTAACTGATCCCGCTGATGAAGTCTGTGACAATCCACCAAAATCAAAAGGTAAATGCATAGATAAAGCATTATATACCAAGGAATCTGATATATAAATATGGACGAATCAATCTGGGATACCTCTGAAGCCTTTGCACTCTCAGATTGGGAACCCACAGTGAGAGAGAAGTTTGACACCATGAGATCTCCACTTGGAACAGATGCAGGCAACTGCATAGGTGCTGGTGCACTTGGAAGAACATTTCCGGTAACATTAGGGCGAAGAGACTGCCCTGGAACTGGAGGTTGCAAGGATGGAGCACTAGCATTCCCAAAAATTCCACCCTGAAAATTACCCTGCCCAGGAACCTAAGGGAATTGAATTGAGAAAAAGAATTAGACGACCACAGTCAGGAAGAACATATTCGTCAGAGCAGACACAAGGAACTAAAAGTTGTATGAGAATTACAATGGGACGTTGAAATTGCTGAGCAGGTGCTGAGACGACATTAGCATGTGATACCATGTTGTAAGAAAACGGTCTGTTGCCTAGAAACTGTCCTGGAACAGGGGGTTGTAGAGCGGTTGCAGGCATCAGTGGAGATAGATTAACAGCCTGCACCATGTACTATCTTCATTATTACAAGAAAAAGAAAAAAATACTGAATAATTTTCAAAAAAGTATATTGACAATTGGAGAACTGACAGGATGGAATGAAGATTGTTGAACACCACCAGGAGAAGAATTCATTCGAGGAAATGCACTATATAAAGAAGACGGTGCAGACGGAACATAGCCAGGTGCTGAAGAAAAATTTGGTCGAACAGTATCTTGAGATGGATTATTCGCATTGTCTGGAATGCCTCTTGAAGCCGGCAAACTTGCAGCAGTTGCTGTTGAGACTATGATAGATGGGGATGACCGAGAATCTGGATCGCAAAATGCATTAGAAGCTACCATGCTAGCACCTTCCTCATTGATTGCTGTCACCACACTAGTCGAACAGGCAGTGCCTGGTACTGTAGGATCATTTGTGGAATCTCTAACAGCTGAATTTGCAGTTTCAGACTCTGATGCAGCAGAAGTTGAAAGTGATGGCTGCTCTGCCAAATATGTTGGTCCAGACATAATGGCCCTGCAGGAAAAGCAGAATTTGTCCAATGAAATAATAGAAACGTTCAACACACGTAAGTCCTGAACTGACTGATCTTTGGCAAGCACTCAATGTCAATGCAAGCAGCATTATTCTTCTAATGAATTTACCAATATGTTTAGGAGCAAGGCAACAAAGATCAACCGGGGCTTATAAAATAACAATTGTCAAAAGATAACAAGATCATGAAATGTTTCTTTTTAAGAGAAAGTCTCATGGAATATTTCTTGCAACCAAAAGTTCAAAGAAAGCAAAAAAATGAACTGAGGTATGCAACAAAAGATAAGAAGAAAAAAGTGTCTCCATGCTCACATCGGGAGACAAGTCCAACTATAGAGTTCTAGCGTAACTTATAATCAGTAATAGGATTGAACAGAAAAGAAACAAATTCAAGGCTGAAAAGGAACCTCCAGCACATTTCGTCTCCCGAAATGGATACTTCTTGAATTTTCTAGTTGCTTTCTTCATAAGCCACCATTTTATACTTTAATTGACAATTATTTTGACCACACTAGCAGAATGGTAAATGCGATCAAGCAATAGATCCTTGTTAAATAGAGCAAACATCTCAGTGGCAATTACTAAACAAAAAAGTGATTTGTGCATTACACCCGTCAACTGCACCGCAAAGAATCTATAAGAATTGGAATGAAATAATTATTAGATGATCCACAAGAACTTGTGTGAATCCATAAAACCCACATTTTCAAAATCAATTTCAAATCCAACAGATATCCATCCCTTCAAAAAATAATCTAACTCTTGAATTTTCCAAAATCTTCGATACAACATTATACATAAATATGTTCATACGTCAAATACCATGTGAATAAATTCATTTCTATAATATCACAGTCAATTTATATAATGAATCTAAAAAAATTTTTTGAAATGGATAATGAATCTAAAAATTAACGGCACTTTAAAGATGATAATGAGGTGGGACACAAACTTAAAACACCATATAACTTCAAAATGTGAATCCGAGACTCAAAACCTTCCAAAAAGTGAACAATGCAAATAAAATATCTTAATTCCTCGTTAAATCGTCAAGGGACATAATCCTAATCAATATCATGATAGGGCCATGCCCATATCATCTCATCCAATATCTATGCAGTTTTGACTGTCATCATCTGTCTCACATCTGCATCAAATCCAGGTCCACATGCCAATACAACGCAACATCAATATAGGACCAATAACAAATATAAGTGAAATCTTGAATCTCCAAAAAGGAATAGCAAGTATCAAATAAAATATGTAACTAACTAGGTACTGCACTCCTCACATAATCTCACAGTTCATCCAATTATTCAATTATTGTCCTCATCTAGGCAAGAAGCATGCAAGAGTTCTCATTTATCACCAACAAATAAAAAACAACAAATGGGAGTAAGAATGGATTAAGATCGCACGAGTAAGATGACAACCTCAAATATTACAATGAAAATCTAGCATCTTTTGTTCTCAAAAGAAACTAGCATTCTTTTCATTGTATAAGAAAATTGATATAAATCATGCACATGAATGTTCACGGGTGCACATCAAAATCATATATACAACACATGCATGTAGAGAGAACAAACATCATATGATTATATCCAGATAGCCGAGCTACTCCTATAAACAGAGTGCTCCATCACACCCTAGTATCATTGTATCAATACAGGGGGTCATTCTGGCTCTGCCTTTCATACCACTAGATCGACACCGGGTGTTGAACCACTCTTAGAATCACTATATTAACACAGAGTTGGTTTCCTTTTCATTCCACCCCTAATATTACTTTACTGACACAGGATGGTTGCTCTAGTTCCACCATTCGTGCCACTGTATTGACACAATATGTCCAATATGCCCCTCATATCACTATATCGACACATAGCAAATCAAGCATCAATCAGTCTACTCGAAGTTGGTCAAAAATCTAAAGTAAAACTGTATTGATTGAGGTTTTTTACACGAAGTGCATATTATGCATGAATGTGACACAAATTTCATATTACACTCGAACTTGAAACATAAAGCATTCTTCACAATTTTTTATTGAAAATAAATATGCAAAATAAAGCATTTATCATAGCTGCAAACGTTTCCAAAATTCATAACACAACATCGCATAAATTATATGATGAGATAAGGCTGATCATACATAAAAAAACTACATGAAATTCGTCTACATCTGGTAGGGCAATGTAATCACTCTGAAGTATTTAATCACTCATATCATTTGAAGCAAGTACCCTCAAGTTTAAAAGTTTTTTGACTGAATCCGATCATGAAATCACATAAGTTTTGCATAAGTTCTAATGTCATTTTAGTAGTAAGTCCAAACATTTTGATACACTCGTTATTATTCCTTTTAATTTACTTTTCATAATAAATACATAACCTATTGTATCTTAATATTAATTTGTTTACTTTCTCTTCTCTAATTCCCCAAAGATATGAATAAATAACATCTTATTTTTAATCATTCAACTATTATACTTAAATCATTATTATCATAAAATAAAAGGATGTTTTTCTATTGATACAATTATTAAAAATCATACAATATAATGTTCAGATATTATTTATTTAGCATATGTCTATTCTTGCCATTCTTCGTTTTAGGTAATTCAACTACTAGTTTATTGAAGATAATACCAATTCTTTTCTCAAACTACTATTATATGTTATTTCTATAATTATTACTCTCCAAGTCTTGGATTTCAATCTATTCCTTAACACAAATATAATATCAAACACTTCTTAATATATATCGTACTATAAACACTAAACTTATATTAATCAACTCAGCAAACATTCCATCCTCAGCCATAGCATTACAAACATCACAGCAGCCTCATTTTGCATCCATTAATTTTAATATATAGCCATTGACGTTCTCAGTATATATCGATATAGCCATTGGCAATGAACTAAACTTTTCATCAATTCTAACCAGCCGAGTACTAACATCATCTAACATTTCAGTTCACAACAAATTTAACATATCATATTTACATCAATTCATATAAGAGAAGGTTGCAGGATGACCAGCGTTGGACCTTAGATGAAGACGAAAAAAAAAGGCAATGGCGGAAACTGGTCATGGCAGATAATCGAAACAAACACCTAATTAAATCCTATGAAAGTCTTGAGGAATCAACTATATATAGTCATTACTCACCAGAGATTGTGAGATCAGATGCGAGAAATCAGCTTCACTTTCTCTGACGACGAAGTAACGAAAATCGAACTTCCAATTAATCGGAACCAAGCGCCCAACTAAAATCCACAAAGGCCCAGAGGAACATTCATAAATAGTATAGCATCCGCAGGGAAACGAATCGAGCGAAGAACGAAGGTGAATCGGGCTTCGTCGTCGAAACCCTCGTTCCAAACGCGACCTCCGTTCTCCCTCTACAAGGCGCAAAAAGCACTCGAACCAACACTCTTGTGTTCTCCTCGCCAAGCTGTCGTAGCCGTGCTCCGATGATCCCGTGGTGAGCGGCGACGGCGGATCGAGCGGAGGCGGTGGCGGCGGCGGGGGACTTGTCCGGCTCTTTTGTCCGTGAACGAGAGAAATGAGAGGGGAAGATGTGAACTTTTTTCTCTCCTCACCTATTTTATATTTTTATCTTTTTTTTTTCGTTTTTGGTTAACTTATCAAAATGCCCTTACTTCAAATCTTATTTCGGGGTTTAACCCATCCGGACCGAATTCTTCCTTTCCGGCCCAGCACAGTCCAGTTCGATAAAAACGAAGGCCTGTTTGGTTGAGTCATAAAACATGGAATAAGATGATATTCTGCTACACACCTTGGATTTAGTTGATGGGTCCCACTGATTTTGCAAATCCAATCAACACGTCTTAAACCCACTTTTTACCGGTTTAACAATTCCATCAAAAGTGTGAAATTATTTAACCCTTGGCTTCTATCTCACGAGGGCAATATCGTCTACGGTCTAAAGAATAGAGCATGCCCTATTTCTTCTTCCGCTGCTCATTTTCTTATTTGTCCCACCATCTTGTGACGCTCAGGTGCAGAAGACATCATCTTCTTGGCAATCGGCCTCTCCGATCGTTGAGGAAGCACGGGGACATCGCATTTTCGACGATCGGCCTCTCCGATCATTGAGGTCTTGGACGTATTTTGTTGCAGGCGAGTTTTTCATCCATGTTTTCCTTCTTTTTTTTTTGCATTTTTCTTCCACTGTTAGCTTCATTTTTTTTGCTGAGATTTTCATCCCGGTTTTTCTTCTCTTTGTTTTGCATTTTTTCTTATACTATTAGCCTCATTTTCTTATACGTTGGTTCTGCTTGACCCCTTTTTTATTTTACTTATGGTTTCTTGTATATTTATGTTTTTCCTCCATTTAGAATACACATCTATTATGTTTTCTAGCCTCCTTTTAGCATACATTTTTATGAACTTCTCATTATCTCTCGATCTTTCATATATGGAATTTTTTTAGCTCGTTTTAAACTTTTTTTCTATCAATTATGCATCCTTAGTCATATTTCTTATTACCTTATTTATTATTTTGATATGTGGTTCATACTTTACTATTTTATAAGTACTGGTCACTATAACTAGGTCAAAAAAAATGAAGACCAACTAATTTGAATTGATTATTTAGAGGTATTATTTTGTAATATTTCCTCATTGAGTGACTAACTAAGTACTAACTATGTGCACTTATGAAGTGTAGATCACTGGAATTATTCAAAATTTCAAATGAATTCTGATTGCACATCAAAAATGAAATCTGGGACACCACGTAAGAGGACTGCTAACTGGACAGAGCATATGGATTTGGTTATGGTTGCAATTATGAGGCAAGAGTCAATTGAAGGAAATTGTATTAATGGTGTTTTCTCCTCGGATACTTGGAAAAAAATGTCCATTAGCTTCAATGATAGCACCAAGAAATTTTTTCACTTCATGCACCTCAAGAATAGATTGAAAGTGCTACGAAAAAATTTCAGCATGTACCATGGTCTTGCTAATCGATCTGGATGGGGATGGGACTATAAAAATAATATCCCAACATGAGATGATAGTATGTGGGAATAAGTTATTACGGTGAGTCTATTAATTAATCAGGTCACTAGTCTTATGATTTGTTCCCACATTAAATAAAAAATAACTTACTGAATCACATTATTTAACAGACTAATAAGGATTACGCCAAGATTAAAGATAAGCCTTTTCCTTGCTATGAAGACATTGAATTCCTATTTGCAAAAAACACTGCAACAGGAAGGAGGGGGCACACTTGAGGAAGTGTTCGATGAAGACACTTCTGTTGAGGGGGGCAATAGGATTGACTTTAATGCTCTAAGTCTCAGTCAGGAGACATACAACAAGGGTCCAATTGATGTTACCGCTCCTACATCTGCCTATACTAGTTCTCAGAGTGACTTTTATGATCAAATTATACCTGAACTCCAAAGTGTTAATCCATCCTAAATGTACCATACTTTAAGAAGTGAGAACATATCTAAAGGTCAACCTACTTCATCTAATGGAAAAAGGACAAGATCTAGCTCTGCTGCTACGTCTAGGGCAAGGATCGGTGATGATGTGACGAAAGCACTTACTAATATCGCTGAATTAGGAAAGAAAAGACTTCAAATGGTTGATGAAATGCTTAGGAGAGAAAAAATTGTAAAACCTACGGTATTTTCTATAGATGAATGTTATGCTAAATTGCAAAAGATTCACAATCTCAATGCTGATATGATGCTAGCAGCAATAGAGTCATTCAAGGATGAGAATAATCGCTGGGTGTTTATGCATTGTGAAGGAACCATGTTGGAATCATGGATGATGCGTCAACTTCTTCATTTTTATCGTGTGCCATCCACTGCTATAGGCCCAACAAGTAATGTCAATCCAATGACTTTCATGCCTAGTACATCAACTGCAAGACCAGATGTCCAACCGACTAGATTTGTGCCTCCTACTGTGGTGCAGCCTAAGTCAACTGGTTCTAGCACCATGCCTACCCCTTCCCCTAGTGGAAGTGATCACGCTAATTGATATAACTCTGGACTATATTTTGTGCACTTGACTTCTGCATATTATATGGTGCTCAACGGTGTTTTGTGCATATTTAAAAGTTATTATGACTAGCTAAGTAAGAAGATGGGTCTTGGTGCGACTTTTGGATATTCTTGTGAATATTAAAACCTTTATAAGGTTTTGAAAGTACTTGTATGGGTTCACAAGAATGTTTTGGCAACATTTTGTTGTATTTAGATGCAAAAAGTCAATATGTAAAAACTTATCTTTGATGCACCAAATATTTTGGCCATGTTTTGTTGGCTTATTGTGGCAAAGGATATGTAATATGAACTACTTATGCTTGTTTAACATTTATGAGTTGATTATCTCTAATACCTATTTGGTTCTATTATCTCCTTTGTTTGTGTTATTATATTATTAATTCAATACTTCATGATTGCAATTATCCTATTTACTTGCAAGTTTTTATCATAATTCTGAAAATAAGTGGTTCCTATTTTGGATTCTCAGGTGAGAAATGTTTTTGCCATGCTTCTACCTCTTTGGATTGTATAAATATTTTTTTCTTTCTTTAATTACTTTTAACCCTGTCACTTATCTCTAAATGGACATGCATAAGTTATTGGAGTTTCTAATCGAGGAAGACAATTTCTATGAAGAGCTTGCAAAAATATTAATATCAATAGGTCTTATAAATGGATCATGGAATAGCACTATACTGAGAATGCCTTGTAAGACTCGACCTTATTCAGGTCATTAACTTATCACAAACATGTTAAGTGGTCATCCTGACAGAGGTTATCAACATTTTAGAATGAGCAACAATATGTTTTTCATTTTAGAGGAATTGCTAGTTTCAAAGGGACTCATATATAGCACACGGCATGTAATTGCAAAGGAGCAGTTAGCATACTTCTTATATTGTATAGGGCATGGCGTCACTAATAGGGTCATGGCAGAGACTTTTTAGCATTCGGGAGAAACAATTTCCTGACACTTTAATAATGTCCTCAAAGCGATATGTTCATTGAACAATGAGTTCATAATTCAACCAAGCGGATATGTAGGCACCCATCCTCAAATACGTGGAAATCGTAATTTCTATCCATATATTGCGGTATGTTATGAAGTCTAAGTTAGAATTTTTTTATAATATTGGGTCTTGCTAATAAAAAAACCCATGCCATCGCAGAATGCTATTGGTGCTGTTGATGGAACACACATTCCTGCTTTAATTAAAAAGTATAAGCAACCACGTTTTCGCAATCGTAAAGGGACTATTTCACAGAATGTTATGGCTGCAGCTTCATTTGATCATTCATTCATTTTTCTTTGTGCTGGTTGGGAAGGGTTGGCCGCAGATATGAGAGTTCTCAGATGGTGTGTTGAAGAAGGAGGTTTTATTGTTCCGGAAGGTAACAAATTAGGGACCTTACTAAATTTAGTGTTGACAATTTTACTCATCTAATTTTATTGACATTGTTACCACCTATTAGCAGGTAAATATTATCTTGTAGACTCAGGATATGCCAATACCGATAAATGTTTTGCACCTTTTCGAGGTAACCGATACCATTTGAGTGCCTTTAATAATACCCGTACGAGAAGATATGAAAATGCTAGGGATATTTATAATCATAGGCATGCTCAACTTAGAAATTGTGTTGAGAAGGCTTTTGGCATTTTGAAGATGCGATTTAGGATTCTTCGAACACCCATCCCATTTCCTTTCAAAATTCAACAACGCATTGTGATGACATGCTGCATTATACATAATTTCATAAAGCGACATCAAGGGAATGATCTATATTTCAACATGACGTTGCAATCAGATTCTAGTGATGCTGATATTATTGATGATGATCCATCTACATTAGTTGGCAATGATGAAAGTCGTAGGGGTGAACATCTTCGCAACGACATATCTTTTCGAATGTGGAATGCTCATCGTAGAAGTATGTGCTTTAATAAATGTTTTTTAGCTTTGCTAAATTATTTTCATGTTCTCATAACTAGTTGTTGTCATTTCTTATTTTTGCGATAATTATGTTATGTATCATATTTATGAATATTTCATTCATATTTTTTTATTCTTTATTTGAATATTCATTAAAATATAGGAAATGAAGAGCAGCATTAGAGTTATAAGAAAGTATTATGTTGTTTTTTAGGGTCGTTAACGAGGTGTGTATGAGTCATGGGTGGAGTGCCAATAACAAATTTCAGGTTATAGCAGTTGTCTTTATAAAAGTTATAAATCAAAGGATGATGCTGTTACTGCACTATCATCTTATCTCCATGGACATGACTACAAAAAATATGAACCAAAGGATGAAGTTGTTACTACATATTTGCATGAACATGACGAAGAATCTGTCTCACAATCATCTATGGAGTGCAAGAAAGGGATTAAAGTCACGAGACATACAGTTGCAAGTGTCAGAAGCATTATCTTCCTATTTTCTTAAGTTTTGTAGTTGGTCTAATTATTGGACTTATGGTACATATGTGAACTTTGTAATAGTCATTTTGGGCATGCTACTATGAACATGGTGTCATCATTTTGGTTTTAATAGGCTTTTGCAATATATGCATGATTATGGATCATCTGGCTTATTTTGGAATGTATTATGTTATATGTGATTCTTCCTATTTATACATTGGATGATTGTTTTCATAATTATCTGATCAACGAGTTGTGCAGATTATATTATAAAACATTTGTGCACATTATATTTTAGAGCATGGTACGATAGTTGTAAGTCTAAAAAAAATAACTTCTCTTATATAAGCCAAGGGCAACATTGGCTTTATGATAATAATTACACTATTCATTTATTGCCCAAACACTCTAAAAAGAATAACAACACTTATTTTACACGTGTACAACCAAATAGAAATAATGAATAACTTATCTAATTCTAATGGAATAATAAATCCATACGAATAACAATCTTTATCCATTCAATAATAATTCTTAAACCAAACAGGACCTAAAAAAATAAAAACGCTTTTCTATACTTATTTTATATATTTAAGTTTATAACATATAATATATTTATTATTCATATATATATATAGGGCCGTCTCAACAAAAGATGATAAAAAAGTTTATATTTTATAATATAAATATAATGATAAAAAATATTGTCTATACATTCTTCGATTACAAAATATTGTTTATATTATAAAAGATGCTTGGTTGTATATCCCAAAGCATTTTGATCCTTTCGAGGTTCTATATCAGAAGGTGACAAAATAAAAATATATATATTCATTATATCTTGCTCCATAGGTAAGTAGGTAATTCATTCATATGAAATTACATGAGGTCCTTTTGATGACTTTATTGATTCAATTTCGTCCATCTCCATTTTTTAGCAAGATCTGAATGGGCATATTTTGATAAAATTTTTAAATTATAATATCATGGTTATATAATATTTCATTTGTATAATGTCACGGTGCTTATTTAATTTGTATAATGTCACGGTGCTAGTACTAATATATGATAATAATATGGTATATGTTAAGATATGTGATGAGATATAAGAATTATAGTTAATATAAACAAAAACATCACATACTTAATTTTATATAATATATGAACATGACCCGAAAGATGATCTCGAATATTGTAAATGTTTTATGTATAAACATAAAATATAAATAACACATATCGTAGTTTAATATAAAAATAAATACCACATTCTTAGTATAATGTATCATGTGCTTTTGGGGTAAATTACACGAATGATTTCTCAACTTTGAGTCGATTTTTAATTGGTCCCCCAACTTTAATTTATAACCAGAACGTCCTCCATCTTCCTTTTTATTGCACGCTTAGTCCTCCTGACCGGTGATAGTGAGTTTTCCGATTACCTTGCTGACGTGGCAAATTTTCTCTCTCCTCCACATGTTATGTCCATCACGTCATTATAAAAATTAAAAAAATAATAAAAAAAGATGAAGTTTCCACGTCATTAAAAAAAATCAGAGCCAAGCGCAGGAGAGAGAGGGAGGGGGGCGACCGCCCTCCTCTGCTCGAGCTCCGGCGGAGCTCGAGCTCTCGCTGGAGAGAGTGAGGGGGCACTGCGGGAGAGAGAGGGAGGGGGGCGGTCGCCCCCCTCTCGCTCGAGCTCTCTCTCTCGAGCTCTCGCTGGAGAGAGGGGGTCGCCCCCTCCTCTCTCTTCGGCTTTGATTTTTTTTTATTTTTAATTTTTTTAATGGCGTGAAAACTTCTTTTTTTTTTAAAAAAAATTTTTATAATGACATGGCAGACATAAAATGACGTGGATGAGAGAGAAAATCCACCACGTCAACAAGGCAATCGAAAAATTCACTATCACCGGTCAGGAGGACTAAGCGTGCAAAAAAAAGAAAGATGGAGAACGTTCTGATTATAAATTGAAGTTGGATGACCAATTGGAAATCGACTCAAAATTAATGAATCATTCGTGTAATTTACTCTTTGCTTTTATTTTTGTCCACATGTAAATTCGTCGAGCTTTTTTAAAACAAATTCAAATTGATTGTCAAATGATATTTCAAAAATTAAAAGAATCTATTTTCTTACCTAAAGCAAGTCATTGGTCTTAAAAAAAGGAGACATGGGACACACACATCTTGACTTCATTCGTAAGTTAAAGTAGAAGTAAGGGGGAGATAATTCACATAAATTATCAATTTTATTATTTAAAATTTTTAGGATTCATCACCACATTATTATGTTTGATTGTAATTGATTAGGGCAAGTGGGAGAGGTGTCTTCCACCAATTGGTTGAAATATATTTTGACAAAAATATTCATTCAAATCAAAATTTTTAATTCTAAATATTTGTCAATAAATAAATACCATTCAATATTTTTTATTATTTAAAATATTTTATAAATAACTCTTAATTTTGCTTCATCTCATTCAAATACATATTTCTATTTTCTATTTATTTAAAATAATGTGATCGAAAATTTTAAATAAATTTTAAGAATATTTTAACCATTTGCTCTATAATTATTTTAACTATTATTTATATTATCAGTAGTTATCAAACATGTGATATTATCAATAATTTAAATAGTAGTAATTTATTTGAGTGGTGATTTAAATTATTCATTAACTGAATCTGCAATTTATCAAAGGGTTGTTAATTTGCATATATATATATACAAATATATATTTTATTATTGATATTAATTTACATATAATTTGATATTTTTTTCGATCTAAACCGACCGGTATCCAGGGCTACTAGCACCTGACTAATCCGGTCCGAGACGAAAGCGATAAAGGTAAATCCCTGGTTAACGCGGCGACTTCAAGACTTGAACCTGAGGCTACTAGCACTCAACGAATCCTTAAGGCGAAGTCCACTTTTCACTGTGCCAATCGTCGTTGGTTGATAATTATTTTTTGTTCTGATAGTAGATACAACTTGACATTTGGCTAAAGCCATTTAATAATGGGCCAACCAACAAAAAAATTTAAAAAAAAATTGTATTAGTTTCTTTTCTATTTTCTTCCATCCTTCTTTCTGCCCCTCGCAAACGCGCAGTGGTCGTCGACATTAACGACGCACGATGAAAGTGGATTGGTCTGGAAGGTGTCATATCAATTAATTAGCCTCTTTCTCATTAATCAAGGATCGGAAGTTTTTATTGGCCAATCGGGGACTGGGGAGGGCTCGTGGTCTCCTCTTCCTCGTCCGGAGCCCTCATTTTGTGCTGCGTCAACGTCAACGAGGAGGTGGACATCCTCATCGTGATTACAAGAGCTGCGACAACGGCGGCGACCAGAGTGGCCGCTCCGGCGTAGACGCCGTCCCGGACCACGTAGAAGTGGCCGTCCAACCAGCCTCTCCCGTACGGCTGCCCGTGGTTCATGCTCGTCGCTGTGCCCAAGAGGACCAACGCCAATCCGTACCCGACCCTGCAGTGAATCCATCGAACACTTCATCTTCAACGAAAAGAACGAATCTAGTTGAATTAGGGACAACGAACCATGAGAGTGTCAGCAGGAATGTGGAGGCAATTTGGCTAATTCTTCTGTTTCCTTCCAAAGTTGCTGCTGCTGCAGATGAACATGAGAAGCCGTAGCAACAGGATTTGGCGGTTCCTCCCACGATCTGAGCAATCGACAGACACGCGAGCGCAGCGACGCCCAACCCGAACGCGGGGCTTCTCCGCAGCGAACACAGACTGCCGTCCATTTTGACATCTTTTGCCTTAAATTCCATAAATACATGTCATGTATATAATAATTCAAGATTAGGAGGATCGAGGAAGAGGAGGTCGAAGGTGATTCAGAGGAGAAACAGCCGGCGTTAATTAGATAACGTATTGAGCAAATTCAGAAACAACGAGAAGAAGAAAGAAAGAGAACAGAGAGATTACGATAACGAGGAGGGGGTGATGAGCAGACCTTGAGCTTCACGAATTCAGCGGCGACGCAGCAGGAGAAGGCGACCGTGCCGTGGAGCAGGACGACGGCGCAAACTATGAACAACTCGCCGTTGCTGCTTCTGCGCTCCATCGATCGATCGGCTTGTGGTTTGCAATTGCTATCGAATCATGAGAGGGAGAAGACGGCGGCTTGCAGTTTTGTCTTAATATCTGCAATCCGCATCCAACTTTGGACTTGACCCGTGTGGCGGGCGATCACATCTTAATCTCGTGTTCTTATCGATATGTGTTGAGAAACTTTTAGAGGAGGGGGAGAAGAGAGACGACCGAAGACGTGGAAATTTGATCGTGGAGTCGACTCGTAACGGAAAGGTGGAGGAATAGGGAGAGAAGTGGCGGACCCATCACCCATTGGTTGGCATTGGCAAGCCCCCTCCCCTCTCTCTCTCTCTCTCTCTCTGCTCCGTGTGCTTCTGTGATGGCGTGCTAGAGACGGTCTTCATTATTCGTTGAGATTTGTCACCTTTTTTTTTCCTTTCTTTCTAAAAAACTCGTATTAGTTTGTGGTAATTAACTCCAATTTATATACGAGGTCAATGAATATTTAGATGTGTGAAATGAGCTTATAAATAAAGGACTCAAAGTAAATGAAGGGTTTAGGAAATATACTATTTTAGGAGGCGTCCCTAAAACATGATGTTAGGAGACGTTTATTAAATATATGCGAAGGAATAATGTATTGATGATGTTTACCGTTTATCTTGTAGTGTCAAAATAAGACTAGTTCGGTTTGTTTATCAAAATATTAAAAAATTGCAAAAAAAAAGTTGATTTTGATAAGAATGTGTCGAAGATGATATAAATAATTAATTAATAAAATATATTTTAGGGGATATAAATAAAAGAAAATAATTATTCACAAAAAATATTATATAATTGAAACTACTATGAATAATGATATTGAGAACATAAAAAATATTTTATTCTTATTTGATTAATTTACAATGGTGATTAATATGATTTAATTCTATTTTTTAACTTTAATATTTTTAATAAATAATAAAAAATAAATATCGGTCGAGCTCGATTAAATTAGTGTAACCTTGACCTAATTGACTGACTGATTCAATCTCTGGTCAGTTTTAAAAATATTGTTCCAGAGCAATCATAGTGAGAAGGTATGGTCTCACAGTAGTAAAAGAAAATGTGTTTACAAACTTTCTAGAATCCTAGTCAAAAGCATCTTTAACAATAATGATTTTAAAATGATAAAAAAATATCTAAAGATCTACTACCTTGAAATTTTATGAAGTAGAATGTACGAATCCATGAGAATGAGATTGCTCTCTTCACTGTGGATACTAGGATAAAAATATATGAAGGGAATAGAAAATCATCTAAGTTCAGTATCACAATAAAATTTTAGCAAGCAAATGCATATGATGTAATGATCCTAGCCAAAATTTCGTCCAAAGTAATATAATCACTTTAAATCCAACAATTATTATCCCCCTCTCCCCCCCTCCCCCCACACACGCACACGCACACACAAAAAAAAGAAAAAAAATTTGCATTGATCTATTTAGATTATGAATAAAAAGGGTTTAATGGGGTGCTCCCAATCTGCTCCCACTTTAACGATCATCATATCTAAATCTAACGATTAGAATCGCACACAATTTTATTATATCAGTAGACCCACGGAGTATTCTTTTTCGATTGAAACCCACCGATGTCCAATACTACTAGCATCCAATAAATTTAGGGTTCGGAGAGGAAGATTACGGATAAATGTTGGTCAAAATAGTGACTCTAGAATAAAAAATAAGGCTATCAGCACCCAGTGATCTCAGGATGCAATTTTGCTATCTGGTTGTGTCAACTATCCTTAATTCCACCGAGTATTTTGCTTGTGAATTTGTTTTGTACCTCAATCCGTGCACATGAGAACATTAGAAAATGATAGATGAAGTGTACATGACCGAAATTGAGTTTTCTTAGAATTGTTTGGTTCTATATATTCCATCTTATTATAATTATTACCTTGTGGATATTTTATTTGATTAGTCTATATATGATAGTTATTATTAGAAAAATTCCTACATTTATTATTTATATTTTGAAATATTAAGTTATAAAAAATTGTGCAACGTATATAAGACAATTCTAAGCACGCGATAGTCACGCTTGTCTTGAGCATTAAGAAAATGATAGGCTCCCAAGCAATCAAACTAGTAATATCATGATGGCAATCATCGTGTCTCATGTAAAATTCTCACTAGCTTCTCCCTTTTTTCTCCCCTCGTTAAGGTGAAGCTTGAACATTCAAGCAATTAAGACTTGGGACATATGCTATTATTATGTGACTAATGACAGAAATCATTGTGCTACTTTTATGTAGTTATTAGATGACGTCCATTTTGAAAAAGTAGACATTTCGGTGCTATCACGACTTCTTCTCATATCATTTGTTGATTTACAAAAATGGAATTTCATTTACTGGTTTGCATTTTCCGCCTTGGTACTCAATCCCCCAGCAATAGTTATCAATATCAAATCCGCAAAAGATGTTACCATGATGCCTTTGTTGTGTATTTTTGGGCAAGTTATTTGTATTCTTAAACAAGTGAGTTCTAATCCTCTGGATGTATTAACCTTTGCGCAAGTTATGAATTTTTGAAAGAATGAGTTCGCTCTTCAATCCATTTTCAATGATTAGTTTCGATTAATCTCTCTAATTCTCTTAATCATAAGGAACAATGCTAGTTTAGATTATTTAAACATTTAACTAATTATATAAGGCTAAACTTGAAGGTGAAGAAAAAATTACTTAGCGAAAAAGTCTCAATGGTTAAAATTTATAAATCATTTTCTCATTACTAACATTCCTCGTTTGTGTCTTAAATAGGGAATTTAAAAAAAAAAGATAAAATTTTCCAAAATAAAAAATTTAAAAATGACTTCCCTCATACTGTAAACAAATTCGACCCGACCCGACCCGACCCAACGCGATCAAATTTGATCGGGTCGGATAGGGCATCTTTTGGGGGCCAAACGAAACTTGATCTAACTCGGTTCAAATTACTCGATCACTCAATTTTTTTAATTTCTTCTTATTGTTTGATATTTATTTAATATAAAATATTATTTAATATTTATTTGAAGGCATAAAATAAGTTTTTTAAAATATTATTTATACATTTAAAATATTTTATGTTAATTTTTTAAAGTAAATATAGGCTTAAGTTTAATTTTAAAAAAGAAAAATAAAACAATCAAGTTGAATCGGGTCAACTCGAGTTGGAAATATCCAACTCAAGAGTCGAGTTCGGATCGAATCGGATCCGAGTTGGGTCGAGTCATCGATTTTATCGGATCGATTTGACCGGTGAACACCCCTGTTCTTCCATATCCTCTTGGAAAGAAAATGACTTTCTCTGTAGATGAAAAAAGAAAATAAAAATATGAACTCTCAATCCTCTCACGTAATGTATTTCTTCTTGTCTTTGCCATTATCGAAGTGATCCTAGTACAAGCCTATGCGAGGATGTAGCATTTGACACCCAACAAAACCTTTTTGTCCACGTGAAGATTTAATAAAATGAAAGGATCACACTCTTTCATAAAAATCAATGGTTAGAATTTATCACTGCTTTTTGGTCTGACGATTTCTAATCGACTAAAGTTGGGATAGAGTGATCTATAACTCCTCATCATTTAAGTAAAGATATCGAATTTAAATTTTTGTAAATGTAAAAAATTTTCGTTGGGAGCTCCACATATTAAAGCCAAGTATGCTACCCGAAATGAAATTAAATTAGTTGGACTCGATGGTAGAACCTGTAACTAATACGCCACTCTTGACATCGCGAGATTGGCCGATCAGTATCGCTTCTCAAATACTGGGTGACAAAAAAATTTCTAGTGGGTTCAATTTGATAATATTGTTGGGTGGAAATTGATCAAAATTCTAACCTAATTCCAATTGCTAAATCCTAATTCCCACAATCAATGCAGAACGAAATCAAAATCATAATGAAATCAGAGCATATTCAAAACATTAACATTAATTTTTGCCTCATTTCCCTTTGATAATTTTCAGATTTTTTATTAGTATCATTATATGTTTAAACACATTAATTATGTAATTTTTTATTCAATACTTGGGGAGTCTTAGGATACTCATTGAAATTATTATTTTTGTATTTTGAAGAAAATATTTTACCTTTATATTTTTTATATTCTATCCAAATGCTGTATCAAATTAATTTTTTAATTCTCATTCTTATATTATTTTTCTTTCAAATACATATAAAACTAACATGTCACTTAATTGTTCATTAGACATTCCGGGAAGTGTCGGTTTCCAAACTCTACTCTAGAGTTAATAATTTTAACTTTTAAACGAGAAGTAATTAACTTTTAATATTTTCATGAGGTGTAATAAATGAAAATAAAGTAGAAACGATATATTTGCAAAGAAATAATAGACCCTTATCTATTCGGCCCATAACAACCTCCAAACTGCACCCGGCCCACTTCAAATAATTCTAACTTTTGACTCGTCTCTGCACTCATCGCATCGGCTTCTCGTCTCGTCGATGAATCCCTAGAGCGTTTGGATTTTTGCTCAAATCGGGCCAATGGCCACGGCGAAGACCGACCTCCCCCTCCGGAGCTCGACCCCAGCCGCCGCCACTGCTTCCGTCGTCAAGTCGCAGACGCCCCCGCTTCACGCGCCGGCGGCCGCCCCCAAATCAGTGCCGGACTCTCGTGCAGTCGCCTTGTGCGAGATCGTGTCCCGCGTTCCGGCGGCTCAGTTGGAGTCTTCACTCTCCGACAGCGGCATCGCCCCGCTGCGGGAACATGTGGAGGTGGTCCTCCGCCACTCTTATGCAACCCCAGCGGCCGCCGTTGTTTTCTTCCGCTGGTCCGGACGTCTCTTAGGCGGCCACACCTCCTACTCCTGGAACCTCATGGTGGACATCCTCGGAAAGAACGGCCTTTTCGAGCCCATGTGGGACGCTATTCGCTCCATGAAGCAGGAGGACGTCCTCTCCACCGCCACCTTCGCCTCAGCCTTCGGTTCCTATTGCTCCGCCGGCCGCCTGAAGGAGGCCATCATGACCTTCGACGTCATGGAACGCTACGGTATCCCTCCCGACGTGGTCGCCGTCAATTCCCTTCTCAGCGCCATCTGCCGCGAGCCTGGATGCACCCGCAAGGCTGCCAACTTCTTGGACCGTATCAAGGCCACTATCCCGCCGGACGCTGATTCCTTCGCCATACTCCTCGAGGGTTGGGAGAAGGAGGGCAATCCCACTCGCGCCAAGACCACCTTCGGCGAGATGGTCGTCCGCGTCGGCTGGAACGCGGACAATATGTCTGCCTATGACGCCTTCCTCACCACCCTCGTCCGCGGTTCCGAGTCTGCTGAAGCCGTCAAGTTCCTCAAAGTCATGAAGTCGAACGAATGTCTTCCGGGTCTCAAATTCTTCAGCAGCGCCCTCGACATCCTAATTCAGCAGAATGATCACGTCAACGCCCTCGCCCTCTGGGACATCATGGTCACTGACTGCGGCCTCCTTCCCAGCCGTGTCATGTTCAATGCCATGATCGCTCTCCTCTGCAACAACGGCAATATCGACTCCGCCTATAGCATCCTCGACTCCATGCCCTTCTATGCAGTGTTTCCCGACTCACGAGCCTTTAACACGATCTTTGAGGCTCTTATTAGGACCGCGAGAGCCGGTGAGGCTGCGAAATTCCTCAAAGAGATGAGGAAGAATGAGCAGACGCCGTCAGCTTCAAACTGTGCATCTGCCATTCGGATGTTCTTCTCGCAGTTTGACCCCTCCACAGCACTGGAGGTGTGGCACTGCGTGTTGGAGGAGAAAATCTCATCAGAGGACGAGTGTGGCAATGAATTGCTCCTTGGGCTCGCACAACTCGGACGGTTGAACGAAGTGAGGAAGTATGCCGAAGACATGCTCGATAGTGGGATCGAGCTGAGATTGTCCACAATCGAGAAGATGAAAAACGCCTATAGCAAGCTGGGAAGGCAAGACACCTTTGATAGACTATTCAGGAAGATTAGGCTGCACTAGGAGTCAGAATTGGACCATGGTGCGTGGTATTCTCTCAGTTTAACCTTAGTTTCGGACGAAGATTCCTTGGATAACCTCTTAAAAAAAGATTCTTAGTATGACACAAAGCTGATTTTAGGATAGACGAGACTGCATGAACTGATTATCTCCTATTCGGTTTCGACAGCCATGGGCCATCATCACCATCCAGACCTTAAATTATGGCAATTGAATTAATTGCATTTGGTTGCCACTAGCGTTTGTTCCAAAGAAGCATGAAGATGTTTATCGCCTCCACTTGACATAACTTTGGCTAAATCCATCGACTTCCAAGATTGCTACGTCTTGCAGGTTCTATCTCACCCTCATAACCTTGCCTTGAAAATCTAATGAAGGAAACTGTATTCTTATGTTTTTCATTTGAGTCCTTGGATTCTTATTTGATGTGTCTTCTGGTTTCCTTGCTCTTTTCTCTCCTTTGTCACTCATTTCTTCATTTTCCGTTTATTGTTTCATATATGTTCAAAGATTTAATCTAAAACTGGTCCAGTATAAACAAAGGACATGTACGATAATTTCCTGTCAACTTATTTATCTTTGTTTTTCGCTAATCTTGTTATTTTCCCTGTTGTCATATAACAATCTGGTTTTCACTCTTGTTTTCATTAAGAAACCTGATTTGTATCTCTTTATTCTTGTGAAAAAAATGTTTTCTTTATAAGATGAACTTTAAAGATTTTGTTTTCAGGTACAACCTTGTGAATCTAGTGCATAATCTTTTTTGTATGGGGAGAAGTGACCAAGTCATCATAATAATTAGAAATAGAGAGATATTAAAAGTACTAAAAAATTTCAAAGATAAAGGAAGGTACTCAAGAAAAAAGCTTCAATAGGTTCAATGTAATTGGATGTACATGAACCTAATATTTTGAAGAGACAAAAACTAATATTTCAAGTATGCCCCTATAACGGTGCATTTGGTTTACACAATGTAATCATATCACTGAAATTTAATAAGTTTGGTTTGAGACTTCAATGTTTCCATACTAAATTTGATTTTATAATTAACATAACAATAAATGAGAAATGATTAAAGAAGATATGAGATTTGAGGTGAGAGAAAATAAGACAGAAAGGAGATTAAAGAAG
Organism: Pontederia crassipes; assembly: GCA_030549335.1. Classification (NCBI taxonomy): domain Eukaryota; kingdom Viridiplantae; phylum Streptophyta; class Magnoliopsida; order Commelinales; family Pontederiaceae; genus Pontederia; species Pontederia crassipes. The sequence goes on along the minus strand of CM060196.1, from coordinate 58,943,692 downwards.
AGAAAGCAATGAGATTTTGAGGAGAGAGAATGTGAGCAAATTAATGAAGAGAGTACAGGGAGAAGCTTGAAGATTAGAGGAAAGAGAAGATCAGGATATTGAAGGAGATAAGAGAAATGAGAAAAAAGATGATTATATATGAAAGAGAGCAAGATATTAGAGGAGAGAAAAAGAGAGAAGATTAGATGAGATCGAAAATGAAGGTATTGGAGCCAAGGTTGTGCTTTCCGAGGTAGGATCGGAAGGGGGCCGGAGGACGAGGATCGTAAGATCCTACCTTATGAATAAAAAAATATTTTTTTTTAAAATAATATAATAATATTGATAATAGTAATAGTAGTAGAATAATAATAACTATTTAATATTCTACTCTTAATATCTACATTATACTTAATTTGTAACTTTCGTGGGCTACATAACAATATGGAAACTTAGAAGTTAGAACAAACCAATTATGATATATTAACAATTAACAATGATAAATCAATTTTCTCATCTGAATTATAAAAAATTAAATGATTTTTTGTTTTCTAAATATCATTTTTTTACATAAGTTTATTAATTGACATTAGTACATTCATAAAAAAATGAATAGAGAAATTGAGAGGGAGAGAATGGTGAGGAATTTAACCTGGTTCCTTGCCAATTTTTATTCTTAATATTCTATTTTTTTTAGTTTTTTCAATTTTAAAATTAATTAATAAACAAAATAATAGGAATGATGTGATAGACAAGGAAAGTTACCTTCTTTCTTGCCAATTTTTAGTTTGAATATTCTATTTTTTCATTTTTATCAATAAAAAATTAATTAAAAAAAAATAACGAAATCATAGGATTACAATCCCACCGATTTTACGATCCAACGACTGATCCAAGTATGATCTTACATTTCTGATCTCAGATCAGGATCGCTTGTCGGGTCTTGGATCGTAGGATCTTACGATCCGGAAAGCGATCCCGACAACCATGATTGGAGAATCATAAGAGGAAAGGAGAAGTTGAGATATTAGAAAAAGAGAGAAAGATAGGAAATTAAGGCTCTCTTTTGACATGATTAACAATTTGAATAGGTAATAGGATTCAATCAATTATTAACAATTATTGTTTTGTGATTCAATTATTGAATTTAATATATTTTAAAGAAACTATAGAATTTAATAGAAGTATTTCGTTTAAAAAAAAGATGTTTGGAAAATGCAACGTTTGAATTAGTAGGTGAACATAAAATGATTAAAAAAGATAGTATTTCAAACAATTGGAATTATAGTATGATTTCTAAATCAAAGTAGTTTCTTTTCTATTTTAACTATTTTAAGATTAATGAATATAATAATAAAATAGAAATTTGATTTTTGTGTATCAAATACTTCATTAGTGGGGATGCTTTTTTCAAACCAAAAAATGCTCCTCAAAATAAGAGGAACGGTTTGAAAACAGGATGGCTTTTCAAGAGGAGTATCCTCCAGAGTTCAGTTTCTCACAGTAGAAAAATACGATGCTAATTCCCACAATAAATTATGGATCCTTGAAGGGATAGATATTTTCAAATAGTGGTCGAAGCATGCCCTCCTAAACTCCTTGGCAGTTTCTCCTTATGTCTAATGGATATCCGACAATCATCATCAAAGGCATAATCAGGCATATGGATAGGAGCAATCGAGTGATCAAATGAAATATAAGATTCCAAATTTGATTACTAATTAGCCAACATGCAGAAATGTTCAAGAAATGCACTGGCACTCTTGAAAGTAGTCATGTAGTGTTAAAGAATGCTAAAAAAGTCATTGGTCAGGTTCATTATATTTCGTTATTAATGTTTTCAAGAGCATTTAAATGGATGCCAGACTCTGACATCCTTATCTTTCTCAAAAAAAAAAAAAAACTTTTCAAGAGCATTTAAACTAAGTTTCCAAGAACAACAACAACAACAAAGCCTTATCCCACTAGGTGGGGTCGGCTACATGGATCATACGACGTCATATTCGTTGATCCATGTTCATAAGATTCGACATGATTTTATGCTGGCTGTCGGGGCCTAACACAACCCTCCTCCTTTATCCGGGCTTGGGACCGGCTATAAAATATAGGCGGAGTTTAAGTTTCCAAGAACAACTGATGATTTTCATCCTTTGCAGATGAAGCCTACTATAGTTGCTTGTGACAAGCCTTACCAAATGACTTATTTAAGGTTGCCATGATCTTCTTGCCCAGCAAGGAGTCCCTAAACCTCCCTCGTTTAGGAGTGTTTTTTTTTTTGAGAGAGTCCCTCGTTTAGGAGTAGGCCTTAAATGCATATTTTCATTCTTTCATCTAATCATACATGTACCTCAGTTATATGTTAGATAAAGTTCACTTTGTTGTTCTTAGGTTAAATCTATTCTCAACTTTTTTTGAGAGGATCTATTCTCAACTTTGAGCAAAAAACAAGCATGTTGCACAAATACTTTTCTATTTCTCCACAAATAGACTTCTATTGTTACAAAAGTATCAATTATTTAAATTATTTTGTATTACTTGTATAGTATTTTAGTCAACTCCGCCTATGTTTTATAGCCGGTCCCAAGCCCGGATAAAGGAGGAGGGTTGTGTTAGGTCTCGACAGCCAGCGTAAAACTCTGTCGAATCTCATGAACATGGATCAACGAATATAGAGCGGAATGACGTCGTAAGATCCATGTAGCCGACCCCACCTAGTGGGATAAGGCTTTGTTGTTGTTGTTGTATAGTATTTTAGTCATCTTATCCTTCACCTTTTTTAAAAAACATCCAATGTGCGATTTGCTTCGCGATAGCAATGGGTGATACAAAAGGAAGGGATGGAGTACAAGATGTTCCATATGCCTGCCATTAATCCCTTAATACGCCATGGACAGAGTGTTTGTCTATTGATGCGTCCGAACTTGCACATTTGAAATGTTTCTTCGGGCGCATTCTTGAATCCCACTGAGAATCATTCGTGTCTCCATCTCAAGTGACGATTGAGCTTTGTGAGTGAAGGATCCTGCAAAAACAAAAGAATCAATGTGAAATCACAAGTATCCTGCACCTCCTATCTCTCCCTGACCAATGAAGGATCCATCAGCGTTTAGAGTTTAGTCTGACCAAGGGAGCGGGCCGGAGAGGGCCTTAGGGGAATGATGATTTGAGTGAGTGTTTGGTGAGAGGAGTGAGGTGAAGAAGGCGTGACTTCCCACCATTGCCTGCCTGATGAGACCATCAATCATTCTGGTGCCTAGAAATTTGTTAAAAATATAGGTTGCAAGTTATTAGAAAAATCTATTATGGAGGACCTTGAAGGTGTATTCCCCTAGAGAAACCAAATGAATTTCCAACAATTTGCAATGAATTGGGCTTATGTTTAAGATTTGATAGCTTGAGTCAGATTTTCGGTTTTCTTTATTTGTATATTCATTATATTGATTGAGCTATTTATGCTCACAACACTCAAAATTGAATATTCTTTTGTGTACGTGGTGATCATGTCAATATAGGATGGATAATATTATAAATCATTCTTGTGCCTTTCCTATATGAACCAAAGGAATCATTATGGAACTTTCATCATTTGTTGTTAGATACTTGGGTTCAAGGATGAGCGGGTATCTCATTGAACGACATACTACATTATAGAATTTTATTAGTTATGAACGAGTGACTCATCTTAGTCGCTTTGAGTCAGACTTCTTATATTTGAACTCTAATTGTTGTAGGAGTTGGTCACCATGTCAACGTTGGAAGTCGACTGGACTGCGGACACCGACAGGATGAACCTAAGGAGATGATGACTGGGCTTGACATGAAAGGATGGAGAAGATGAAGGAAGAGGTGAGGGAAAGGGTTACGAAACCACCGTGGGGGGGGAAGGGAAGAGACATGAACATGGCGTCTAGTGTCAGTTGAGTTTGTGTCTGTGATTAGCAAAGATGTAAACTGTAAAGGCCACCTTAATGTCGTGTCCAACGAGATGCCAAGGGCACAGCGTTAAAGGAATGGTTGTAGTAACTAATAGGCTTGTGAATTAATTCAAGCGAATCACTCATTCATCATAAAAATCGTCTGTTCTTGTTTCATTTTATCCGCAAACTCGAAGCTACCATGTTTCAAATTCAAATCATTTGTCAGTTAGTGAGAATTTTTTTTCCCAATAATATCATATCTTAGCTTTTAACAGTGCAATTTAATATCTAGCCGGTAATATATCCTTGTTTGTATATATATTTTTTAAAATTAATTTGTAACACTCGACTTCGTATCTTTGTAATATTTTTTTTAAAAAAATTCTATATGGATATATTTTAATCTAGTAAAGATATTATTTAATTAAATATGATTTTTTTAACTTTATATATTCTACTAATAGTTTCATATATACAATTTCAAAGCATTGTTACTTTCATCTATTAATTTTCTAATATATCATGTAATTGCTCTTATTTTAATTTAAATGTGGCAACACAAAAATATTCACACGACTTCTTTTTTAAATCAAATGCCTATTTAATTTCTGTCCTAGATAGAGAAGCCAATCACTTGGGAGTATATCATAGGTCGCCAGATTTCCATCTGATTCCGTGTTTGTCTGCAAAGAAGGGATTCCTTCTAGATGGTGAAAGAAGGACACGTAGGCAGTAGTAACATGATTGATTTTTAGGGAAAAATAATGTATATATTGATTGTCAAATTTTTATTTAGTACAAATATTTCCAAATTTCAATTTCACTTATTTAGAAACCTTGCCTTTACCATTTTTGCTTTCTACTTTTACAAATAGGAAAAATGAAAGTAAATACATTTAAAAATGGTTTTTTCTATTTGTTTCATAAATACATTTAAAAAAGTTGTTTTTTAAATGTGCAATGAAACGTAGAAATTAAGAAGAAAGAGAAAATTGCATATGTAAATTCATTAAGAATTTACATGTGCAGCCAATGGTTGAATTAAAATTTGATGATGAATTTTAATTAAAAAATTAAGATAATTTTAATTGTTTAATGTTCAAAGAAGCGTTTTTAACCAATGGGAAAAAAATCGAAACTCAATTCAAAATATGTAAATAAGAAAAAATAAATAAATTCTCAACAAACACGTTAAGAAGTCTGTTCAACTTCAACAGAAGGAATCTTCTACTCACTGCCCGCCACTGAACCTAATATGCATATTTTTTTGTGGCTCACATAAATCGAAACTAATAATAATCGCACACATATCAAGAGAAAAAAAAAAGAAAAGAAAGAAAATTACACGTGGCCTAGGAGTGTCTTGTATTGCCAATCAAGAGGTAACTATTAATCTCCTTCAGAGACATGCATGAATCCTGGCCGTCCGATCTCATTACACCGAATAATAATCTTATTTGTCCTTAATGAATTATTATTTGATGATACACTTCAGAGTGCAGAAGTGATGAAGGTGGAGGTGTCGCCGGCCGGCAGCTGCTCTTCCATTGACGGATCCTGTACCAACATGGCCATCTCCGCCGCGAATATGTCCATGGCTGGCCCCGGCAGGCAGACGGGCACCAGTATGCCGTCTTCTCCCTTGGTGTTCCTGAAGGGGATGTAGAAGCTGGCCACGCCCGGGATGGCGCCTACGCCACCCTTCGCCGGACCGCCGTACACGGCCTTCCCCCATCCGAAGTCCACGTCCGTGAAACCGGCGCGGGTGACGTCCGACACCAGGTACGACCGCACCACCGTGAAGTGGGGGCGGCCTTTGATCGCCATCAGGTCCGCCAGCGACCGCATGTACTCGTCCGTCACGTCCGACTTGGTCTTCTTGATCAGCGCAAGTGCGTATCCCAGCGGGTTACGGCGCAGCTTGCCGGCGGTCGAGACCGCCACGGGGAACGCGAAGGCGTTTCCGTAGAAGCCGGCAGGCAGGCCGAGGCCGTCCTTCCCCCGCGCGTTCACAATGCAGATCATGCGGACCTCCTCCTCGGGGTCGGGGCTGATGGCGATGGTCCGGCACTTCCAGAGGACCGCCGTCAGGATCTCGAAGGTGGAGCTCTTGTGCAGGTGGGCCGGCACGCGCTTCCTCAAGGCCGCGATCTCGGCGGCGCCGAAGAAGAAGGACCTGTGAACCATGTCGTCGAGGGGGATGATGGTTCCCTTGGTGTCGGGCACGTCCTCGTACTCGCGGTGGACGCAGGTGACCCGGGGAGGGTTGCGGGCCTCCAGGATCTCGCGCGCCCACACCGGGGACACCGACGGAACAGTCGCACCGAGAGCAAACTCGGCGACGGCGTTCATGAACTGAACCAGACCTGGAGCGTCGGACATCGTGTGGTTCAGGCGAAGGCCCAGGATGAAACCCCCACAAAGCAGTCGGGTGACCTGCACATGCCATGCATGCAAAACGTGTCGACGTTATCGATCTGGTTAATTACTTCACACACACATATATATAATATAAAAATGGATATATATATAGAGAGGAGAGAGAGAGTATAAAATGGATATATATATAGAGGAGAGAGAGAGAGAGTATAAAATGGATATATATACATATAATATAGAGAGAGAGAGAGAGAGTATAAAATGTTGGTACCTGAAAGAGCAAGAGCGGGCAGCCAAGGAACCCACCGGAGCCGGGGACATCGTAGATGAGCTCCTCCATGCACGGGAAGGGGGGCTGCAGTGCGTCCCCGAATTGGTCGAGCCGGACGTCGGCATCGGCCTCGACGAACAAGACACCCTCGCCGGTGCACTCAACAACCAGCTTCCGGTCGTCCAGCTCCCGGAGTCGGCCGGCGAAGGGGTAGTAGAAGACGAGGGCCTTGGCCAGGGCCTCACGGATGACCTTGGCGGGGTCCCGTCCCGCGGACGTGTGCTGAATGCTGTTGCGATAGAACTGGATCACCGGGATGTGGAAGCGCAGGCCTTCTTGGTCGTCGACGTCGGACAGGCGCTTGAACTCGTGCGGCGTCGCCTGCGCCGGGGCCACCAGCACCGGCTCCTGCCGCCGGACGGTGAAGCTAAGAGTTGATGATGGTGCCATGAATGCAGGAAGAGAGAGAGATATACAGAGAAGAGGAGAGAGAGAGAGACCGAGCTGAAGGTTGAGTAATTGAGATGGAGATGAGTTGAGTGGTAAGAGATTGGGGTGAATCACGTAGTGATTTTATAGGCAGGAGGAGGGGGAGAGTGAAGGTTGTTGGGTGGATGACTCATCCCAACATTAACATATATCATGGTTTATAATAATAATAATAATAATAATAATAATTAGACAAATATATTGCAAGTAGCTGGAAATTAATGCGAAGATGCACCACAATTACTAAGAATGATATGTATTCGAATGAAAAGAAGAAGAATTGTTGAACAGACTTCTCTCGGTTCTTTATTTAATTGATTATTTAATATATAATTCCGATCCGGCCATGCGCAACAGGAAGATTAGCTCGTTCAACTATTTTTTTATTTCAACGTCGTCGTCAAGTTTTCAAATAAGGAGTTGAGACTTGAGAGGGAGCATTCTTTTCGACATCTATTAAGTGCATTAATTAATTGACCCTTTTTTTTTCAAATAACAATTTTTATCTTAACTCAAACTTATGTTACGATAGAGTTATCAATAACTCTAAAAACATCTAAAGAGTATTTCTCATATGAATTTATTATTATTATTTGTTAATAATGTTTTGAATATGCCCCCTACATAGTCAGGCGCTTCAACGGAATTTCTCTACGGAGATCTCGCTGATTCCTATCATCTGTCAAAAAAAGTGCTTATATAAACTCTCTAGGGGTCTACACCGAGACTCATCATTATTTCATAACAAAGAACCGTCACCGTTTTTTCTCTTCGTGTTCTTCTGTATTTCGTGCGATCCCTCCCTCCCATTTTCGTAATATTATTATTTTGATCTGATAAAATAAAAAGCAGGTGGACGAGGAGCTTTGAATTTTGACCAATTTGCGGTGAACTGCCTTTTCTTGGATCTTCCCATTGAAACTGACTTGGTTTCTTTTTTTTGTTTCCTTCTCTTTTCGTGTTCTGCATTTTTTTTTGTTATGTATCATTATTAATTGACTAATTATAAATAAATTCCTCAGTGTTGATCGTTGTCAATAAATTAATTGGCAGTATGTAGGCTTCATTTCATATATATGTAGATATATAATTAAGTCTTCCCAAGGACCAAGGGGTTCGACAAATACATGCATCATGGACTTTTCTTCGATTCATACATGTGTCTATATATGTGTGTTGTGTGTGCTTGCTGGAGACCAAGTCCTTTCTTATTGTAAACAAAATAAAAAGGAAAAGAAAAAAAAAGACGAACTTTCAACCTTTCAAATCATTCTTTCTCTCAGCACATACAAAATTCATGTATCAAAATTCCAGTGCACATTTTACTTAATTTATACATTTTTTTAATTTATATATTAATGCAATTTACAATGTGTGTGTATATATGGCCTGTGTGTTGAGGCGTGAATCTTGTCTGATTAAAGAAGACGTGCTATTTCCGGGTCACCCAAACGAATCCCCCTCTTTGAAATTTCACCCAACTTTTCCATTCTTCTTCTTCTTCTTCTTCTTCTTCTTCTTCTTCTTCTTCTTCTTCTTCTTCTTCTTCTTCTTCTTCTTCTTCTTCTTCTTCTTCTTCTTCTTCTTCTTCTTCTTCTTCTTCTTCTTCTTCTTCTTCTTCTTCTTCTTCTTCTTCTTCTTCTTCTTCTTCTTCTTCTTCTTCTTCTTCTTCTTACATCAACTATATACAGCGAAGCTTCTTTGCTAATTAAGTAATTAATTAATTAAAAGTGATATATGGTGCATGCTCCAAGCTGTCAAGATTATGCCTACATTTCCACCTGTTAATTAGTTAATTTAGTTTAGTTTAGCTAGGAAATTAAAGTGCGTACGTACGTACTTATTTCAACTTTTCAAGTTTCTGGCCATGCCTCTGAAGACGGCCACGGAGGTAGATGACGGTCGCGTCGAAGGTTCTCTCGATCCAGGCGGTCGAGGGCTCCGACGGGCGGCGACGATCACGATGGCCACGGAGGCATACCACCATCGCGTCGAAGGCTTTCACAAGATGAGAGAAAAGAAGGGAGGGTGGGTGAGAGGCAACGGACGACGGTAGCGGTAGCCGTGGGGTTAGACGTCGAAGGCCTTGTAGGACAGAGTGAGGGAGAAGGAGGGAGGGTGGATGAGTATCTCGTGAGATAAATCACAACTGACGGATCAAATTTTGACGATATCTGATCATATTTAATTTGAGCCATCAAATCAAATTTGAACGATAGAGATTGTGCTTCACAGGGTGCTTTGTCTACGAAATTAACGTTATCAACTACCCTACCTGCCTGCTGACTGGTGTAATTATGTAAAGGAAGACCAATAAAAATATATCAAGTTTTATTGTTGACCAAATATCAATGTCATAAAATTGTTCAACTAGCTATTATTATTATTATTATTATTATTATCATTATTATGATGATTATTATTATTATTATTATTATTATTATTATTATTATTATTATTATTATTATTATTATTATTATTATTATTATTATTATTATTATTATTATTATTATTATTATTATTATTATTATTATTATTATTATTATTATTATTATATACAGAAAGTGATTCCGGAGAATTGAATTATAAGTAGCTTAATCCAACTGAAAAAAAATTACTACTGCATTTTGATAATCCATTAAAATTTTCGAAGAGCAATGAAGAAAAATAAAATGGAGCAAAAACTTGGCGAGCACAAAAAACGAATTGGGCATCGAAGTAAGAAAACGTCAAAGTTGAGGGACCAAATTGTTCGCAGCGGGACGTTGGTATCTTGGGCCGTGGCAAAAATTGTGGGATCTAATCTGAATCTAATCATTCAGGGTAACCCAAACCCAAACAAGCATCCTAAGATAATTTTTCATTATATATATATATATATATAATAAATCGCTTGAACGTTATATATTTCTTATTTTTCATATATATATATATATAAGAGATTATAGTACTTACAAAACACCTTTCACTTTATAGGGATATTAAATGCATCTCAATCGTTGATTCATTCATTAATGAATCTGATAAAAATTAATTAAATCTCATAATTTAAAAATATTAATTATCTTAATCGTTGATCAATAAATTGATGTGCGCTCGACATTCCTACAAAATAAGGTGCTGTATATGCATGCGGTAAAGAAAGTTGTGGGTGTACATTGGAATCATTGTTTGTGATGGGTGAATTGATTCATTAACAAAAGAATGTGGCCAGCGTGAAGAGACATGTCAGAGTCCTTGATAAATAATTTCCATGGAGTTGGGACAAATCAGACAAGTAATGTGAACGAGACGACAAGGAGACAACTTGTGTTGTTGTTCAGACGTGCATGACATAATGTGGTGCACTGTTTGCCAATCTTTTAACTGCGTTAAGACTCGATTTCGCTTAATTAGTTGATATCTAATAATCGATAAATTAAAATAGTAATAATTAAAGTTAATTTTAAAAAGAAATAATTACGTGTCTGAAAATGAAAAAAAACTTGCAAATTATTTTTTTCTGAATTATAAATAGATAAAATAAGTTCTTATCGACTCTCAATTTTAATTATCAAATAATGACTTATAAGTAGTTTTAAAATTTTTTATATATTTAGTAATTGAATATACCATTTTATTCTTAGAATATACATAACTTTTATCATATATTTTATTTATTATAATATTAAAATTTTGTGATCATTTGACCAAAAGAATAACTTATAAATTTTGTACTATTAAACACGTAATTATTTATTTTTCAAATTCAATTTTAGATATCAAGTTACTTATCAACGGTTTAATTTATCAGTTATTTTGTATCAGTTAAATTAAACGAACTCTTATAAGCTTAATAAAAACCCTTAAGACATGAGGAAAAAAGAACAAAGGAATTAGTTGACATGTTTTAATGCTTATATATACTACGTTCAAAATATCAACAAACTGATGAGTATAGGAAGATTTGTTGCTGTCGTCTGCCCTTCAGCTATTAGTTAATAAGATCCTTCCTAAAATAGATATTAGACCAATGGATTATGGATATCTTTTTGTTCCTTACATTTGTGACTAGTAGACGAAATAATGATGCATCAATCAAGTTTTCATCAGCTTAATTAGTTGTTTGCCGAATGTAAAAGGAAGCCAATAGTTTTCTTGTTCGATCATCCAAGTCGTTGATATTGATTTAGAAAAATATCGTCTTGTTTTTTTTTTTTTGTCAGTTTCGTTGCATGTTTAGTTAATAGTTATAGCTAATTTGACTAAATATTGTATAATATATAATATAGGTATCAAGCGTTTTTCGTATGTCAAGATTTAGATATATTTTTTTTAAAATTATTTTTTATATATTTTTTCACGAATAATTTAGAAGATCATTGATAATATAAAAAAATTTATAATATAAAAGTTATAAAAATGAGTATATATATTATGAAGGATGTAATGTGCAAAAGTTGGTAAAAATTTGAAAATATGAATATAATTATTGTTAATTATTTAAATTAGTTTTTATATTATTAATGATAATTTAGATTATTAATAAAAAATGTGTAAAACCGTTTGTGTGCATGAAACATTCTGGGAATTGATTTTTTTCAGACTTCTCCGTTTGCGAATTTTTCTACTATTGCAATGAATTTTTGGGTCTTGTCGGACGCAAAATTAGGCACTGACTGCTTCGTCGATTTTAGTTGAAGTAATGAACTCAGGAAGTTTTTAAACTTCAAATATCTTCTACTTTAATGAGGTAAAATGCATTTTTTTTTAGTATTTTTGTTGTTGTTGTTGTTGGAGTTTCATCTCACAGTGGAAGAAAATAAAAAAAGAAATAAAATTTAAAATACGGATGTTCCAATGGATTGTAAAATAAAAATCGAGAGGAATATCTATAATTTAGCAAGAAACTCAATTTAAGGTGACTTGTCACTACAACGTGGTATAAAGCAAGAAAAACGTTTATAGCGAGAAATTTGTGGCTACGTAGGAAGGAAAATGTTTAAAATGAGAAAATGCAGGGATATAACGTGACATATCAAATCATCCACAGCAAGGAATTTATTATCCCATATATATATATATATATATATATATAAAGTTTTTTATTCCGATTTGGTGTAAGCGATGCTGACAACAAGATTTGATTTTGTCCAGGATCGCATGAATTAGTTCACCTTCAAATCTTCTATGTATTATTTATTTTATTTATTTTATTATTATTATTATTATTATTGAACGTGTAAAAAAAGATAAAACATTGAACTACTTCGTTCTTCTAAAAAATTTGCAAAGTTAAAATATCCACCTATGTTATATTTGATTAGGACAGTTAGATATTTGATTGATACGACTATATAAAAAAATTGAAATTTATATGTAAATAAATAATGGAGTCCCGGGCTCGGCCTTATGGATAGCACCATGGATGTAGGATAATTATCATATTAGCTATATGAGAAATGTAATATCAGAAGGGACTTCCCAAAAATTTGTAAATCTATATATATTTATATGTAAGTAGTATGAAAAAAATTTAAGATATAGCATTTATATACACGTTGGCACGCACTAAATTTTAAGGCCGGCTCCGTCGTTACAAGTGTATGATTTAAACACACAGTAAATAAATGTTTGTTTTAGGTCCAACATAATATTATTATACTTTTGAGTCAAACTCTAAATCTTTTACAAGTTTAAGAATTTAGACAAGCAAAATGAATAAAATTGATATACACTTTTAAATAATTTAAACTCCTAAAGATAAACTCTTATAAATAATTTGTAAAAAACTCTAAAAATGAAATCTTAAGTGGTGTTTGGTATCAGGATATAGTGATAATCAGAGACTTATTCGTCACTTTGTATCCAAACACCACTTAATTGAAAGTACGAGGCCCATGTGTAATCGTTGCACGAACAAGGAAAAGCAAGAGCTTTTATGTTCTTACCGTTATCAAGAATAGGCATGTCCTCACTTGAATAAGGAACGGGGGCAGTAGCTGGGTCATCACGGAGACAAAAAAATTCATCCAAATAATTCCTTATATAATTTTTATAATTCTATACGAATATATATATATATATATATATATTTAAGATATAATGAGCGTCGCTCTTTATTATATCCATGTATATAACTCTTCATTGTGCAAAATAAAAAAATTATATAATCTTAAATATTTCATTTAATTAGTACATTTTGATTGAGAATAATTAATATCAAGTGTACAAATTTTAATGCAACTACCTTTAGCTATTTTGATAACTTAATATACTTAATTGTTAATGGCTACTTAGTACTTATTACTCATAAGCCATAGTACATTTTCCATTACTTTAATAGTTGTATTGTTTATTACTTATGGATCATATATATATATATAGGATTTAATGAATGTGTAAATCACTCATTTTTAGGTAAGTTGTTATTTTTTTATTAATAAAGTTGTGTACAACAAAAGAAAAGTAGCTATTCTAAAATTAAATTTATTTAGTACATACAACTTATGAATTGGCGATATAATTAAATTAATTTTACTATACGAGTTTAAGGATACATTTGGTTTAGATAATATAAAATAACTGATAAATTAAAGTGATAGATAAATTATTTAATGACTGAGGTTGAGGTTGATTTTTTAAAATAAGTAATTACGTATTTAATAATAAAAAATATAAGTTATTATTTTAGTTTAATGATCAAAGAGTTCTTAGTATTATATTAAAAGAAAAAAAATAATAGAAAAAATGTTATGTATATTTTAAGGGCAAAATAATATGTGATCAATTTTTTTCTCACACAAAATAAGCTAAATTTTCCTAACTTTTTTTTTAATTTATAAGTAGATAAAATAAATGCTTATCAGTTAATATCAAACAAGGAGACATTTTTAAAACTGCAGCCAAATAGCCCCTAAATATTAATCACCTTAAAATAAGAAACACATTTGAAAACGAGATTTCCTTCTCTTTGGCACATCGCGAAGAGGAAAGAGCCACAAAGTTAAATCTGATGGTTTGGACCCAGCGGCAATGAATTATATATAAAGACTTCGTTTGAGAGAAATGGAATTTTGGAGCTTTCTTTGAAAGACTTTTTTTTTTCTCTTAGCCACCCAAAAATAAGCAACCAAAAAGCTAATCTGTGGATGAAAGCATCATAGAAAAATTTTATGGAACGTTAAAAATAATAACGTGAGAATAATGTTGTATGATTGATGTAACCGATCCCATAGTGAAATAATGTTTTTTCCAAGAAAGATGTCACAAGATCGCCACAAAACCTAGGCTGCCTTTGCCTCGTACTAACTTTTGTTCCAAGAAAGAACTTTTTTTTTTCACCATCAATGAAAGCACGTTTTCCACGTCACTCCCAAACGCAGTCCTAAACCTGTTGGAACTGCTATAATTTTAATAAAAAAAGACCATAATCGAATCGAACTGTTGGGAAAAAAACCGAGAATCAGATCGTTAGTACTTAGTACTGTTAATGGGTCATTTGTTTCGATATCACTAAGGTATTAGCCATCCCACTCTAATTCTCGGAGATGTTTATTAACCAAATCAGACCCACTTTCACAGTGGCTCCTCCATTGGTAGCAAATAGTTCTAGCCCAACGGATAGATAACGTTTGATTCTTTCTGATGTGGAAAGAGTTCAGCTCAAACACAAGTTACGTTGTTTGGAATTGGCAACACCCATTTGTTCAGTACTGCACATCCATAATATTGCATGACAACTTGTTTAACCTCTACATGAACCATACGGACACAAGAAAATTACGATGCACAATGACGTCTGAATCCGAAATCAAAACCATCTTATACAAACTGACGAGCATTGTATATGATTAGTTATTAGCATTCAAGTGAAAACTGGCAAGCATTATATATGATTAGTTATTAGCATTCAAGTGAAAACTGACAAGGGGAAATTAGAGCAAGACAAACCTTCTTACCTCTTGAAGAAGAAGGCCATTGTGGTAGTCATAATGTCAGATATTGTGGGATGTTTACATTTCTCGACCATTATTAGCCATCGCATTTCTCACACATTATTGTGAGATTGGACTTCGCCTATATTTTATAGCCGGTCCCAAGCTCGGATAAAAAGGAGGATTGTGTTAGACCTCGACAGCCAGCGTAAAATCCTGTCGAATCTCATCCATGTAGTCGACCCCACCTAGTGGGATAAGGCTTTGTTGTTGTATTGTGGGATTGGACTGCTCAAATGATCAACAACAACAACAACAACAACAAAGCCTTATCCCACTAGGTGGGGTCGGCTACATGGATCATACGACGCCATTCGTAGATCCATGTTCATGCGATTCTGCTCAAATGATCAAATCCATCTAAAATGAAATAAACAGCCACAATCTCAGTGGATACTCAGGTAACAGTACCATCATCAATAGATAACGCCCAAATATACATAGTCCTGTCGAACAAATTCATCTGAAAGACTGGAAAGGGTTTGGAGTTATCATAAAAGAATGCTACAATTATAGTAAAAGACTACTTTCAACTTTCAATCGAAGTAAAGCTTTATCTGTTAATCCATTAACTAACAAACAAGCTACCGACAAATGGAAGCAGCAATATAACTTGTGATTTAGCAAAACAGGATACCAACTTTGATATACCTGGACAAATGTACACTGGTCTGATTACAGTGTAAAGAATTCTTTTCAGTAGGAAGATAAGCTACAAAAACAGTAGAAACTCATTCTTATTGCAATCTTGAGAAGTCTCATACAAGGTAACTAAGGAGAAACTGAGGACAGTGACACATCACATTAGCTCCCACCTTCTGCACTGAAATCTTTTATCGAGGCACACAAAGGCCTGACTCTGTGGAGAAGAAGGCAACTGTCAACCATTTCTTTCCATGGAATTATGTACCATCTGTAAGATATTGTAACGAGAAGATAAACATAAACACTGAATAGCATAGATAAAAAAGCTAATTGACAAAAAGGAAAAGATCAGTTTTTTCAATCGACATAAAAGTTCAGACACTCTCAGTTCATTCACCGTATTCCTAAGACAATCAAGTGACTCATCCTTGTTCCACATGGTGATCAATTTTTTTTCCAAGGCAAACATGGTGTAAATATGAAAACAAGAAGTAGGTGCAGTAACATTAATGGGAAAATAACAGATTTGAGTAAAAACCAACATGCATAGTAAAGGTTTTCACTTGTGCACAAATGTTTACACAGGACTGGCAGATAATCTTCCATTGGCTAGATCATATTACAGATCAGATAAAATTCATTATACACCAGCTTTTATCCTACAACATCAATATTAGAACCGGAAATGATGATTGCCATGCAAATGAATAAACAAAATATCTCAAACTTCCCAAACAAGAAGAGTGAAAACTCCTACTCAAAATAAAAATGAAGGATGGGCAGTCGAAGATCGAAATAAATAATCAGTGACGGTAGGATGCATCAAGTAGAGTTGAAAAATTGTGCTCACATAGACAAAATCTCAACTACCTTGCATCATAAACATGAAACTTGGCATCTAGATCCTAGGTATCTGGAGGGATTATACCTCCACACAAGTTAACTCTTTCCCCAACCAGAGATAAACTATTATAAAACGATATAGTTACAGTTCAGTCACGCCAATTGTTTGAGAAAGTGTCAGAAAAAAACACAGTACTCAAGCTACGAAGATGGATATGCTTTCGGAAATATGATAATTAATCCTGTTGATCAATTGGTTAATTAGATTTTACTATTAACCATCGTTCGCAAGGTTTTACTGATAGAACATGACCGTGCAATTTGGGAACACTCCCAAAGCACTCAAAAAATAGCAACAATGCCAGTCATAAATCACATAAGAAACTATCCAAAAACACTGAAGCAATTAGTCATAACAGAGACAACAAATAGAAAACGTTTTGCAAATATAATACTAAATAAAAAAATTGGATCAAACAAACGCAAGTAATAGTAGCAGAAGAAGAGGAAGAATACATCAGACTCCGGGATTCGAACCGCATAGCGTACCCTGGGACAAGGACCTCGAACAGGCGTCAATCCCCAGCCTCGACGTCAGCCTCGCGGCGGACACCGCGCTGTGGAGCGGCAGCAGCGACTGCGCCAACACCGACAGCGCCCTAGGATCCCTGTAAGTTTCGTTAAAACAAAGAGTAAAGTCAGAATGCGGCGGCGCCAAAGACGGCGACAGGGAGGAGAGAGGAGGAAGCGTACCGCCGAAACGAGGCGGCGGGGGAGGGTAGAGGATTCCTCGACGGAAGCCTGGTAGTGCTCCTGGCAGCGCTCGCCAGCAGCGAGGCGGCGGGTCTCGAGATCGAACGGCAGCGGGAGGCCATGGAGGCGGAGATGCAAGCGAGAAGAAGACGGCGGCAAAAGAAATGGCCGGGTGTGGAGACGAAAACCCTCAGCGGGGGAAGTTTAATTACTGGGCCTAACAGGCCAGTTATGATGGGCTTACATCTGAGCTCTATTACTGTTTTTTAATTTTTAAGAATATTTTGAAATAAAATATTTAACTAAAATTTTGAATTCTTGAAATAAGAATGAACCGTACGTGTGTTAACTATTCGGCCATCTAATTTTAGTTTATAGTCAGAATATTTTCGAAGTTTGAAATTTTTGCATCTAATCATTGATAATTATTTTTTTTATTACGTTCACGACAACAAAACAAAAAATATAAAATAATACTATTAAAATAATTTTATAAATTAATTTAAAACGAAAAAGAAGGGACGCCCCCCCCCCCCCCTTGCCAGAGACGAATAGGAGGGATGGTTGCCATCCCTCGCCAGAGATACAGGAGGAGGAGGAGATGTCGTGGGACAACTTGCGGCATCTCGTCGCATTCAATGTAGAGCAGACCCGATCCATGAAGCTCACCTCCTTGTCCCGCTCCTCCTATCACAGAGCTCGCCTCCTCATCATCAAAAGATGAAGCGGCCACAAGGTGGATGACGAGTGGCAGCACCCACTTGTGTACCGATCGCATCCCCGGAGCACTTGACTGCCTAGCCCGCCCTAGTTCAACAACGATGAGACCGGTGAGTCCGTTGCCAACGTGGGTGAAGGTGACTCGAAGTACATGGCGGTGACACCATCATCATCGAAGAGGACATCCAACGTATAGTTGTTTTCATCGAGGAGAATGAATACGACGTGGGGATTGTGATTGAGTTAATTTGAATTGGATGGGAGAGGGCAACAACGATGACCCCTTGTTACTTTCGTCATCCGCTTCACAGCTGACGAGCAAGACAATGACGGAAGGGGAGGAGGAGGAGAGCATATTAGAGCGGGAATACGAGACATATTGAAGTAAGAGGAGGCGGATCGCTCCTCCGGGGGAGGTGACATTGTAATATCTTGAATAATCAAAGGATCAAAAAAAAAAAACCCAAAAGCAATGGAATCTTGAGGGTGGGTTTGTCATCTGAAATCTATAAGGCAAAAGTAGACAAAAGTACCTCTAAAAACAATACTAGTTGGAGGGCATTATGGTATTATGACAAAAAGGTGTATAAATGGCCCTAAAACCCTCTTCCTTCTTCCTTCTCTTCCTCCCCACATGACTGCAACCATTTCTTAAGCTCAAATGAGTTAGGATGTCAAGCCATTGAAAGAGAGCTCATATGGGGTCCAAAGAGTGCTAGAAGAAGAAAAAATCCATATAAACATTTAGGGGTGTTTGGAACGAGACCAACAAGTACAACAAGAGATTTATTCTTATTTTTGCATTCAAACACTCGTAGAATAGTTTGTTTCGATCGAACTTTTTCAAAATTTTAAAACTACCCCAAAAAGGAAAAAATATATTTAAGAAATGTGGGGTCCCGACATATGTGAATTTATCATTTATTCATAAATCAATAATGATACATGACAAATATTTTTTAACATGAAGTTGTAATAAATTTAAGACCATTGATTTATAGATCAGCAGTAGTTCATATGCATGGACTCGCTTTGGCTTCATACATTTCCCAATCCCTTGCTATATTTATATATTTTCATTTGGTGTGTGTATGAGATCCCAAGATATCTTTTATTAATGAGGTAAAAAACATTGAAGTGTAATGAAGTTTATGGCAATTGAATTTATGTAAAAACATATGTAACACAATATGTAAAATGATGTATTTTAATAAAAGAATGATACTCATTGAAAAAAAAGGAATTATGTACAATTTAAAACAATGTGTCTCACGTTTATATAATGTTAAAAGATTGTATGATTTATTTTGATTTCTAATTTTGTTAAATCATAAATGTTAATATAATTTGATGCAAAATTACATTAATTGAAAAGAAAATAATGCCAAATAAGTTAACTAATTTTTATTTATAAAGATTCTACTGAAAAACACATGTATTAATGCAAAAACTAATATATATGGATTTGTTATAGTAGTTCATATATATAATTTTTTTAAAAATTAATTGGCTAAGGTTATAAGTCAATTTTAAAACTCATAATTAGTCGTTGCATCCAAAACTTGCCCCTTGAACTACGTGTACAATCATTGTTGACTATTTTTATTTAACCAATATTCTAAAATTATTTAAATTTTTTTATGTTAATACCAAACACATTAAGGGTTGTCTTATAATGTATTGTGATATTTTATACAATTTATATGTTATGTCACTTATGAAATATTGTATGATGTTTAATAATTATATTGACATTTTTATGTACATTAATAATAATTAAATTTAAAAGATGATGATATGTGATATAACATATGTTTCTAACATTAATTTAAGATATTTTAGATACACAACATGTTGCAGTAATTGTGTGTTTTGTTTTTTCAATCAAATGGTCAACAAATTTTTTTTTCATTTTGTGATATTTGATAGAAATAATGTCTCTCGTATATGCATGATGTATGATTTCTAAGAATGTTCGTTAATGAATCTAAGATATGAAAAAAGAAATAATTCTAAGTGATTATATGTCATGTTTATTCAATTCAGATAATACTGTATTATATAACAAAAAAACATATGAAACGTGAACTTCAAAGTGTTGCATGATAAGAAAAATAAAACAATAGTATCGTATTAATAAGTTTTTATTGAAAAGCAAAAAAGTAAAAGAATCACAAAAACAAACTCACCTGATCCAAATATTGTCTCCAACTTTTGTAATCGTCGAAAAAAAATATTTGACTATTTTCTACATTAAAATCACATCATAATTCACTATCTTTTTTTCAACATAAATAATAACTGTTGCAGAATATTGGCCAACACGTTGGATTCTTTAATTCTTAAACATTTTCAAATACCAATATTTCAACTTGGTGTTGCTCATTTTCAAAATCAAAACATTGGTGTTGCTCAAATTTATACAATATTTCAACTTGCATTTTTTTTAATAAAGGAACTTGGGCAAGATCGTTTATGTTTCTTTTTCGTGAATTGGATATTCATAATATTCATACCCCAACTTGAGGAGTATTAGCCAATTCGAATACCAAACAATCATCCCCACAACTATGCAATCAATATCGCGTAGCTAATTGATTTATGCAATCATACAATAAATATCATATAGTTCTCATTTACAATCATAAAATAAACGTCATGAAACTAATCTCACGCGATTGTACAATTATTTTCTTAATTGTTGTTGATGATAGATATATGTGTGTACCAATATTATAAAGACAAATGCGTCACACTCAGAATCATCAATTCATTCTCTAGTTCAAAATTTTCAAAATGCATTAAACTTGGTGTTCAATATGTTATCATGCGACCACAATCAAAGATGCTAGTAAACATTCCTCCATACATATGTTGATTGACTCAAACTCAATCAATTTTAATGCACAAAAAATTAAGAGATATATTTAATCTTCCAAAAAAGTTTGTCGAACATGTGTCAGTCCAAATAAATTGTAACATTATGATGAAGGAATATATGATAAAATATATTTCAATATTGCACGAAAGACTAAGACTTTCAGAGAAAATTATTTTGCGAAGTTTTGAGTTTAAAGTGTTTGACCTTATTTTGTTCCTATCATTTATTCTTTTCTATGTACAAAATTGTAAAGTAGAGGAGTTGTATGTGAGAAATTTTTTTATTGCAATATGAAATTAATTTTCAAACATTGTCACAATGAGAAAAATAGTAGCAGCCGCATTGCGCATGTCACAACCATGAGCTCTGTTTGACATTCTTCTTGAGAAGTCATAGTAAATGCCTTTGCAATAGTAGGCAAATGATTAGTACTAAGGATTTCAGATCTCATTATGTCAAAAGTATCGAATTTTAAGGCCATGAAAAAAATAAACTTTTCTTTATCTTTGATATGAATACAAAGCAACAACATTATAAGTGAAATTAGGGATGGGTGAATAGTTGTCAAGATCATCCCAGAGCCCTTTAAATAATAAGATGCTACAGACATCTTGTCGAAGGAGATGAATGCTAGTTTTAATTTGATACATTTGAAAAGTATTATCTTGCGAGTATTGATATTGAAGTTCATCTCATATGTCTTTTGCATGCTCCACATAGGTTGCCCTCCCATGAAGATGATTTGTCAAACCAAACAACGATGAAGTCTCCATGCAAATTTTTCATCATCAAATTTAGATTGGTTTTTGATGCTTCCATGAATAAAACCTATATTGTTTTTGCCTTGAAGTGCATTCTTCGACCAATAGCTTTTTTTCTATCATCAATGAAGAAACTAGGCCGACACTTGAGTTATTTAATAAACTAAGATAATATGAAAAAGAAATATCTACCAATTTGTTGTCGATTATGGATCTTCTACTACGAACAAAAGAGAATAAATCTCCGATCTAGAGATGCTATGATACCATAAAGATTTTTGAACCGGAAAATGAATTGATCACTTCAAATAAGATATATTTATCTCGGGAGGTCTAATATATATACAAACTACAATTGATAAATATACATATACATATAATATTTATTACATGATTTCAGAAATTAATTGACTGCATAATAACAACTTGAAATTCAAATTGGTCAATACATTTTATATTATTCTTTAATTTTTTTATTATCTACTCATCCCATATCAATATTGGTATTTTTAGATTGGGATAATTCCATAAACCTCCTTTAAACTATAATGATTTTCCGTGTCTAACCTTGAAGTATGAATCGTATTTATGAAAATATCAAAATGCCCTTCCATGATTTTGAGTTTTCAAGCACAAAAACAAAGGCGTTTATTTAAAATCGCATGATGGCATTTTAATATTTTAATAAATAAAAAATAACAAAAAAGTTAATAATCTGACAAAAGAACTAAATTTAGGATTATTTTCTTATACTTTTATTAAACTATCGCGATTTTTCGCATCTAATAATAATATATGAAGTCATTGATAGGTCGTCCCTAAGTTGTACTACAAAATTCACTTTAGTTCATCCATATAATTCAATTAACTTTTCCATTCTTTCCTCTTTATTTAAACCCTTATATACTATCTTTTAATATTTATTTTTTAAAAATATATAAAAAAATTAAAAATAAAAAAAGATGGGCACTACCCCCTCCTCACCGACGGGGGATGAGGGGTGACATCAACGACGCGAAGTGAAATAAGAGGAGGTGTCGCCCCGCTCGTCGTGTTGCCGACGACGATGTGTGGGGGGGGGGGGGGTAGGGGGAGGACACCCCCTGCTTTGTGTCGTTGACGACAAGAAAAGGTGGGTGGGTGGGGGGGGGGGACGTCGCCCCCCTAGTCCACGTCGTTGGTGATAGCAAAAAAAAAAAGTGGTGGTGGGGATCGTAAAGAGGGTCGACGACCGCCCCCCTCCCTCCTTTAGGGAAGGCGTCACCTCCCCCCTCAGTGATCTCCTTGGGCGACGCTCTCATTGTCGGAGACGCAAATGAGGGACACCTCCCTTGTACGATCTCGTCGTCCGTAAAGACAGATGTTGCTCCTCCTCTACAATTTCGTCAGAAATACAGAGGACCCTTTTTTTAAAAATGTCAGAGACAAAGAGAGGGTTGACGCCTCTGCGTCTATTTTTTAATATTTTAATAATTTTATTATGAATTATTTTAAAAATTTAACTATTAAAAGAGAGTAGATAAGTGTAATTTAGTTTTTTAATGAATGGGAAAATAAAAATATTAACAAAATTAGGTGGATTAAAGTGGAAATTATTTGTATAATGTAGGGACGATGAAGAGAAGATTGTGATAGGTTTGGAGAGAGATATAAGAAAATACTCCTAAAATTTAAGGATGTGATACATTCAGAATTAGACGGCAAAAATAATAATAAGAAAATAATCACTAATAATATGAAATTAATCTAAATAATTTCTCTAATTCGTTTACTGATTTGTAAATAAATCACGTAATATAATAATAATATGAAAGAGGGGAGAGAGCACAGAGGGAGGAACGATAGAGGTAAAAAAAAAAGAAAAAAAAAGGGGGAGAGAGAGAACGGTGGCGGAGACGCAAGGCAAATCCAGTCCATCTCCTCGTCGTCGTCCTCCTTTTCTTCTCTTCTTTTAGGGACGTTCCAATCGCTTACATCTTTTTGTTCCAACTCCTTCGCCCCTTTTGGAATTCCTCTTCCCGGGAGCTTCCGATCGGAGTATTTTGGGCTCCGATGCGCCGGAGTTGACGTCGGCCGCAATCTTCCTGCCGGCCTCGGCGTCTCCATTCGTCTGTGAATTCCAAGCAGTTCGGACACTTTCACGGCTCACTCTTCGACTCCCTCTGGGTATTCTTAGGGTGCGATCGGATGGTCGCGGCGCCGCCGGAGATGTGATCCGGCGTCCGGGGACGGAGGCAGGGTTTATGGAGGAGAGCGGTGCGAGCGTCACCAGCCGCCGCCGACCGAGTAGTACCGTTACTAACAGTAGCACCTGCGGAAGCAGCAGCAACAGCAGCAAGGAGGAGAGGTCTTGCGCTGGGTTGTCATCGTGGATTCCCTATGGCAAAGCTTTCCTCTTGTTTGCCCCGCCGGTCCAACCCTCTACTACGGGGACGCCGCTCGCGTCCGGCAACAAGCCTGGGATGATCGCCCGAAGACCTGTACATTTCCCTCTTGCATGATTAAAGGAAAAAAAAACATATTTTTTTTGCCTTTCTTGATTTTGGAGTTAAATAATCGAATGGCGCTTGATTTCATTTTTTCTTTCGTCAACCATTGGCAAGAGAAGGGGACCGAAAGAAATTGAATTTCCTCCTGCGTTATGCGTGTTTTGGTCGTCAAATTTTGGATTACCGATTCAGATTTCGTTCGGTAGTATAGGCTGATTTTAGTATCAATTGGAACTGGATTGCAACGATTGTCTCCTTCCCGAATGCATCTTTAGAACATGGATCATCTTTACTTTTTCAGTCACAGTTATACTGGTTGATTCCTGTATTGTCAATTGTGCAAACCTTATAAGCTAACTGCTTGCTTTTCCCATGCAGCTGGTGGAGAGGCTGACGAAAGAAATTGTTAAAACTTACCAACTTTGCAATCCAAGTTTTAATTATTCAGAGGCACTAAATCCAAAGAGGTTTCTCACGAGTCCATCCACTGGCCTGCTTAATGATGGCTATGATAATGAGAATTCAGATCTCATCTTGTATGTGAACTTGGTGTTGCTCAACCAGGATGCTAATAGAAGGTTTGCTTCCTTCTGCGGTGCTCTTTTGGTTCTATGTAGTCTTCCTTCTCTTGTCATAGTGAGGCTATGCATTTCCTCTGTTTACATCTTATCCTCGTCTTGTCTTTGTTGTTTAGATGATATTGAAATGAAATTTCATTGTCATCAGTTGATAGAGGCAACAGTATATGTGAAAATGGATTAGGTGGAGTAAAATTTGTAAAAATTGAATCTCTTTATGTATGATAATAAACCTGTTCCTTTTCATATAACTATATAAGCATGTGTCCATCAACTTGAATAAAAAAAGCTGGGGGATCCAGGTCCCCTGATGGAGTGGCATTTCAATCCACACGGGGCACCTAAGGATCCCATTTTATTCAAATTCAACATTATCCAATTCTAACTTTAGCTCTATTTTCTACTTCTCAGTAGGCCTCTATCTCATTGGTAAATGTTGTAAATATGTATTATCTGACACCAAACATGGTGTAAAGTCCAAATTTATGAAACCTCCAGTATCAGGCTCCAACAACAGCTTCACTGTGATCAAGATTTATTTAGTTCAGCTTAGCAGTTATTTCAACTATTCACGATAAGCAATTGGAAATACAACTTATGAATAAAAGGATAAAAGTTTGTCATGGTTCTTTTTGCTCACTTCTCTAGCTTTGCTGATGTTTGTTGCTTTTGGTTTGGCACTAAAGGTAAAATGTTTGCTACCATTGTGACTCCATTTTATGTTCATTACCCGATTGTTCTTTATGTAAAATGACTGGACTCTTAAACCGATCTACTGTCACTGCTCTAGTATTTCTTGATGTTTTATTATAGTTGTATCACATTTCTTATTGTTTTATTTTCCTAATCCAATTATGGACGTTTTTTAGAAAGAAACAGACTTTTTTTAAGAAAGAATGTGATCACCATTACATTTCTTCAGCTAAAAGATTCTACTAAAATCTTATGTCAATGCGCATTACCTGCCACAACCATAATTCCTCTTTCTCAAGCTTTCTCATGTCTTAGAAACAAAGGCCCAGAAACATCTTGGTCCCATTAGTAGTAATTATATTTGTCATGAATAATGGATCTATATTCCCTTAAAAAAAGGATCTATATGTTTCTTCTAGTACATGCTCTAAATATCATGTCTTTGTTGCATTTAATTACTACTTTTTTACAATGGATTTAGTTACTGATAGATGAAACCATGAATGGTTATCCTATTCATTCTCATGTGTTTTCTCCTATGACTTTAGATATGTTGTCAAAGATCTTCTTGGCCAGGGCACCTTCGGACAGGTTGCCAAATGTTGTGATCCGGAGACCAACTCTTATTTTGCTGTCAAGATTATTAAAAACCAACCTGCTTATTCTCAACAGGCACTTGTTGAAGTCTCTCTTCTGTACATGGTAATGGACAATATTTCAATTTGTAGTTTGTTTAAAAGCACATTATGTCTACATTTAATTAAACCCTTTTCACAGCTTAATCGGAGGTTTGATCCTGATGATAGACATCATGTCGTTCGGATCCTTGATCATTTTACCTTTAAAAATCATTTATGCATTTCTTTTGAAATGCTAGGTTCAAACCTGTAAGTTATTCCTTGCACAGTGGTATGCTTTTGTTACTTTATTTTATCGAAATAGTATTTTTTATTTATATGAAGCCTTTAATATTTTATTGGTTTAAAAATGCCATTCTAGGTTTGAATTGATTAAAATGAACAGCTTTAAAGGCCTTTCTCTGAGCATTGTACAAACATTCTCAAAGCAGGTGAAACCCAATATTAGTTAATTATCGTTTCCAGCTTGCATGTAGTTGATCTGTTAGATATACACATATACGTATGCATAATACATACCTACATACATGTTCATATATATATTTGAGAATGTGAGCTATGATGTTTGATATTTCTTGTCTGCTTTTATGTTCATATCTCATAGATTTTGCAAGCACTGGTTCTCATGAAAGATGCTGGTATTATACATTGTGATTTGAAGCCAGAAAACATTCTCATTTCTAAGAGGTTAGTTGATAACTGTAGCTTCTTGAATGCTCAAATAAATTAGTGTTTCAGTCTTAATTGTTGCATCTTGAACTTGTCAGCACAAACCCAACAGAAATCAAAGTTATTGATTTTGGATCTGCGTGTATGGAGGGTCGGACAATCTACTCATATATTCAGGTGTTGAGATAGTGACCATTAAGATTCTTGTTACTTTTCAGTTATGTATGTTTGTTACCCTTTTATTCTATGTTAAAGATTAATCTTATCATGTGAAGCTTGTCATTACCTCTTTCAGAGCCGCTACTACAGGTCTCCAGAAGTACTTCTTGGTTATCCGTATCCTTGCCATCATTCTAATATTTTGTTTGTTCTTACCATGCATATATGTCTGTTTTACATCAAAGCTGTGTCATGAATTTTCCGTTTGAAATTGGAATCTAGTGCTGCTCCACATACTTTTTTAATGATGACACTCTTTGTATGCTGTCATATCTATCCATAAATCTGTTGGAAACATTGTGATAGGTAAGTTTTTATGGGTATCATATCATATAATGTTGAATCTGTTTAATTCTTGACACTCCTCTCAGATATACAACTTCCATTGACATGTGGTCATTTGGATGCATTGTTGCTGAATTATTCTTAGGCTTGCCTTTATTTCCTGGAGCTTCAGAATATGATCTTCTGAAGAGAATGATAGAGATACTTGGGTAGGTTTAGTACTCATTAGTCATTTGTAAACTGTTATATTCTTTTATTTAGCGCCAGCGGGTAAAAGTAGTCAATCAGAGTTTTGCATGAACTAAACACAATACAGGTCTCTATCAGCGGGTAAAAGTAGTCAATCAGAGTTTTGCATGAACTAAACACAATACGAAGCATCAATCTTTTTGCAACTTTTCTTCTTGTGAATCTTGAGTGTGTTAGTAAATTTGAGCTAGAAATATAGTAAACAGTAGAACAAAAGTAGTCATGCATATTTTCTAGTTGAATATTGTTAAAATTGTGTACTAACTCATACGAGATACGATGGTTCAATTTTATGTTTTTAAAAATCCTTTATCTGTCTAATCCCAACCTGACATTTTTTGCGACATTTTTTTGAGTTTTATAGTATGGAATGACAGAATTGACGATCTACTGATTCTGCCAAACTGGAGATTGTATCTTTTTTATCCACTCATCTTCACTTTCCTTTTACGAACAATCTCGAGTGCCTGTATGCTAATAGGAAATCTTAAACCAATTGACTTAGCCACCAGACACTGCTGCCCTCTCTCTTTGTAGGTGTCCATTGCCCGTCGCCCAGCCTTCCTTTGAAGCATTTCAGACAATTGTCATTTGTATTTTGTACAAATAAGAATATAATTCCTTCCAAATTACGGAATTATGATGCAGTTTTTTTTGAGAGGAATTATGACGCAGTTTATCATGAAAATAGAATAATAAAAGTCACGTGCTATAGTTATAGTTTTTGTTGTGAGCTGGATTTTGCTAATTCTAAAAGGAACTTTGGCACCATCTTTTTTCTTTTTTATTATTAATTCGTAGATATGTTTGATAGTACAATCTCATAGAATCGTCCGTATGATCCTATGTGGTTAACTGATCTGTATTGATTTGTTTAACTAATCTTCCGAAATAATGATACATACATGGTCAAAGTGTTTCTCTGGGTGGCTATATGTGGGCAACTGGTCCAACATAATATATCGTCTATGAATTGCTACAAGTTGTATAGGCCAAGTCGATGGCTGAAACAAATGGGAATAGTCATCATTATATAGGAAGACAGAGTAATTTACATAGATTTAATATTCAAAAGGTTCCTCGAGTTTATCATTTCATGTTCAATATATGGTTGTTTAACTCGTGGAGACTCCTAGGTTTCAGTTATGTGGATCCTGTGTGGTTGGTGCCTTTGGTAGCTTCATTCTTTCCATTAAGTTGATAGAAGTATCTTCTCGTTTGTATTGGATGGAACCATAACTTGGTCACCATCCTTTTACGCCAAAAGAAAGCAGTATCTCTTTTCTCTTATTTTGTACAAGGCCTCCTTGTTTCCTCTCTTATGCCTGCATTTAATTGACATTTTGTGATGATTTTTTTTATTTTATCCCACTTATAGTAGTAGAATCATTTTATTCCTAGTTACCTTAGCAACATGCATCAATTTTTTAATCTTCCATGTTTGACTTGTGTTGAAGTATTTGAACCATTCTAGTGTAAATATTGTGCTATGTCTATTGGGAATTTCAATGGTATCATAAATTCTGTTTTTTTGCTGTCAACCACGGTTTCCGCTTGCCCTGACTAATGCAGTTCGAGGATTAAAGAATTACCAGGTCACTTTATACAAGGGGATTACACATTTCATGACAATGTACTATCCTGTTAGAGTCTCAACTTGCCTTAAATAAAGAAACTCTGGCCTAGTTATTTTATTTTTTGAGCTGCATAAGTCTGAAGTGATCTAAGATATGACATACTTTTCGACTCAAGTAACTCCTCTTTGGTAGCTGCATAAGACTCAATTTGCTATTGGGAAGACTGGTTATTTTTGTTTGATCATATTAGTTAAAAGTGAAGTTCATATTAGCTGAATAACTTGAAGAAATAATTATTTCAGGAAAGCTAAGGTTCAGACTATTTTCGTCAAACAATAATGTTCAGAGTTCAGACAATCTTTTTTCTGGAAATAATATTTGAAGTCCTTTTGTTGTTTGACAACCAGTCCCTTAATTTTCAGTTTTGTCTATACTAGATGTTTACTTAAGGTTGTTTTCAATATCCTGAATTCTGCAGTAGACAACCACCCGACTATCTGCTTAGAGATGCAAAAAACACCAAGAAATTTTTTAAGCATGCTGGAGGTTTTTATCATCCAGAGAACGATGGCAATGCCCAAGAGAATTCCAGTGCATACCGAGTTTTAACAGAAGAGGAATTTGAAGCAGTCAGTCTTCACATTTTTTATTTATAATGTGCTTCTACATATGTATTCTTCATCTACCCTTACTTTTTTTTCTAACTATTGAAACTTTCAGAGGGAATCGAAAAGGCCAGTAATTGGGAAACGCTATTTTAATAATTTAAAGCTGGAGGACATCATTGCAAATTATCCTTACAGGAAGAGTTTATCCAAAGAAGAAATCTTAAAAGGTTCAGTCTGATGTTTTTTCCTCATTGCCTTAACTTCATGAAATTAAAAGCAGCTGCGTGCATGCAGTGTTTCCTTTTTCGCATGAGAATCTTATCATTAATTATTCTTGTGGTGCTATTATAGAAAAGCTATCTCGCCTGGCTTTGGTTGATTTCTTGAGGGGGCTTGTTGAGCTCGATCCAGGGAAACGGTGGTCTCCTTTACAGGTTTTTCTTGGCACCAAGTAGAATTAACTATTATGGATTCAATGGCATAATTGATCTAATCTAAAATTTTCAGTTTAAGGATATAGTTTCACATTGTCAATATTCATTCTTAGGCTTCGGGTCATCCTTTTGTAACTGGAGAACCATTCAGATGCCCTTATCATCCACCACCTGAAACTCCACAAATTGTAAGTTTATAATATCAGGACCTTCTTTGATATTTCCAACTTAGTTATACGTACTTGAATGCTAAGTAATATCACAATATGGAGACTGTAATCTATTATGATGACCACATATTCAATAGTCAGTATGGGTGCATAAACCCATATGATTATTGACCTTTTGTGCTTATGCTATTTTTCACTTGCATTCTATCATTTACTTTATTTTACCTGTAATATCATGGTATTTAAATCTGACATTATAAAGGTGGTCAATCATAGCTATAATTCATTCATTTTGTTTTAGCCTGTCATACATACAGTGACAGTTGAGCACAATCCAGGAGGTGGTCACTGGCTAGCTGCAGGACTCTCTCTTCAGGTGGGTGAATTTGTCTCTAGCTAAATATCTTGCTTACAGTCAACTCATGTGGTCTATCCACACATTATTTTGAGAAGTGTTTATCGATAAATGACAACCAAATCATTGTTACTTATTATGTTCTTTTGCCTAAGTTTGTTGCATTTCTGTCTTCGTAGGTTTCAAATGTTAACAAACCCCTACATAATAGCCCTCACTTTCAGAAAGTGCCAATGTCTTTTGGCAGTAGTTATGGCAGCCTGGGGAGCCATGGTAGCTATAATGATAATTATGGACTTAGTAGCAGTTACGGAAGCTATGGTGACTTTAATAGTAGTCTGCATTCCTACTATTCATCAGCAGGCCCTGGTGGCTTCAACCCTCATATGCAAGTCGGTGGGCCATTCCTTGGATTTAGTCCTGATGCTAGACATATGTTTCAACGTTCTCATGGAAATGGATTTGGTACAAGTCCTGGAGGTTTAAGACCATTATCTCTGGGTGCCAGTCCTCAATTTACTCCACCGAACTCCCAAATTCCAATATCATCAGCTTCTTCAGGAAAGCATGGCCCTACTTCTCCTTCAAGATCTGGTGCTTATGGTGTGTCTTTGGGAAAAGCAGCTGCAGTTGGTCAATACAACAAAAGCAGACATTGGGCCCAACCAATAATGGGTATGCAGCCTTATGAAAGCTTTCAGCACGGATCAGTACATTGTGATGGAATCAGTGTTAGTTACCCTGATGCTCAACACCAAATGCAATTTGGTCCCCAGAACATAAAAACATCTGGTCACTCCAATTGGAAGCAGCAGATGGGTGGCAGAAATGGTGTATCTTCAAGTTTCTCATCGACTAATTATAAGAGCTCTCCAGCACCTCGTGAAAATGTTTCCAATCTGGTTATGGCAAATGCATCAGATGAGTTATCTGATAAACCTGAATCGAGTTCACCAATGCCTGATCCTGCTGATTGGGACCCCAATTATAGGTAAATTAGAGTCGAACTTTTGAAACTGCTGTTTTTTTTTGGAAAATCTTGAACACCTTACTCATGAAATTATTTTTTACCAATCTTGTAACAAAAACTTGCACTTGACCAATGCTTGATAGAGTCAGTTTGAACCCTAATTGTGTGTGATAATTCAAATCCCACATTTTAGACTTCCCCACAGGGCAGTTATTCAGATTATTTTCGTTTTTCTCTTCATTGGCTATGTATTATCGATAAAACTCAACTATTGGTGATTTTTTGGTTAACATCAGTAGTTTATGCATAAAGAGACATACTATTGCAGGCGCCATGTCTTGATTATGCATTGTAGTCTGTAAGCTTTAGTGACTCATACCCTTTTCCTGAGTGAGGAAAGGATGCTACCTACTTATGATAGGGACCTTCTGTCTCTCAAAAAAAAAAAAACTTATGATAGGGTCCAAATAATATTATATAATCATATTCTGAAAATATTTACATGTTTGGGAAAACCAGAAGGCATCCAAACGAGCAGGAGCCACAAAATGAACTACTCGAAACCCTATTCGTGGAGGAAAGAAGAGACATGGTGGGCGATGCCCGCACCCTGTCCACTGGGAGGAGTCCATGCCTCAAAAACTGATGCCGACGGGTTTGCCGAAAGCACCATGAGTTTGGGAAAAGTCACTGCGAGCGTGCCTCCAGGGAATCACTCATGACACAAAGGAGAAGGTTGTCCCAGAGCCAAGTGAAGCTTTGATAAGACGCCGAACCAGAAAAACCAATGATGCGACGCCATGCCAGAACGAGGGACCCCTTGGGTGAGCAATGGTCACGAGTCCCAAGGGAGGTCCCTGCATGATCTACATGCACCCACCGTGCAATGAGATTATGATTAGTGCTTCGGAGATCCCAAATTCCTAGGCCGCCTAGCTGATGGGTCAACAAATGCTCCATGTTACTAGATGTACCCTCGACTGGGGGTGTTCACGGGTCGGGTTGGACCAACCCGACCCGTGAACAAACCCAACCCGACCCGACCAAATTTGGTCGGGTCGGGTCAACCCCTTCTTGGGGGCCAAATCCGACCCAACCCGACCCGGTTCGGGTTGGGTCGGGTCGGGTAAGCAAATATAGGCCTAAGTTTAAATAAAAAATAGAAAAAAAATTTTAAAAAATAAAAAATTCGGGTCATCGGGTCGGGTCGACTCGGGTTGTATTTTCCAACCCATACCCGACCCAACCCATGGTCGGGTCGGACCGGCCCAAACTAGGTCGGGTTGGGTTGTCGGGTTCACCGGGTGAACACCCCTACCCTCGACCTCCAAGAACTACAACTGTGCCAAAATATTTTGCTCCTTAACGTGTCTAGTCGTGGATCCACTAATGCAGACATCATTATTATTGACATGTAATAGGTGGGTAGAGATGAGAGAACTGATCTGAGTGACATCAACTTGCCCCCTCACAAGAGAAGTCTGGAACTCCAACCTTGTAATCTATGCTCCATCTACTCCAACATCGGGTCCACCACCCTTGTAATCTATGCTCCTTCACTGGTCAAACAGTTTTTTTCACCGTCTCTTGGTTCTGGGAATAATTTTTATTTCTGGAAAGATAATTGAACTGGATCATGCCCTGCACTGGAGACCTTCCCTGGTTGTTCCAACTGGCCACCAATGGAGATGCCCGGGTTGCAGAATACTAGATGCCATCTACTATCAGTGGGCAGAGATCGTGGTCTCCCACCTTCTCCACACATCTTTCCAGTCAGCGAATTGATTAGCTACTTCTGCTGTTGACAGGGCTATCACACATTTCTCCTAAGGCCGACCTGGATGATGGCTGGAACTGGAAGACTGGCACCTTCTCTGTCCATGAGTTTTATACTTTATTAGGTGCGACTGGTCCTGTACAGAATGCTGAGCTGCTTTTGGCCTGCAGACTGGTCTGGAGGATCAAGGCTCCCCTCAAAATCAAATTTTTTTCCTGGTGGCGTCGTATGATCCATGTAGCCGACCCCACCTAGTGGGATAAGGCTTTGTTGTTGTTGGTTGCTGCAGTGAAGATGAATCCTAACGAAATCATGCAGAGCACGGTGGCTCGATAGTGCAGACACTCTGTGTCCTCTGCAGTGAGGCTGCCGAGGACACTGATCACCTGTTTTTTGGTTGCAGCATGGCTGGCCAGGTCTGGAGGAAGGCAAACATCAGCTGGCTAGACACTGTGCTGGAGATTGCCTTCTGGTGGTCCTGCAATGGTAACAGGAGCAGTGATGATGTTGTTTATAGGACCAGAAGACAACGAGCGCCCCCCTTGGCACACATCTGGGCAATATGGTTACAGTAAAACAGACATGCTTTTCCGTGGGGGACACACTTACACCGAAAACATTACTCATCATGCGGAGGCCACATTTGCAGAGTGGAGGAAGTACCTATAATGTAACATTGTACCAGTCGTTTCTGCGAGGCCTGTTGTGATGGCCTCTCCTTCTGAAATCCTCTTGTAATTTTTACCTTAATACCAGTGAACTGTGGATGATTACCATCTTGCTAGTCGTCCTTTCTTATTTCGAAAAAAACATCGGGTCCACTCGCGTGAACCAGTATGTCAGACAAAGAGAGGAAGGCTGGGTAGAAGGCTGAGAGGGAAGCCTCCTCGGCCACCATGCGAAAAGGTGTGGAGGATTTGTTAATTTGTATCCCTGAGACCATCATGAACAACTCAACTGAGATCTCTAGAATCGTAGTTTCTCTCCCCACAAAAGATGGCCTGGTTGCGCATTGAGATAGCCAGGAAAACCATCAGGGGGTGTTTGGTAGGAGAATCCAATATACATTAGGAACATAATGAGTGAGAACAAATTGTTCTTGCCTTGGTCAAGAACTTGGTGTTCTTACTTTTTCCTTTTCTCACTCTGCAAACAAAGAATATAAAGCAATGATGATGATTGACCAAAAAATCTTATTTCTTGTAGTGTTTGGTTGCTACCATTGAAACAAGCCTTTGTTCTCACCATTAATCCCGTACCAAACACCCCCTTAATGATATAGTGTATTGCCCGCACTCTGGGGAGATGAGAAGCCAGTGCTAGTGTCAGCATGGCATAATATAATGTGCATTTAGCAAGAGCATTAGTCGCCAAAATTGGGTGCCAAGGGGCTTGCCCTATCACAGTCCTCTTTGCAGCTGCAACCATTCACCCGTGGCAGCCCCGTTGACAAGGACTGGCTCATCCAGGTGATCCAAACTGGAGGGAATCCTTTGACCTGCAAAAAATGCCAAAGAAAAGGTCAAAAGACAATGTCATATGCTTTTAAAAAGTCCACTTTCCAAACGAAACCACAACACCCCTCGATCTCGGAAGTAATGGTGTAGTTGACTGCAATGGATCCGTTATTGACGAAGGTTGGCTACACAGGGTGGATGAGCTTGGGTGGGACTCAGTCGGTTCGCAACAACTTGCGGTACCAAAAAGTAGATGACGTTGGATAAGATGATCGCTTGAAAGTCCTCAATATTTTCCGTCGGGAGTGCGCTTGGGCAGCATGAAAAGAAGAAACCAGTTAAGGGCTCAAAGTTCTAGTTTTCGCTATATGGATGACTATCATCACATCCTCCCATACTGTCGTCCAGATCTCCCTGTGAAAGAAAATGGGAAAACCATATGGCCATTGGGAGCCTCGATGTTGAGGTCCTGCAAGGCCTAGTCACTTTGTCCTTCGTTAAGATCCGAAACAAAAAAGAAGAGTGCTCATTTAATAAATGGGGCATGCTCTTGGATGACCATTGCTAGTGTCTCGGTTGGCGCCTCGTCAAAGCCACAATGAAGTAGGAGGCAATGACTGTCTCGATCTTCTTGTGGACGTATATTGGTTGGTCAGGCACCTCTAACCAATCAATTCAGTTCCCATCGCGGCGTCAGCTTGCAAACATGTGGAAACATCTTTGTTAGCATTGCTTTCTTGAAGCGAGGTTTGATGGGAGCATTGCCTCCACTAGATCTCCACCTTCCTGTCCTCGATTTCCCTGTCTTATCCAGAAGTGACATGGTCGCTTGTGCCTCTGCGTGATGCCTGCCATGATCCCTTTGGATATGGTGATGGTTATTTCGTAGGAGAATCCGAAGACCTGTGAGTTTGACGGCCAATGCCATCATGGTCAAATCGAAGTGGGGATGCTGTGCCACCTTTTAGTTATCAACTGCCTAAAACCATCCTCCATGAGCCAAGCATGTTCGAAACAGAAGGGTGAACACATGGAGCAGCTATCATTGGACTTCCACATTTTTTTTGAGTCCTCCACATAAGGGGGTGTGGTAAAGGGTTGCTCAAGAGCCTAGACGTCTCCCAATTATCCGCTAACTCCACAATGAAGAAACCCATCGCCGATGGTGGTGCTGTGCTCTTCCATGTGAACATGTTGTCGAGAAGTTCAAGAATGATTGTGATTCAATGAAATCGCAAAATTCTTCTGCTCTGAAGTCCCTCCCATGCCTATTGATGTGACGATCTCCAATGTCCAAGGTGACATGGAATTTCATCCCCTCTGAATAGACTAGACATTTTGGGAAGGTAGGAGTAGACACAACGAAGCTCCTCTCATAGAGTGGACCATAGCAAAGTGGTATGCAGGCCATAGATGTAGGAATTGAGGTAATGATGGCCATCTGCCCATGACTCAAATGCACTGTCAGAGAGAATCTATCAATCCATGTGTCAACCTTGTCGAAACAGTCGCCCTGCCATTCAATAATGCAAACCTCAGATTAGCCGGTTGAACTGTGCATCGAGTACTACAATATGCGGGTCCCTCCACTTTGTCTCCATATCTAGTCTTTGCAGTCCGGTAACTTGGTCTCCTGAAGTAAGATCTCGTATGGGCCCCGTGCCCATGTATACCTGCCAAAGATCCATTGCTTTTCCACATTCCCAAGGCCGCACTCGTTAAACGGTTGTGCAGCTTGGGATCGCATGGTGTGAACCCAGCGATCTCCTAATCTGGCTGATCTGAGGGCACAACAGAAGCCGCTGTAGTGGGTGGTGATTTGTCAGCCTTCTGTCAGTAGTAGGCTGTTGGTGGCGACGAGTAGCCCGGATGCCTAATGTCTTGTTGATAGTGCGGACCTCATCCTCTGCACAGCCCAGGAGAGTGCTGGCAGTATGGAGGGCGGTGCTGGTCATTATGTGCCTCTGAGATGGTGTTGGTGGTGAGGTGGTGACTGTGTGGAACATAGGGAGCAATGGCAGCATTGTGGGACGGGGGGTTATGGCTGTGGGGGGTTGGCATTTGGGTGTGCGCTGGCCGGTGGTGCAGGTGTTGAGGGCTAAACGGAGGTTGGTGGAAGGGTGTACTGTCCGGATGTGACGATGGGTTGGGGGGGGGGGGAGGGGGAGTCGCTGGCTGGCTTTAGTGAGGAGCTATGGCAGCGGTGAGGTGGGCATGGAGCCAGCCTGGACACGGCAGAGGTGCTGTGGTTGGGTTCATTGTACGATGATTGTGAGTTGGTCTAGCTCGAGCATGCATTTGGGGTCTAGGTGCGAGCTTGGGTCCATGAGGGTCGAGTTCGGCTGAGTGGCTTGGAAGAGGCTTGGGTCACTCAGCCTTGGAAGAAGAGGGTTGGGTCGAGGCATCTGGTGCCACTTGGACCTGGCATGGCCGAGGCAGATTGTGTTTGCGATTTTTGGGTGGAATGGTTGGGGTGGGGGCTAGGGCTTGAGTGCTGAGGTAGACCATCAATAGCTGTTGAGATAGAGGTGAGTCCCCTGTGTGTGTCCATTATCCTGAGGCCACATATGACTGATGTCATGATATGACATACGGACGAAGAAGATGCCTTGTCTGTTGGATTGACCTCGTGCGCCCAATTGATCTCGCTGCTGTGCCAGCTGGAGTATGGCTGTAGGGCACCATGCCAATCCACGTTGTCTCCCTTGCCGGTGCATAAAGCTTGATGATGAAGTTTGCTCCACCGGCGTGAGGAAACACCTATGGGAGGAGGTGGGCGATCCAAGAGAAGGAATCATGCTTGCTTTCACTGTGGAGAGGTCTGACGAGCCCATTATGGAGATATCCATCGAGATTAGGTGATACAAACTGAAAATACAACTACATATATCAGCAATTTTTTGAGCTTCTTCATCTTCACCAAAGGAGTGCCCCCTTTCGCCCGGATCCATCGAGGACGGATGGTTGGGTTTGGATGTCGGATTTGATTTCTGCACGCAGTCTCTACCTTCGACTCCTTCCAGCCACCCCTGACACGGATAGCTTCATAGCAGATTGTAGACTCATATGGCGTTCTCGGGCAACGATCAAGTCAAGATCTTTGCTTGGATCCATCGAGGATGGATGGCTGGGTTTGGATGTCGGATTTGATTTCTGCACGCAGTCTCTACCTTCGACTCCTTCTAGCCGCCCCTGATACAGATAGCTTCATAGCAGATTGTAGACTCATATGGCGTTCTCGGACAACGATCAAAGTCAAGATCTTTGCTTGGCTTATGCGACACGCGAGAATCCTCACCAGGGCGTACAAGGCGAGGTGGGCACCTCACATAGACACTTCTAGCGCGTTTTGTGGGGAGTTAGAGGAGGATATCACACATCTATTCTTCACTTGTGAGGTGGCTCGAGAGGTGTGGTCGCGGACGGGCATATCGGGCCTCCTTCCCTTATCGTCAGAGGATTTTTGGCGGACTTTACGGGGACTTGGGGCAGACAGAGATTATGACATTCTTGGCCGGTGTATGGGCCATTTGGCTTCAGCGCAATCGGGTTATTTTTTGTGGGGAGATGTCAAGTGGATAATACATCACATGTCTTCTTCGATAGTGGGGTTTTGATTAGGGCTTGTACTTTTCATTTTTTTGTTATTGCTCTCCTCTGGAGAGTACTTATACATTGTGATCCTTTTACGATGATATATATATGCAGATGACAACCACAACCTTCGGTGATCATCCTTTTCTCCCTAAAAAAAATGTCTAAAAATAAAAATAGGATAACTATTATTAATAGAAAAAGTGCAAGGATCTTAAACACAATTACTACTAATAACTTGTTTATTCGAGATGACAAAACTTCATAAGTCCATATGGAGTGAACCAAACTCCAATTACATTATTGATAAACACATTTCTAAAAGGCTGCCCTAAATGTAAAACCCATGCATGTATTTATAACATGCAAAGGTAGCTACAACAACTATAACTAGATTAATAAAACTACCTACTACTTTTTTAACTAACCCACTAAGTAGTACAAAGTGGTGGTAGAAAAAAAAAAGTAATAATATTGCAGGTGCAGTTGTAGACTCCAAACTTAATTAACTCTATCTTTGGGTCAAGAGAAGTTCTTAACCAATATGAACTTTCAGCTTTTCATCTTATGAAATGAGAATGTGTAAAGCTGATTTCTCCTTAATGAATGCTAGGATCTTTAAGGCTCTGGTATCAATTGATACAAACTGAAAATACAATTACATATATGACTATAAAAAAAATAGGATGACTATTATTAATAGTAAAAGTGCAAAAATCTTAAAACACAATTACTATTATTAACTTATCAATTCGAGATTACAAATCTCCACAAGTCCATATAGCGTGGACCAAACTCCAATTACATAACTGGTAAACATATTTAAAAAAGGCTTCCC
Source organism: Pontederia crassipes (assembly GCA_030549335.1). Classification (NCBI taxonomy): domain Eukaryota; kingdom Viridiplantae; phylum Streptophyta; class Magnoliopsida; order Commelinales; family Pontederiaceae; genus Pontederia; species Pontederia crassipes. The sequence continues at coordinate 58,904,478 of CM060196.1, read as the reverse complement.
TATTTGTAAAATCCATGCATGTATTTATAACATGTAAAGATGGTTACAATAACTATAACTAAACTACAAATACAACTTCCCACTACTTTTTTAACTAATCCACTAACTAATACAAAGTGGTAGTATCTTATCATTAGGTGCCTGAATGGATGTTAGTGACTCATACTTTACATGCCAGAATCTTGTATGTGGATAATTGTTTCTTGAGGGCTATATGCAGATGCTTGTTAAGTTCATATAAGGTGTAGTATTTAAGTACATATGCTCATGTTTCTTTTAAGGGGGGAAAGGATAACCAAGTTTACAGTTAATCGTTTAATTGACTACGCTGTTATACTGGCATGCAGTTTATCCCTTCAATATCTAATGACTTTCAATTTCTTTCCTTCTGCAGTGATGAATCTCTTTTACAAGAGGATAATCCGGATCTCAGTCTTCTAGAAACAGAATTTGCTAATGCGGTTCACATTAGTTGCACAAGAAATTCTGCTATACAACATAGTGGATTTGGGAGGTCAAGACTCCCAAGTTCGAGTTTTATACCAGTCAATCAAAGGTATCCAGTGCCTTTTTCTTCTAGTTTTAGAAGTATGATATCAACTTAGGACTTGATTAATTAACAGATTTACTTAATATTCTTTAGCCATCGCTCTCAAAAGAAAAAATCTTTAGCCATTGTTTGATTTTTTTTCCATGAAACAAGGAGCTGCATTTTGTTCTTTTTTTTCAATTGTTAACCCTGATGACAGTTAATTTGGTTCTCATCTGAAAAGAAAAATGGTTATCTCAACTGAGGTGGTATATGGTTTCCTCTGAATGTGAAAATATTTTGATATACACACACCTTGCATATATCACTATCAACATGTGTATGTGTTACTGAATAAATATACATATGAAGATGACTAGACCCTGATGTTCAAATATATAATGAGTTTAGTCTATTTTAGTGTATAAAGAATAAAGCCCTTTACACAAATCTTAAAAAATATTCTTTTTCTTTTGTGATATTAAAAGAAAACTAATTCCTGTCCTCCATAAAGCCATGATGAGTTGTGTTTGTTTGTCTGTCTTAGAACCTTAGTCTGATGTGAAATTAAAAGAAAACTAATTATAACCCTCCTTGAAGCTATAATGAGTTATGTTTCTGTTTAGATTTCAGCTGATCTATCTACGCAAATTGAACCTTGTTTCACTTAATCTGATCCAGATATGCTTGGATTCCTTCTAATAAAAAAGGCACACTTGGATCCTCTGCGTGGCAGATTGTCTCGATATCTCTGGGAGTCAAAATTGAATTCTCCAATTATTCATTTTATGGCTACGGTTTTAACTCTCCCTAGTCTGATAGGAGGTGTCATGTAAGATTACATAATATCCGGTGGGCCCATTTGACCATACTGAGATTTTTTACAATAGTATTTAAAAAAAACTATGTAAGACACCTTTTCAATGGATCAATGAACAATGAAAAATATTCAAGTGGGTGTTTGGATGTATCTGTTGTAATTTTTCCACTGTTCTCTTAAATTTTTTTCCACTGTCCAACACTAATATAAAACATCATACATCAACAAAGCCTTATCCCACTAGGTGGGGTCGGCTACATGGATCATACGACGTCATTCCTTCGTTGATCCATGTTCATGAGATTCGACAGGGTTTTACGCTGGCTGTCGAGGCCTAACACAACCCTCCTCCTTTATCCGGGCTTGGGACCGGCTATAAAACATAGGCGGAGTTCAACACTAATATAAAACATTCAAATAAAATGAAAAAGTAAAATCTTATATTGCCAATCATGTTTTTTTCGTTTATGAATGATTACATAATATTTTAACTTATTACTTCTTTGGAAAATGTTTATTCTATTTTTTGTATATTCTATGATGTTTTTTATATGATCTTTTAAATAAAATAAAAACAAACTATTATATAATCAATGTTAATAGACTTTGGTTAATAAATGGTTGCCTGGTTGGACTAACATTTTCAAATCAAAATCAAGGACTCCCCAATGTCTAAGGCTACTAAGACTTAAGTAGTTTTTTTTCTAAGGATGAACACTTAAGTAATCTAGTGTTTTAGTGAGAATAGAATGGATAAATCCTGATCAAATTGGGATTCCTGTCGACTTAGGACTCAAACCCTATATTCATCTTAGCTAATCAACTTGATTATCATTTTTGAAGTTTTTTTGAAATTACATCCAAACATTAAATTATAAAATATTATATAGTTTAATGTTAGTGTACTCTTGGCAAATTGCCTTACTGAAAACATTTTGTTTGGAAAAAGATAAGCCACTCTCTTTTGGGTTGCAATTGGGCCTCAACATTGCACAACTTCAAGAAATTGGAGGTTATACCTTTTTTTTATTTTTAGGATGTAATGAATTTATTACTGTGATTTTTATACATAAACAATTAATATCCAAACACCTCTAAGAGTTTGGATCCTCTTAGATTTAAGCCCTGGTTTTGTATGAAAGCAGTCTTAAGTTCTCCTTTGAGAGTTTCTCCATAAAAAAACTGACTTTCTATAAAAAAGTTTTCCTTTGAGAAGGAAACATATTTTATTTTAACCTTAGATATTAGCTAATATGACTTAATGCAATGCCCTCATGAGTGGAATGGTTAATGAACTTGTAAAAGACTTTCTGGGTTTCTGTGTTCTTCCTTAAATTATGTAGGCTGTAACATCTTCTTTGTCAATGGATTTTGTTCGACTACTGCCTTGATAGTCATTCAGTTATGTCTAAAATAGTGATTTCAAAAAAGTCTTTTGATTATTGTAAACTGGATGTTTTTTTATTGGAACTTTTATGTGCTTGTCTTGTTCATTCATAGCCATGTCCAATGCCTTTTGGTGCAGTATCATAGGCCTTTCTGAAATTGATGCTAAGTATTCTCCATTTTATTGGAGTCAACTTTTCCTCCATTAGGGCGAACTAATGCTGAACATCTCCTAAAAAAAATAATGCTGAACATTTTGAAATCTAATTAGATTCTTATTCTCTTCTATGATGCTATGTATTCTTTCCTGCGGTGATAAAATGTCATTTGATGTTTAGACTTTAGCAGTCATATAAACTCATGTAGCTTGCATTTGGCAGCTGCTTTGATGTGTGAATTTTCTTTTCCAAGATTTGTCATCCTTAGTTGACTGACTGTAGTTTCCTCGAAAAATGCTTTCTAGCTGTAGTCAATTTCTTCTTTACAAAAAAAACTGTAGTAAATTTTTTTAGTGTTTATATCACATGTACTATCTTTTCTAGAGTAACATCACATGTACTATTGTGAAATGTAAAAAATAATCCTTCAGATGTCATATGGTTTGATAAATTTTAATTTAGCAAATATCCTATATTTTCAATTTTCAAATTAAACTAAAAGTGATTCTACCTCAAATTATTGTTTTGTCTACACGTCTTACACAAGTGAATGCCATATAATTCAACACATGTCCTAATGTCTAGTAGAGTATTTGGGCTGTTTTCTGAAAGAAAAGATGTGGAGTATTTTAGACTGTTCTCTGAAAGAAGGAAATGTATTAGAGTATTTTGGACTGTCCCATAATACGGGCAATCACAGGAATAGGAAGGACAGAAGTTCAGACAAAAAGATATCAAATTTGCCCGTCCAAGTTGGCACCAGAGCAAGAAGATGGATGTTGGCATCATGGTGGTCCAATCCAGTCAGTGACATTCAGGGGTCATTGATGGTTGAACATTGCACAAAGCATTAACAGAAGCACGGCAATATACTGTTGTTCATTGAAAGTTCTATTATGGTTGCTGTTGCAGTTTCAACAGTTGTTGAAACTAAGGTTGCAAATCAGAATTTTAGATTTTATTGCCTTTGCCTCTTATGATTTAAGATTATATGCTTTGTTGTCTGGATTTGGTTTTTTGCATTGTGAGAAACTTAACTCATTTTTCTCTTGTATCGTCCTCTTTGTTTATTTCAGAACATATGGCTCAGTTCATGCCCATTCACTTGGTGAGCTCATCCCCCCGAGTGCCCATGATACACATGTCCGCCCACCGCATTTCCCACAAAAGTTTCCCAGTCGCTTCAGTCAACAATTTGATCAACAAAGCAATCATAATAAGTTTCCTGATATACATCGAGGGAATCATCATCAATCCAGTCAGCCAAGCCACAACATGGCAGATTCTCATTCTTCCACCAATGTGATGTTCGCCAGTAGCTTGCCTTGGGGTAATTATTAGACCTTGGGCGTGAGTTGCAGTCCCCTTTTTATTTGAATTGTGGACTTGGGGTGTTCGGAACTTAACATTGTGTGGTTGAATGCTTCATTCAATGAATGCTTGTTTCCTAAACCTTTTCATCGTGAACTTGCCCTGTGTTTACTCGTTTGATATACTTATTACTCATTGGACATGTTCCTCCTAAATAAACTCCTTTAGTTTGTTCCTGATTGATATGTTATCGTGGTAATCTCACTAGTTTGTTTTGTCTTGGTACCATCACAATTTTGTGTAGGAGGAGGTCGCGTTGGGCATTCGCTTACGACGACGACGACGACGACCCTACCAACATGTCATCCCAGGCAGGACTGCGGAAGGCTCTGACGAAGTAGATAATAATTTATTGAAATTTATTCTTTGAAAAATTGGTGCTGCCTTGGCTTCTACTCTTCTGACAATCACTAGTTAGCTTTTGGTGATGCCATTCATGCGTGCTGCAAGAAGATATTGCAATTTATTATTGTCGTTACTATTATTATTAGGCGAAATATGCTGTTGTGAGCTGCTGAAGCCTGTCGGCATGGCGTATGCCTGATTATTAAATTCCTCAAGCATGATTCAAATCTTTCTTTATCTTGTCTTCGCAATTATCTTCTTATTTCTGGTAATATTATCATATATATTATAAATCGACGGTTCTTTTAAGTTTGTCCCCACAATGCAAATTGCAAAATTATATTATATCTAAAGCGTTGAGAGCTACGCGACAATTAGCACGTCAGTATTTCTGCACGACAACACGTCAGGGAAAACATAAAAGAGTTGCATAAAAAAACACTGCTGGAGAAAAGAGAGCGACGCATCTAGAAAAAAAAGAAACTTGAATGATTAAAATCCTAATCAACATTCCTTTCCAATGATCAGTGATTTTACATTGGGAAACGCCTAAGCCATCAACTTAGGCAGGAGACTGTGCTGGTGCTGAACAACAAGAGCTCGGCACGACCCAGAGCTACACTCCAAAACATGCATGAAAAATTGGTGAAGAAAACAGGAACAAAAAAATAAAAAAAATCAAGCAAGCCTAACACAACAGCAGCAGGCGACGGCGGAGCAGGCCATCTTTTTTCAGGCGGGGCATTTACTACATAATCACTTTCCTGATGCATCGGAAGAGCAGACATCCCCCCGACATAGTGGGCAGACCCTGGAGGCAAAGATGAAAATTTTATCGTCATTTAAGTTGAAAGATGCCATGGATGAAGACAAGCTATAAAACCATTGCTATATATAACATTTTTACAGGGAGTAAAGACACGCAATCATACAGAAACAGGGTAGACCTTTCGTTTTATGTGTCATTAAAAAATATGACAGGTTTCTCAACATGCAAGTTCTCGATCAACGTTTTGTACCAGTATTTTATTATGCAACAGATGCAAAACTTACCAAGAAAGAAAATTAAGACATGGATTTTGTCAAACAGGCACAAGGAATAAAGCTAACTGAACACGACGAGTACCTGTGGATCTCTTTCAACCACTTATCTACACAAGACCGATGAAATTCATGCTTGCAGGGAAGTATTCGCATGTAATCTCCTTCTTCATATTCTGCAAGGCATATGTAACACCTGCCAAATAAATAGAATAAGAGTGCTGAACGTAACCAAATCCATTGATTTCATGCACACAAAAATAAAAATGCAAAAATAAATAATTTGGCCCAGGATTATGAATATGAATTTCACTGTTGCTGACAGAAACATAAGAAATGTCTCAAAAATCTTTGTGAATCACTGCTACTAATTTAATGACATCTGAATGAAATGGAAGTTGGAAGGATATTCAGACTTTCATAGGTATAAAAAACTGATAATGTTACAGCACATGTTTGACTTCATAATATTCACCCCCGGCATAAAAACTGATGATATAATCAAGATCTCAAACATTTCTGTAAACTTCAAACAAAGACCCTCACATTAGTAAGAAATAAAGTTTTTTAGGGGACATTAATAAAAAGTGTTGATGGAAATCTACTATGTTAAACTACTCAACCCTAAATTAAGTTCATCCACTTAAGGAATAAATTCAAGGAAAATCTTCACACAAATCAAAACTATATTTTAGTGGAACCTCACAAGGAATGATGTCGATCATCTCTTAACCTCAAACAAGAAACTAAAGGGTAGGTATTTTTTGGCCCAAGTTATAAGCTATGATGGCTCTTTCTTGCAGGACTAGTACCCTTTTTTTACTCAATTTCTCAATGAAAGCTAGAATGACATAAATACTAAGTCTACATCTCATTAAATGTGTAATACGTTTTAGTGGAAACATGTGTGCAGCTTTTTCCTATTTTTATAGAAAATGTGTTAAATTGCCTTTTCACTTAGCATTTAGAAACGAGACTCTAAAAAAATCCTACAAAAAAACTTCGTGAAGGTGAAAATTGCCTTATAACTGAATATTTTTTCCCTTTTAATTGTAGTCCTTGTAATTGTAATCCATGTAGTTGGTTTTCCATTATTGGGCAGCACACTCTTTTCAACATCACTCCCTTCCTTTTGCATGTCATATCCACCCATATAAACAACAACAACAAAGCCTTATCCCACTAGGTGGGATAGGCTACATGGATCATATGACGCCATTCCACCCATATAAACAACTAATTAGAAATTCAAATAATAAAATTAAAAAGAAGCCGGCCCCCTCCCTCCGTTGCCATCCGTGGGATGGGATGGGGGCTGCCCACGCCCTCCCCCTCAAGGAGAGTGTAGCCAACCCCTTTCCTTCTCTCTGAGAGAGGGAGTTGGATGGATTGTTGAAATAGGAAATGGGTTGTTTCACTCTCGCCCACTCTCTCTGTTGTTCAGACTAAGGGAGGGAAAGGGGGAAAGGTGCGGAGGTCCCCTACCTGAAACAGCATGGGGCCCAGTCCCTTCCCTTTCTGAAGGTCGGAACAGCTCCCCCCTCCATGAGTGAGGAAGGAGGTCAAATTGGTAACAAGCCAACATTCAAGGGCCATGGGTATAATTTACTCCTTCAGAACGTCAGTTCATAGCATATACTGATGCAAAACATAACGAGTAATAAAAATAAAAACTCACACATTCTTGGTATATCATGAAATACAAGAATTTTTAGAAACACAAATTTTGAATGAATAAATTTAAAATGAAGATCTCATGAAACCCAGAAAATCTTGAAGCCCTAAAGCCACATAATTTGACAAATTGTGAAACAAAAAACCTTAAGCCTCAAACCACATGTTTCTTTTCTGGAAAATTGTGAAACCTATGAACCAAATGGGTATAAAAACCCTTATAAAATTTTACAATAAAATAGTTAAAACTCAAGGTTTTTACAAGTCACAAATTTTCCAAGGTTTTAGTTTTTTTTTTTTTGAGGAGGAGGAGGTTTTAGTTCAATCATAGGTAAACCAAAAGCAAAATTGATCTTTATTAAAGCATTGGTTTGAGTGAAATCGGAGGAAAAAGTAGCAACTTCTTTCCAGGTATCTCATGTACATCAACAAACATATTCAAGCTATCTAAAAAGAAATATGCGTTTCTATTGTTACTCACATCTGGTGTATATTTAGAACCATCACAATTGAGTACATTAATTTTCAATGTCTTCAAAGAAGGTTTACTCTTTTTTTTTAATGAAGGTCTTCAAAGAAGGTTTTAAGCAAACAGATGAAGTTACTTACTGTGCATCTTCCTCGTTTTCAAGTTTTGATGGTTTAGTATACATCTTTACTGGAATGCACTCCACAACCTCTTTTGGTGCGGGCACTGATCCAATTGATGAAAAGGATGGTCGGGAAGATAGGACAACAGATTGCTGGTGGATTTCATCCAAAACCTAGAGAAATACCTTTAGATATTGATCATAACTGAAATACACTGATCCATGTTCTCCACAAGAATTTTATTTTACCTCGAATAGTGCTTCTGCCAGCATGACAATCCTGGATATGCTTGCCCTAGTACTAGTGTCATCATCAGGATTGGAAGCTCTATTATTTGATCTGCAAGTGCATCGACCAGTCCGGTGCCGACCAGACAATATGCATGATCTATCATGACCTGATAGACTCTCAAATCTGTTACCCAATCGCTGAAGAGCACGGACCTGATAATAGATGTTAGTCTTTTCTGTATATTACATAACCATACAAAAATGATGACAAAATAAAAATAGCTAGACCTGGGATCTTATTCTTCTTCTTCTTTCCAGGAAAGCCGATCGATGCTCTAATAAATCACGCTCCCTGCGGTGAGTAGCATCAGAGGAAGGAACATCATTTATCTCCAAGGAACCAGCGGTTCGTGAAGGAAGACTAGCAGAGGAATCTGGCATCACTTCATTGTTTGTTCTCAAAGATGATCTTCTGACATTATTCAGCAATCTCCTTCTACCATCCTGTCCATAATGCCCAAAAGATCCATCTTCTAAGAAAGTGGGACCAAATAATCCCTCGGACAGTGCAGTTCTTCGGAGAACCCTATCTCTAAGCCTTCCGACACTAAGTGTTCTGCTAAATCGTATACTTCCTTCCAGGGGTTCTTGTGGCCCAATTCGTCTGTAAGAAGGCCTCACCGTTGTAGCATTAGATTCCAGAAGATTCCTAATAGGATACTGGTCTACTGTTGCCTCAGCTCCAGCACATTCTCCAACAACATCTTGGAAAGTACTTTCCCTATCGACATTGTCCTGGGTAGCAAATGGGTTATTTGATGAATTATCCAGGTTTAGAGTTGGGCTGATGCCATTGTCACTATTTGTACCAGATGGTGCAGCCGCAAAGAAAGGATGGGCGCGTGACGACCCCAAACTAACAGTCCTGTTTAGCCTAAAACTAATTCCATCTGGAATAATACTGAAACGAGAACGAAATCTACTCGAAGAGCTTGATGAACTAACAATGGCACTGGAAGAAGCACCACTGCTGCTTCCTATATCTCCTGGTATCGTAATATTATGTTCCTCTGTGCTTTGATTGTCACGAGAAGAGAGGTTGGAACGAATTTTACTACGATGGGACCGTGCAGCCAAATCTCCACATTCAGAACTTCCTACATGGGATTTACTGTCATTGGTAGTACCTCTGAACTCTTCGTCCTCTTCTACTTTCTGCAATCATTATTAAAGAACATAAGATAAAAGTTGACTGGAAAAATGATCCTAACTCCCTAAATGGATGGCATATAAAAACTATGTACTCTTCTATAGAAAAATGGGAATAGTTCTTTCCCACAGGTTGACTGTCCCTTCTTTTTTGCCTTAAATGAATAAAAAAATCAGTCAACTCGCAAAAGGCTAAAATGCGAAGTTTCCAAGAAAATGATAAATGTTAGTCGATGGAATGTTTTACTCCTATTCAGTAATCTTCAAATAGAAAGATTAAGTTGTTTTTCTCCATCAGGAGGAAGATTAAGTTTTAAGCAAAGTTATTAATGAAAATAATTGGAATTATACAAGAAGCAAAAAAAGAAAAAACTCATAGCATCTAAATATCATAGTCGCCTCATCATATGTTGATGTCACGACGTTACTAAGCACTCGGGCTATCTACAAATGCACAGATATATGAAAAAAAAAACAGCAGTGGAAAATCTAAGCACTATCCATCTTGAGATGTCAGCTCTTATAGACTACAACAAATGCACAGAATTTCGAACTTTATGGATGTGTATAGAGCTAGTGATGTTTGCCCACAATTTCTGCAAGCTTTCCAAGGATCTAAGTTAAGATCTGAGAAATTAGATACATCACACAGTTGGAATATGTACAAGCCGAAAGTCAAATCAAGATCCGAGATCATAAGATTTCTAGTAGTATTCCTTGTGCTTTGCCCAAATGAATGAAGGGACCGTCAATGGACAAAACAAAAGGAATTCCGAACTTCGAGGATACGTATGTTCGACTGTAAAATGGGAAAAAAAGAGACAAATTATATAGTAGCAATCAGGAAACGAAAACCCTAAGCCGATACCAAGAAATATGGAATAAGGGAAACAAATAGACGGCGAAAAGATGCAGTATATACCAGACGATCAATGGCGGAAAGGGAAGATGTGGAGGATGAGGATGAGGAGGAGGAGGACGAGAGGCCGAAGCAGGAGGAAGAGTTGAAGATCCTAACGAGCCTTGCCTTCCGCGATCTACCAGCCGGGGAGGAGGAAGAGGAGGTGTTGGAAGAAGAGGAGGCCTCGACCGCGGGTGCCGCGTCCCTGCTGCTACTGGATCCCATCGGCGGCGGCGGCGGCGGCCACACTCTTTCCCGTCTAAGAGGTCACCGAATCAAGGCCACAGAGACCGCCCGACATCGTCCTTGTCATGACGTCCGCCTGTTCGAAATCGCATCAAAGCACGCAAGGAAGAACGGCGGAGGAGATTGAATCTGCTTCTTTGCCTTCTTCCCTTCCTTCCTGCTCGATCCACAAAACAAGCTCTCTCTCTCTCTCTCTCCACTCCTCTTCTCTGCGTTGTCTGCTTTAATTTTGGAAACATCCCCCGGAGAGCATAAAGAGGAGAGTGATAATAATAATAATAATAATAATAATAATACGATGGCGATGAGAGAAGAGCGCTTGGTGGTAGGGGGGGGGGGGGGGGGGGGGGTGAAAAGCACCGGCGGTGCGCATAAACTGTTATGGAATTCTCAAGTTTGTCCTACAGGCGTTGGATCTATTGATCGCTCTTTAATGGGGATCGCGCGAGTTCAAAACTATTCCTCCGTGAGGGCTCAACGGCCAACTTTTAATTCTCTCTCTCTCCCCCCCCCCCCCCCCCCCCCCCTCTGCACGGCGTTCAAATTTTGAATCGAGATGGGTGGATCCAGTCAAATGGTCAACCAGACAAGGCAACATATTTATTGGATTAGATATTTAGATTAGTAGCATTAGAATAGAAGCCAGTGGCAGTGGTGGCGATGGTCACAATCGCCTTATTTTATATCAACAAGCACTCATATATTAAAAAAAAACTAGACATCCTTTTTCTTATATTAACGATGAATGATGATAATGATTAGACGAAATGGGGGTGTAATTAACGGACTTTAAGATGGTTAATCAGTAATAATACGTGTATTGTTATGAGCGGTAGATCATGAATAGTTGTAAGTGGTGGGGGGTAATAATCATGAATACGTGTATTGTTAGGTGAGTGATTAGAATGTTTGTGTGTTGGCAGCAATGGCTGGGACTAGAGTGGGACCTAAGGACACGTGCATCGTGGAGTCAAGTGAAGGAGCGAGGCGAGCAAGTTTGCGCTGCTGGGCTGGCACTTGTGCCGCTTGTGGCAGACAGCTGCCAGCATTGCTGCAAGGCATGCAAATGTAATGCAATCAATCAAAGGGAAAGAAAGAAAAAAGTTAAGAACTATGAAGAGTATTTTCTTCTGTCCTTCCATCCATTCAAAATTATTAGCAAGACAATAATCAAGGTTAGCGTACATCGATCTGAGCCTGAGACATGGAAATTTTTTGAGAGATGGTGATTTTAGATTCGCCTGTTACATTTTTTTCTTGGTGGTGCCATAAGGATTAAAGAACATGGATTAATAATGTAAAGGCTCAAAGGTTTAAGAAATCAAGGATGAATGATTTTAAGTAAGGCAAAAGAAGATGATCATGCATTTATGATTTTAAGTAAATTTTTGCGGATCGAAAATTTAAAACAAATAATAACTTAAGGGACTGCAAAAGTGTTACAGAGTATCCATCATACATACTATTATTATTCAAATAAAAGTATTAGATATAGGTACGATGTCCAAGTCCAATACCTGCTGTCTGGTCTTTTGTTTGTTGGTCAATGGCAGCAAGTAGATATAAATAAATAGATACACAGATACGCTCTTGGGCTGGGCTTTGAATCGCAGCAAGCAAACACGTTGAAATGCCAATCCAACTCCAACCTTGGCCCATCCTCTCGGGCGTGCACTGTACTGGGCGGTTCCTAACGCGTGGAAGGCCCAGCGACCTCCACGTCGTTACACAAATACTATTTTCATTAATATTATATATTTATATGAAATATATAAAAAATAAGCAATAAAACCTCTGGCATTTGTTATATTTATCAACACACGAGTTATTATCAATGCTCGACTTAAAATGCAAAATCATCATAATACGAGTTTTCAGGGAAAAAAAGAGAATAAAATAAATTTTGTTATATTGAGAGATGGTAATAACGAAGTCGTTATCAGGACCCAAAAAAAAAGGTCGTTATACAAAAAGTCTTCGAAGGAAAAAAGAAAAGAGAAACGATAGGAGAAATAGACGACATGGCGTCCCGCGACATCAAGGGTTTCTACAAGATGCAGAAGAAGAAGAACAAATCCAAGAGCAAATCCGGCAGCGGCGCCACCGTCGGAGCAACCCAACCACAAACTCCCGCCCTCCTCGCCCATGGCGCCCCCGATCTCAGAACAGGTTTCTTCCTCCTTAGTTAGTACTCTCTCTCTCTCTCTTGCTCGCTCTCTGGAATACTTGACTCGGTGCGTGCCAAACAGAGGAGTACAGCGAGGAGGAGGAACGGCTGAGGCAGTTCGACATGGATATGAGGTACGGACCTTGCATCGGCATGACCCGCCTGGACCGGTGGAAGCGCGCCTTCGCCATGGGCCTCAACCCGCCGGCCGATGTCGTCCAAATCCTCTCGAACTTGTCATCGCAGGGGTCGAACCCTAATGCCCACCACTTGGACTGCCTCTGGGAAGGCCGCATTTGATCAACCGTTGATGCCGCTATCAACGACGTGCTCACAAGAGGCAGAGAAAACTTGTTCCTACAGCTTATTTATTAGGGTTTATTATTATTACTGATCAATCGTTTTTTCCCCCTATTTTGTGTGCAATATCAGTAAATTATGGAATCGATGTGTGTGTCGAACGTCATGCGAGTTATGATTTTGTACGGTGCTAACGAGTTCAAATTTTTTCTTAGAATTTGTACAAGATTTTACTTAGAATTATATATTGTAATAAGCATATAAGATATATAAGTAATGTAACAGTCCAAGCCCAAATGACAATTTGTAATTATCAATTTTATTTCTTTCTTGGAATTATAAATGTGACGAAGAGATATTTAGAAAAAAATTATATTTCCGATTTCCGCAGGGAAATTTTAAGTTCTCGTCAGTTATCTATAACTAATCGATTTGATAAAAAAATTTAAATTATTTGGATGGAAAATGTAACAATGAGAATAAAAAATTGATTTGATAGATAAATTTTAGTGGTTTTTTAAATAAAAAATAAAAATTTAAAATATTATATGTATTTATTTATTTCAAATAATAATTACTAGCACATAAAATGTTATACATAATTATTTATTTAAAAATTTATTAAAAATAAGTTATGTCGCAATATATTAATATTAAATTTGATTAATTTTTTATATGCTATTAATAATATAATTTATATAAATATTAAGATCCAAATACAATATTTTTTCTAAAATAAATTAAAATTTTAATTAATAAAATTCTATTATATTAAATATAATATTATACACGAGATTTTACATTAATTTGTTTTAATTCATATAATAATATAATAAATGTAAAATGTTTTTTCAATTAGTTAATATGAATTTTTATAATTTTATTACACTACAATACTAAGCAAAATATCTTAACTAATTAATAAAATATTTTTAAATTATTAGAACTAAATAATTTATAATCAATAAAATTGAATAATTAAATTTATAATTTTAATAATAATGTATTAATAAATAAATAATGTGTACGATAAAATAATTAAAAATGCAAAAGAAAAAGGGAAAAAGAAAAAGAGTAAAACGTAAAATGTAAAATGTAAAAAAAGGAAGTTCTTGCTTCTGACAAGAACTGAAGTAAGAAGCGACCGCACGTAAGATGTTTGACAGAATTTAGGTAAAAAGTAATTATAATTCATTTTATTTAAAATTTAGAGTTCTATCACAATATCTTAATTATAATTGATTATCGATAATTTTAATTGCTATAATAATCCTAATTACTAGTAATCTAGATAGTGTGCATGAAATATGACATTCCAAAGACATATATTTTGATAAAAATAATTATTTCATCATTTTTTTTAAAAAAAATAATATTTATTAGTATATAAATATCTTTTAATTGCGTCTTCTTTATTATTTAAAAAATATTTTACAAATAATTCTTAATTTTACCTATTCTTATTTTATCTATATTATCATTTTTATTTTTTGTTTTATTTTTTATGATGCTAAATGATGAATATGTAAAATAATTTTTAAGTGTATTTTGATAATTTATTCTTTAATTATTTTAGTCATTATTTATATTATCAATGCTTGTCAAACACTATAACATGATATTATTCATAATTTAAGTAGTGATAATATATTTGAGTAGTGATCTAAATTATCGATTAATTAAATCGATAAGATCCTTATGATGTGTTTGGATGAAAGAATTTAGAAGAAACATGCTAAATTTTATTTAGGACGAGTGTGTGTTTCGATATTATTATTATTAATTTAATTAAAAATAGATTGAACTTCATAATTCATCCTTTGACTTAAAATTAAATTCACAAAATTAATAGTTTTAAAATAATTAGAAATAATTATTCCATAAATTATCGTCACACTCAACTTCACTCACCTATATTTCAACATCTTAATTCAACACTCCATCGTTAGAGAATCAAATACCCTTTAAGCAAATTATATAAGAATTTTTTGGAGTTTGAAAATAGAATATTAATCTACTTGCGGCCAACTCCCCAAGGTATTAGTCTCGAACAATTAATTTAATGACCTAAAATAAAAATCTTCGTGCGTTTCGTGTAGAAGTTTACATCATTTTTATGTTGCGTGTAAAAGTGTACAAATTCTGAGAGCCAACATCAAGGAACCTTGTTTCTAAATTTCCATGTTTCGTGTCGTAGTTACCCAGCAGCATCAGAGCAGGCCGTGTAAACAACCGACCAACAGCAGCGACACCCGGGAAGGATTACTGTGCTATTTATAATACTAATGACGTGGTTTATAGAAAAAAAAAAGAATAGTGGAGTTAGAAATGGAAAATTATTTTGTCATTTAATCAGTGGAAGAAAAAACGAAAAAAGAAAAAAAAAGAGCCTTTACACCTAACAATATTCCTTGTTTTGTTTCTTTCTTTTTATTTATTTATTTATGATTAGTTGCAAAGGCGTTTTAGGAGGTTCGCACTTGTAGAAGAAAAAAGAAGGCAAATACAGAAACGAAAAAGAACAAGACAACTTTGTCTTCCTTAATTCACTCTAAACTTATTATTAGTATTAGTCTTAATTTAATTAACGATAAGCAAATTGTCATCTTCTTTTTTTTTTGTGCCAATCCGAATTTACGATAAGTCTTCGATGTCCGAAGTTATTAGCACTCGACTAATCTGAAATCGAGAAGATAGAACAGTAAAAATTTATTCCTTAATTAAGATGACAATTTCTAGACTCTAATACCCGCCCAACGTTTTAAACTCAATCCTGCTAGTCAATCACTGTTGGTTGTCGTCTTCTCCTCCTCTTTTAACTCTTTCAAGGGGGAGGCGGGGGTAACGGGCGTGAGGTGGCGTCTGCTGTGTGCCGCTTTGGCGCCGCTCCCATTTCTTCGTCAATTTGTTTGCATATTTTATTTTATTTTTAGGTAAAAAGATAAAAATAAAAATGAAATTTTAGTTGCGGGGAAAGTAAAAATAGAAAAATAACGAAAGGTAGGTGGAGTGCATAGACCAAATAAATTTAATAAATCGTAAATAAAAAAAAATCATAAATAATAAAAAAATAACAACGAGGGGGGAGTAATTATTAAATTGATTTATTTTTGAAATTTATTTATTAATAGGAGAGTACGAAGCAGTGTCTGTACGTATGTCGTGTCCTCCAGCAGCGTTATCTGTTCCCAATCCCATTCCGTAACCCTAATCCCATCTCTCTACCTCTCTTGCTCTTCGTCCTCCTCCTACGGCCGCCGCCGCCGCCGCTGTCGCCGCCTTTGCACGAGCCTCCTCCTTGTGCTCCTTCGTTTTCTCTTCATCTGCTTCATTTTTACCCCGTAAACACCCCCCAGAATTCGATCCTTCCGGGCGTCGTCCTCGTTGCCGCATCAATCTTATCCATCAATCTTCCTCGATCCGCATCATTTTATTCCGTACCAAAAATTTTCCTTTTCTCTTTCGTGTTCTCGTTTGGATTTTATCCCCGGATCTCGAGTTTTGCGTACGGGAAGGCGGGTATAAAGCGTTCGTCGTGTCCCTGTCAAGATCGAGATTTTTGTTTACAAACGTCGGAATAGCCGAGGAAGGAACGATTTTGGATCTCCACCTCGTCGATTTATCTGATTTTTTTTCGAGTGTTCGTTGTCTCTTCTGCCCGTCTTTGTATCCGTTTTGATCTGGGTAATTGTTTTGGTGCCCTTCTGATCTGTTTTTTTTAATTACTAATCACTGAGCTGGGATTTTTCATCCGATCGCAGTAGAATAGATGGTGGGAGGAGGAAGCAGGAGGTTGGACGAGGGGCCGATCAAGATTAGCAGCTCCAACGTGTTTGCGGCGCTCGAAACCCTGAAGAAGAAGAAGAAGTCCGATAAGGAGTCATCCAAGAGCAAGTCCTCCAAGGGAGGTAGCCAGGCCTCCGGCAAGGACCAGGACAAGCAGGTCTTCTGGGCGCCCACTCCGCTCACAGTCAAGTCCTGGGCTGATGTCGACGATGATGACGACTACTACGCCACCACCGCCCCGCCCCAACCCGTCTGGGGATCATCTCACCAACAGAAAAACACAGAAGAGGAGGCTGCAGCCTTAGAGGAGGTTTGCCTGCATAAATCTTTTATGTTCATATCATTTTGTTTATATTTTATTATGATCATTGTCTTTCCTTCATCTGCTGCGTCCTTTTAAATGAATAAAGGAACAGCCAATTTTTGTATTGCTTTATGTGACTTGCCCGGTGAGGGCGAGTTCGATTTTTTTATGTGCCCTGGCCCTGAAGTTAACTTTCTTTGCGTACATTTTGTACTTATTATTGCACATGTGAGAATTCCTAGAAATTGTTAATTCTGCAAACTCTTGCTCTTCAATGTAGATGAGGATGAGGAGGATGTAGTGTATTGCCTATTTTCATAAAAAAATATTCTTTTATCCTCTTCTGTATGTTTTCTCAAGAATTGTATTACTATTCATGATTTTTGCCTACCCTTCCTGATGCCTGCAAATGTAATGCCATACTGGTCTGTTTTGATTAGCGATATAGAGACATTGAGCGAACATATCTGCCCTATGACTGTTAAAGGATAATGGCTTTCTCCTGTTTTTTTTTTCTTTTGGAAGATTACTCCTGTCATTGTTGGATTTGTACCTTGGGGATGAAACAAGTATCTAATGTTCTTTGAAAACATGAAGTTTGTATTGGAAGAACACTTTTGTCATCACTGAAAAGGCATTTGTGTAGATAACGAGTACTGCAAGTGTCTTATTATTGTGTTTTGACTGATAACTCTTGCCCAGGTTAGATTTATGCTGTCTACTTCCTATTTAATCTTTCTATTGCTACGAGAACCAAAATAGTGATTACTCATTTGAAAGGGAAAAACCGTAGGGGTGTTTGGTAAATGATTAAATTGGCGAATAACCAATTATTCTGAGAATAATGTGAAACAAAGTTTAGAATATGATTAAGTTAATATTTCTTAAAACACTTAAAAAACAACAAAATCCTTTTTTGCAATCATTATAATGATGTCAATTTTTATTGGTAGCAAGAATAATAAGAATAACTTACTATTCCACTTTTGGTTTACTTTTACAATAATATCTTAATTTTCATTCACTTTATTCCAAACACAATATAACTAAAAAGAATAACTTACTTTTTTATAGTAAATAAGAATATATGTTCTACTCTATTATTCCTATAAAATTTATTCAAAAACCAAGCGCCCCCTGGGTAGCCCATTAATGGCTCGATCCTATTTTTTTACCTTTCAGTATTATTGTGCATTTTTTTTTGAGAAGAAAAAGGATGACTACCATTTGGTTGCCATCCAGTATTATTGTGCATTTTACCATCAAGTTTCAGTGAATTAGTGATACTACTCAATGTTAAAGTCTGACTTTTGGCTATGTCGGCAGCTATTTGGTTATTCTTTTTTATATGATTTAGTGGAGAGTGTTTTTTTTTATTGTATGCTACCTAATCATATGAGTTTGTGAAGGCTTTAAAAGTTCCATATCATTGAGAATTAGAATCTAGAATGCTTTAGCAATAAGATATTCATCTTTTGTGTATAGCCGGAAATTTGAAGTCAATCAATTTTTATTTCGATGGGAACTTTTATTTCTGTGTATAACCATGAGGTTTTAGTTAATGGATTGACTCGTGTATTGTTAATTTCTGCTTATTTTATTTGCGGAGTGGTTAAATTCTATTCCAAAGTTACGTCTATGATACTTCTCAGTATAGCCAAAATGTACCCAACTTAATCTTTTCTATTTTGTAGCTCGCATGTAAATACTAGATCTTGAATGTGCGTCCTTAGACCTTGCGAACCCTCATAGTGTTTGTATGTCTTCCTTTGAAGTGTTGGTTGTATGTCTCCTAGGAGTCCTGAATGTAATATGTGGGATGATTTACCTTGTTTGTTCAGGTTTCTGCATGAAAGTAATGCCTATATTGATAGAGAGGTGGTGCCTGCATTGCCTCTCTTGTCTAGGGCTATATGGATTTAACTTATTCATGGGATGAACGTTCTTAAACATCTGCCATTGTCAGGGATTGTAATGCTTGTTATTATTTCTTCCTCATTTCAGGAAAGTGAAAGTGAAGATGATGGTATTGACGAGGGCGACGACGATGTTGAGGAGCCTGAACATGAAACTGAGGTGGTTTCTGATACCATTGAACCCACGGCAAAACTGCCCCCTCTGCCTGTAACAAGTAAAGATGCTGAAAGGCAGTTATCAAAGAAGGAACTGAAGAAAAAGGAAATGGAAGAACTGGATGCTGTTTTGAAAGAACTAGGCATTGCTGGAAATGATAATAATGGTGCATCAGATGATACAAATGGTATGTCCTTTCATGTTACCAATTTATCCTTCACGTGTGTCAATTTACTAGCTTAGCTTAGCTTTTTTTTTTGTGTTACTATATTTTTGTTGCATTATGTGTTTGCTATCTCGCATTAAATTTTACACTGATTGCAGACAAGAAAACCCAGGAGCAAGCTGGTGAGGGAGAGAAAAAGGATAATCCTCCTGTTTCATCCGAGGGCAAAAGTTTGAAGAAGAAAAAGTCGAAGAAAGATAAATCATCAAAGGAATCCAAGGAACAGCAAGAACAGACCAAAGATCTGGATGGCAAGAAAGGTAATGAAGAGATCACTGCTGAACCTGAAGAGGAGGCTTCCACTGGGGTCGATCTGAAGGAGAAGATAAAGAAGGTAGCTTCAATGAAAAAGAAGAAGTCAAGCAAGGAGATGGATGCTGCAGCAAGGGCTGCTGCAGTGGAAGCAGCTGCCCGTAGTGCCAAACTTGCATCTGCTAAGAAGAAGGAGAAGAACCACTACAATCAGCAACCAGTGAGATAAGTTGGTTTGTTGATGAGTCAAATATGTCATGTTCTTTTGTTGAATTCCAAAATAAACATCAGTTTGTCCTATAGATGACTAAATTATTTGTGGGCCTCTTCAAAGTATGACTTCCCCCATCGTTGTCAATATTTTTGTGACATGACATGGTAGTCCGGTAATCAGAAATTGATGCGGACATTTACAGTAACTGAGATCTACAAAACAATTATGCCGTACCTCATGCTTCACCGATTCACATACCGATCATAATTGGTTGTGTATCATTATATGCATTGATGTGAGTTCGAGGTCCGAACTGAACAGGAATGTAACAAATTGGAACTGTTATTGAATCAAATTAATAGTTTATATATGTTTGCAAATCTCATCGTACGTACGACATCGTCCAAATGCACCATTGACATCGAGTTGTATGTCCATGGCTTTTCTGCTCTCCTATGTGGTTTATTTTTCTCCACAAATACAAAAGAATGGTCTGCATTTTACTTGGTCAATCTGATCATGTCACAGGTAAAGAGTGTTAAAATGTTCATTTTCTTTCGTCTTTGATTTGACTGCTCGTTCCACCTACGTGCCTCCTATTATGAGCTTCTCATGACTGCAACGAAGAGTTGTATGATCAGTACGAGTAGTATTGGAGGCGTCTTTAATTGCTATGCCTGCGAGCCGTCCTCAAAGATGCGGTTTTGACATGTTGAGTCACAGGGATAGGGGCAGTCGATCTTTTGGAAGGCTTCTCGTTCATAAAACCAGTCGCCGACAGCTTTCGCTATTGGCTGCAGGAAAAGGGAAAGGAGAATGAAATGACAGGGCGTCCCACAATAACAGAAGGGAAAGAAGAGTCAAAAGATAAGAATTACGGGGATCCTTTTGCATCTTACAATCTTATCAAGCATCGGAGAGTTCGCGCTCAGCCATGTCTCTTGCATCTCTGTCTGGCAATGTGCGTAACACGAATTGATGAACATACCTGTAGAGGAAGAGTCGACAAGTTTGGCCACAGCATCCAGAAACTCTGTCCTGAAACCTGACATCGAAAGTAGTCAGTAGTTTCATTTCATGATGACGTTCATGAATGCATCGACGTTCCACATTTTGAACTCACGAAAGCACAGACAAGCTCAACAGGAACGCTGCAAGGAAACGTGGACGGAGACGAATGGGAGTGACCGATAAATAAAATGAAAGCTCTAACCCTGCATTATCCCGATTTGAGCTGAGGAACACTGCTTTATATCCAGCTTGCAGTTGTGCCAAGTGCCGTGGGGATCAGCCGCACCTGGTGCCAAAATATTCTTTACCTGCGATGGTGGGGGATGAACTAATGTTCAGATTCTGTGTTATGTATGCACAGATGGGTTGAGAGCCTTTTCAAACTTCTTTTTCAAGAACCAGAGATCGCACCTGCCAAGAATCATATGCTGCATTCAGTATGAAGAGTGGTGTATGGATCTGTGGCGCCACATACTGTGGGAAAAAGCACTGCACATGGTGAAGGCAACTGTCAGTAGTTCAGAGACGAGTTTTGTCCAGGTTTAACAAAAAAAAGTTATTTCCAAGGATACCATGTTGGCTGCTGCCATTGCTGAAGTGCATGATGAAGGCAAATTCTTGGCTGATCCCTTTTAACGGCATGCATGGGAAAAAAAAGGAATAAAGAATTATTAGGGATAAAACTAAAGAGGAGGACTGAGCAAGATCCACAACAGTAGTAGCTGCAGGGGGGGTGTCGCTTGTATTAAACTGTAACATATATGACAGAAAATAAACAACATACATGAGTTGTCACAATATCGTTGAAATAAGCCTTAATGTATTCAACCCCAGTGATGTCCTTCCTGTCATGGTTATATTTCAGCAGCTTGGTATTGTGCTCAAAGGCGAGAAATGCATTCATGAATAGAAAAAGAAAGTGAATGCAGAACTTACACATTGATAAAGTAACCGGCATCTGAAAGACATTTGACAGTTGTAGTAGCTGGCAGAAGATCACGGAAGCTATCACAATGCAATATTGATGTCAACCCACCAGCTGAACAACCGGAAAGAAGAACCTGCAAAGATTTGAAATGTTACAGTTCGAAACAGGGGATGTGATGGATCGTGATGTTATTTAAGCATACATTTTCTGCTTTGTTCATTCCTCTTGCAAGTAGATCTTCCATAACTGCAAGCCATATTCTCGATCCTCTATAGTGAAGATTTGATACCTATATCAATCATTACAGCAGCAAAGTAATTCACAGATCATGCAATGTATTATTGCTTTCTGTTACCAACAGGGAACATCATCATCACTATCAGAAGAATTGTTATCAGGAAACAATGATCAAAGCGGATAAGACTCACAGGATCTACTGCTTCAACATCTCCGGTGAAAGATGAACCATCACAGTAACGAACTTTGACCTTGTTCCAGTTGTAGAAGTCTGGAAATCAGCAGGAAATTTTAGATCAGAAATTGCAGCTCAGAGTGATACTCGGTTCAATTGCCCAATTGCCTGTCTATGATCCAATTCAATTAACGTGTTTCAGATTAAAGCAATGCATGCCAGCATGACAATCTGCTCACGAGTTTCCAATGAAAAAGCACCTCTGTAAGTAGTTAAAGATTGGGTTGTGCTACTGCACCTGGATTGAATGATTGCACATTATTCATGATGCCTGAGAAAGCTAGTTGCTTCACCATTTGCCTTGAAGATCCTAGCCTGGTGTTTTTGCGAGCAAGACAAGTAGTTACATTATTGCACCATCCTCCTCCCTAAGAATAACACATTAGCAATTTGTGGAGGTTCATGCAACACTTCTTTCAGGGGAAATTGTTAATTATTTCTTTATCACAACTAAGGCAGCTACGGGATGAGTTTAATCCTTCTGTTGCTAAGTGTACTCGCTAATTCCTCAAATTGTGCATGTTCATCTTGTGTATTCTATGAGCGGATAGTTGTTACTTGGTAGATATGCATTCATATCTTGCATAATGTACTGACCTCAATTTGAACCAACCAATTATTGATCCCTGACCCGAAACCTGGAGATAGATGATATGCTGGTGGACTTCCATCCAAACAAACTGTTGAAGAAAAAACAATTAAAGAGGCATCATGTGTTGGGAATTCAATCGACTACATTATCAGTGCTGATATTTCATTCAGCACAAAGATGATGGTGCTACAATAGACATAAAAAGGAACTCATCCAAGAAGCTCAGAAAGGGAAATGAAATCTAACCAGCGCCTTTGGCGACAGCAGTTTCGACGTAAGTGATGTTCACAAAGTATCCTTCCACTTTAAGGAGCATCAGCACAAAGATAAGAGAACAAGTCCATGCGCCCTCTATCATCCTGTAAATGGACAAGTATCGCAGATCTGCAAACACCATCAATCAGTCTAATACAGAATGAGGCATGCAAACTATCCTGAGTACTGAGTTCAAAAGCAACAGTCTGATTTCAGTTCAGAGTATTGCGTTCCTGCAAGAAAGAAAAAAATGAAATAGTTATCGAGTTGATGACTATGACAGACGAAGTGGAGGCATACTTAAGAGGCGCGGTTAAAGGAAAAAAAAACTCAAATCATAAAAAAGGGAAAAGGAGGATGGAGGAGATGATTCTCCGTAGATTTGTCATTCAAATTTCTGCATATTGCAAGTATTGGGCATTTGGCGACATGATCCAGATCTCATGGACGCAGACGAGCAGCAGGATGGCCAACAACAAGAAGCTGCTCACGAGGGTCAGGGACATAACAAAAGACAAGTAGTGGAACAAGAGCGGTAAAGTAGCAGTAGCAGCAGAATAACAAAGGAGAAGAGATGAGATGCGGCAGCGGCGGGGCGGCTGCAGCTGCAGCTGCGAGTGGCGTGTTATGCATGGTAATGATCAGAGTTTCTTTTTGAATAAAGCAATGATCGATCCAGGATTGCAGATGGGAGTGTTAGTGGCCATGGCAGTGGACCTGGAGAGCAAGAATTGGAAGCAACACTAAGAACGTATGGGAGTCCTAGTTACAAAAAAAAAAAAAAGAGGAGGATCCGAAGCGTGGTGTGTTGTTGGGGCGAGTGCAGAGAGAGAGAGAGAGAGAGAGAGAGAGAGAGAGAGAGAGAGAGAGAGAGAGATGATTCGTTCATTCGTTCGTTCATTGGTTTACCTGCCTGTGGGGAAGGGGAAGGGGAATGGGAATGGAGTGGAATCCAAGCAAATGCCTTCTCCTGCTCTTTCTTCTCTTGCAAATTGCAAATTGCGAATGCACCGTTCCCTCTCTCTCTCTCTCCCCCCCTCCCGCCGGCACTGACAGACTGACCCAGCTCGCTATCCAGCCCGTCCCCGCTTATTTATTTATACTCCCCAACCACACAACTCATCTCTCTCTCTCTCCCTCTCTCTCTCTCTCTCCGTGTGTATTTACTATGAAAGTGGTGCCGGAGTTTTCTACATTACCATCCCTAATTAACGAAGCACATAGTACTTCTCTTTACTCACTGCCGTTTCACCGTTGTAGAATCACTTTTGTAACACTCTCCCTCTCTCTCTCTCTCTCTCTCTCATATTTAATCCTGTAATCTGCATGGCCATAATGATCAAATAGAAGAAAATTTAAAAATAATCAAATAGAAACACAAAACAAAAATAATCAAATAGAAAATTAAAAAAAAGTAATTAAAGCGACAAAAGGAAAATGCACAAAACAAAATGTGCTCACACCCTTAACAACAAGAACAACAAAAACAACAACAATGATAATAATAGAAAAAACAATGAAACATTGGACAGGGCAGTTAACGACCAATAACAAGGGAAAGAAAGGCCATGTGGACGCGCCCAGTGGCCAATTAATTAATCACTTGATTAATAAGTGTCTGACTCCTCCAGTTGAAACATGTTCTCCTCTTGGCTTTTAGCTGCCTCCTCGGTAACATGATATATAAATAAAAGATAAACAAATTCATGCCACTCAAAGTGCGTGTAATATTATATATATATATATATATATAGAGAGAGAGAGAGAGAGAGAGAGAGAGAGAGAGAGAGAGCAGTTGCCGTAATAAAATAACAAAGTTGATTATTACCGTGACCATGAGTTACTACTGTCTCGTGCTCCGGGCACTTGGGTGTGTGGTTAATGAATTAGGGAAGGAACACGCAACAAGAAGGAAAGAAAAAAAAAAGGAATTATAAGTCTTCTTAGTTTACTTATAACATCTCGGATCCACGACGTGAACGGCGGCGGTCGCCGTCGTGGCGGTGGATTCCACTTTGAAGAGAATAAGAACAACGACTACATTATAACCTGAAATTTGCGGCATGCACCGCCGCGTCCACCAAAAAAAAAAAAGCCTCCTCTCAACCCTATTAATTAATCATCTTTTTATTCTTCATATATATATAATATTCATATGTACACTATATTTATTATGTGAATTCCAAGATTTAACACCCACCACCCTCTCACGATTTTGATAGTAATTCCCCTCTCAGATTAATCTTACTATTGTTTTCTGTTATTATATTTTTTTTCTTTTTTGTGTTTCTTTATTCAAATTTGAATTTTCCAAACTTAGTTATTTAAACCTGTTTCTTTAGTTTAATGGTACTGGCAATTACTATTTAAGCGGTAACATATATATATATATATAATGTTATTATTACGCACGCAGTACATCCATCCATACGAGACGACGAAGACGAAGGAGGTGACGGTTGTCGGTGCAACAGGACCACGCGGTTTGGGCTTCGATGTTTGAGCCCCTATTTGAGGATGGATGGGAATGTGGATGGGAATGGGAATGGGAATGGGACCCTCCTCCCACCTATGCCACCTGCAAATCTAATTTATGTATTTCATTTTTTTTTGTTGAAAAAAATTATTACCAAAATAAATTTTAACCTTAAATTAGATTACGATTCTTTTTATTATGAAATATTAATAATTAAAAAATATCAAATAACTCAATCATCATGTAGTTTATATAGAAAACTATAATAAAAAATAAGAAATAAAAATTTTAAAATCGTCGACGACTTCACCGTCCCATCACTGAAACGCCGGAATAAAAGCACATATGGGATTATAATAGGATTTAGATTCAAGATATTATAAATAAAAAAGATGAAAAAAATATAATTTTAACATATGGAATTCAGAAATTATTAAGACAACAAGCAAATTAAAATCTTCCGATCGGATCAAATATCATTTAATTGGCATGGTGAATGTCACGGGCTACACAATTTTTAAAAAGAATCTAAAACATCATTTAAGTAGTCTACAAGTGAAGATATAATAAAATACGATGGTACTTCTCACCCACCGATATTGCATTACTTACTCACGAGCGAGTTCTTTATAAAAAGTTGGATGAAGTGGCTTTCAAAATCATATCACCGCTTCCTTGTGATTTTCTTGCGAATAAAACTGACGAAGAGTAAAGGGAAAATGAATAAAAGATGGGACGGAGTGGATAATAATTTTTCGTCGTTTAAGTAAATATTTCAAATTTGATAATAATTTTTCACGATAATATTAAATTAATTATATTCAATGATGAATCTATTATTAATTCGAATAACTCTTAATTGTATTTTCCTAAATAGGATTGGCAACTCAAAGAGAGCCAGTTGATCGATCCAGAGCACTACGATCTATACCTTGATGTAAAGCACTTTTTTTTTCATTATTTAATTAATTTAATAATTATAATTCATGATTAGATTAATCATATACTTAAATGAAAATATATATATATATATATATATTAAAATAATTTGATGATAAAAAAATATCATCTAAGTTTAAATAAATTATAGTCGTTGAATTAATCATATTTGTTAACATGTTATCCGATGATCTTGATCTTAATTATATTTATTATTTAACACTTATATATATATATATATATATATATTAATCTAATAAGTAATATGATTGCTCTACCTCCATTCTATATCAAATACTTACATACACATTTTTCCTCTATTTGCAAATGGCCATATCAAAAGTCTAAATTGAATTCGGATTTAAATTGACTATTTGTGTAATAAAGAATTTTCTTTCTTTATCTATATATTCTAGCTACATTTTGGATTTCGGCGTACATGTATTTGTAGCCCACACGTCACAACGTACATATTTATCATTTGTGATATTTGGTACCTCAACCAAATTAAAAAAAAAATCATCCTAGAAGTTTGATTAGATCAACGTTGGAATTGGATTAATAAGCATAAAATATGTTAGGTTTCTGCTGAACTTTTATTTTCATATGATAATAATCGGCTTTTAAATATCATATTCTTTTTTGTTTCAACATAAACAAGATTTTTATTTCTTTACTTTAAACATTCACCCAAATAAAAATTATATATATATATATATATATATTATCATTTCATAACTATCAATTAATTTTTTCCTTATTTTTATGCTGTTATTTAGTTAAAACTTTTATTTACTACAAAAATTTTAATCTTTAGGAACATAAGGCATTCTTGAAGTAACATAGGATTCAAATCTTTTGAAGTTGCAATGCCAAATTTCTCACATTAGAAATTAACTCTGTCAATTTGAAGAGTTAATTAATTATTTTTTTGCAAAGAATAGAGCTCAAGAGAATGTCACAATAAAAATGCACAAATTCTATTTGAACCCACGAGTGATGCATAGTTCAAATCTTTTGAGGTCTCAATGTCACAATCCCAAATTACAAATCAACTCTATTAATTTGTAGACTTAATTATTTTCTTAAAGGATTGCGCTTCCATGAGTTAAAAAATTAATTATATTAAAACTATATATATATATATATGGCTTAAACACATTTTTTTAAAAAATTTTATATCTCTATTTACTAATAGTTTCAAAAATTATTAATGATATTAAAAAAATTTGCATCATATAAAATATCTATATTTATTATGAATATTAATAATGCCCACAAGCTTGTATTTTTTTTTTAAAAAAAATGCTAAATATGATAACGACACGATTAAAAACACTTTTTCTACTCAAAATCAGTGATAGTCTAATTTATAATAAAAAAATATATTAAAATTTAAAGAACATACATGCATATACATATATATATATATAAAGAAGTCCATATTATAATCATTGCTAGTGGTTTATGGTCATATGATTCTATCATGCAATAATTGGCTCGGTGGTAGGTCTAGGACTAGGGAAATATGCACAGTGCTTTGTCGCTTTGGAGTCCCCCAAAAAAAAAAGCTATTATAATTAATTTCCACGTGTAACTGAGTTAATGGCCCATCTGTGCACCCTCTAATTAACCATTAGCCAACCAACAAAAGAGAAGTCACAAACGCGCCACACATAGAATAATTAATGTCCTCCTAATATCAACCCTTACATACGGCCCCGGTCGGTTCGGATAACTAACCGTCCTATTGGATCGATTAATAATTTTAATCAAATTAAACTTTTTTATCCATTATTCGGTTCAAAATTTTTTTGTTCGGTTCGGTTAATTCACCAAAAGTTTCGGTTCGCTTCGGTGTTAGTTCATCGAATTATCCAAAGAAGAAAAAAATTTCAAAATAAATATTTTTACTGTTTCCAAGTTTAACATCAAAAAATAAAATATAGTATGCGTCAAATTAAATTTTTGATATCAAATTTGAACAATAATCAATTATAAGATTTAGCATATTAATGTATATAAAAATATTTTTACACATAGACCATTCGAAACAAACATTAAAAAGAGAAGAATATCCCAAATAACATAATTTTCACAATAATAATAACCAAATAAAAAAAATATAGATATGTGTCGTTGAAAAAGGTTTAAAAATTTCTCAAGAAATATGTATAGTACATAAACTTTATTATAAAAATATATACTAAAAAATATTATTTTAATTTTTGGTTAATTTTGATATTTATTTGAAATTTTGGTTAATTCACCGAACCAAACCATTCGTGTTCGGTTAATAAAATCATTATCCATTAACCGAACCAAAATTAAGTTGGATAATTTGGTTCGGTTAAATGAATAATGGATCGGCTAATCGGTCAGTTTGGTTAATCAGATATTTATGCTCACCCCTACAATTGTTAACTTATTTTAACAACTACTTTCTTCATCGGATATAAACGATTTACTAGTCATTTTACTTACATGACAAGTAATTAAAAAAATAAAATAAACATGAAATAATAAATAAAATTAAAATAACAATATAATAACTAATTTTAAAAAAAAATAAAAATAGGAGGGGGCGCCGCTCCCTCATCCTTAATCTTCGATGGTCTCGTCGACGTAGGAGGGAGGGGATGGTGGCCCTATGAACACAAAAAAGCGGGAGTGGGGGGAGTCACCTCACTCTACGAGTTCGTCGGACCTCGCAAGGGGGCCATCTCCCCTGGTTTGCCGAGGAGCTTTTTCAAATTGCCGATCTGCACATGTAAAAAGGAGGGGAGGCATACCCACAACATCCAATATGTGAGCTCCTGTGAAATTGCTCCCTCCCCCCTTTTTCGCATTGTGAATGCGTTGGTGATGCGCAAAGGGGCACCACCCCCTCCCTTTAGTCTCTTACAAGTGCTATCGAATCGGATGTGAACGAATAGACGCGTCGATGAGGTCATCAGCGAGTGAGAGAGAGAGGGGCGGCACCTCTTTTTTTTTATTTTTAGATAATTGTATATTTATTTTATTTTTAATGATTTATTACGTAAGCAAAATTATCAGTAAAATCGTCTATATCTGATGAAGAGGGCAGTTCATGAATGAAATTAATAATTGGAGGAAAATTCGGTTACAAAATAAAGTTGAAGATTAGAATTGAAAAATAAATAAAGTTGAATGCCATTTAGTAAAATTCAGTCAATCCTACAAAAATCACTTTGTCACCTAACTTTGTGATGAGAAATGTTCACTATTTACTAATAGGGGGTTACGGTAGAGTGGTAAGCGACTTCTCCTGTAATATCTAGGATTTGATTCATGTAAGATTATATAATTTAATCATATATTATATGATTGATATGTATTACAATAAGTGTGTTAGCATATGTGCATCAACTCCATAGAATCCAACATCTAAGATTGATGATAAATGACTTTTCGAAAATATTAGAATTAAGAAAATTAAAGTCACGATAATTTTTCTCCTATGTTAATATATCCTAAATATAATTTTTAATAATTTTTAGCTAAAGTCTTAGTTAGGTTAAATGATAGCACAAAATCGAAAAATAAGAAAAACGATCGATTTTGTTCTTTGGACAAAAATTTGGATTTCGTTTCCTTTGGAATTTAAGTTTATATTTTATTTATAAATAGTTTATAAATATAATACATAAACTTTATTATAAAAAAATCCTATTGAGAGTTTCAAACAGGGCGACAAATGCTTCACCTGCCTACATCGACGTCATGAGAAATCTCCGTCATAAAGCTTTGTGAATGTTGCTCATCAAGGAAACTTCGACTTCCTTGAGTACATGTTTCTCACATTATGCCAGTGTGTGTCGCCTTTAGGTGAGGAAAACTTCACTATTTGGTTTCTTTCCTTTTTTCTTAATATCTTTCCTTTTCCTTTCCTATTTTGATCAACCAATCAAACGACTAAGATACTTTGTTGTGAATTATAGCTAAAGAAGTCATTATATACTCTTATATATATATATATATATATATATATATATATATATATATTATTACACACACATACATACATACATGTATATATGGAGGTGCTTCATACCTCCAGATTAGATTTGATGACTTAAATATGATCTAATGTGATGTCGTCGTCAAGTTCTAATCCAGCGACTCACTTTCAACTCGCAAGATGTTCTCCTTTCTCTCTCGAACTAGACCCGCGCCTTGATTGATCGTTGACGACCCTTGATCACTAGTTGATCATACTAAATTTTTATTCATTTTCCATCTTAATTCATGTGCATATAAGCCTTGAAATGTTCATATTCATCAAATTGATCTTCTTAGTACAATGTTATCTTATATTTGCACATTTGAGCTGGATAATATATTGATTTAGTTATTATTTGTCTAATTTTCATTTGAAGAATTGATGCTTGTTGTTCATGTTGTTGTATGATCAAAATCAAGTAGAAAAAGATAAGGAATCCTGCTAGAAAAGTATGAGAGGACCATAATGCAAGCTGTCAACCAAAAGCAATGAGAAATGAATCTTTTTGAAAAGAAGAGGGGACCAGAGATACCTGACAAAATCAGATGGAATGAAAGATTCTAATGATGACCAAAGGGTGATGACAATCCCATATATAAAGGGGATGTTGATGAGCAAAAGGAGGGATCTCCTCTCCTAGCCATTTTGGTTGGAGGTTGAGTTCTTGCTTACTAGAGTCTTGGAGCTGAGGGTTTTGTTCTTCTTTATGTTTTAGGATGCTTTTGATTCAGTTCCTTATCTATATTCTATTGATTTCATCACTTATGATGAATTAAATCTTAGCTCTCTTAGGATAGGACATTAGTTTAATTTCTATTTATGCATGGATGATTGAACATCACTTTTGCCACTGATGATTAGTGCATTTTTGGATGTTTTGAAATCAATTCTATGTTGATGTGAATCATGTTTTATAATGACAACTGAAAAGTTGGTGTTTGATTTTTTCTTGCTCAGAAATGAATCAAGAGTATCATCATTGTTTTCTGAGTTTAATCTTCATCAAGATCTGAATGCATTATTTTACTTATTGTTAATGTGAATCTTATCTTGTAATGTCAGTTAAGAGGCTGATTCTAGATTCTTTTGATGTTTAGAAATAAATCAAAAACATTAACAATTAGTTTCTGGAATAGATTTCATTTGTTATTTCTATTGACCTAATTTCCTAGTTCTAATCTTTCTATGCTGAGAATGGATCCATTTAGCTTTTGTTGATGTGAATCTCGTATTGGAATGGCAGTCGAGAGGTTGATTTTAGATTCCCTTGTTGTTTAGAGATAAATCAAGAGCATCATCACTAGTTGTGAATTTAATTATATTTATGCATTGAGCTAAATGTTTCATGATAATTTAATATCAGTGGAAACTCTTATTGAATCAACCTAACTATTATTCATATGAAAGTATGATATTTAGTTTTAACTTTAATGCACTGTGAGAGAAGTCTTTATAGGTTGAATCTGGTTTGATTTGTATTGCTAAATTGTTCTAATCCATTTCACAACAGAATATTGGATGAACCCCAATTCCTAAGAAAATCTTTCATTGATTGTCAGTTATCACTTTATATCAATTACATTAAAACACTAAAAAGAGTTAACTTAGTTTAGGATTAATTTAGATTAGTTAGTGAATATTTAGATCTCAAATCACCGTGGATATGACATTCGGATCTACTACTCTGATCTGTGCACTTGCAGTTTAGTGAAGTGAGGAGTTTAGATTATGTATCATTTAGTTACATTTTCAATTATGTGCTATGAATCAATCCATTAATTACACTCCACACAAATCACATCAACCCTCGCCTTAAATTGTTGACACCCTCGCTCTCAATCATCAGACTCGCATGCGCGTCGCCTTGCCAGAGATCGAATTGCAACGCTGGTGATCAATCACCCTCGTCGTCGCCTTGCTAGAGATCACCATACTCGCACCTCATCTCATTGTTCGCCCTCGCCCTTCAGTCCCTCCAGGTCGCCTTGCCGTCGTGGCCACATATCGACCTCTGTCCAGTCTCCTCCAGAGAGAGGTATATATATATATATATATATATATATATATATATATATATATATATATATATAAAGGGGAAGAGAGTAGAGGGAGAAATTGGAGGGAGAGAGAGTGCGAGCCATTCAATATCTCACAAGATGATGTCAAAATATCGTGTGCAATCATTTGAGCCATCATATCTTATCTAGATGACTGCGGATCCACTTCAGAGGGAGTGAAGCAAAGGGCGCAATATATATTCATTGAACCATCCATATCAAATTAAACGGCTCACACGATCATGCGCGCGATTTTAGTGTAGATCTTACCAGATGGCTCTCTCACGTGAACCTCTCTGATCTCTCTCACGCGAATCTGGAGGCCGCGACGCTGACGACCGAGGGCGAAGGCAACTAATCTGGAGGCTGTGGTGGCGATGATCGAGGGCAAACACTCCTCTCGCTCCTCTCTCTCTCTCACGAACATTCCTCTATCTCTCTCTCATGATATGGAGGCCAACGGAGCGAAAGACAGCGATCTCAGAGCCAGCGACCTGGAGGCCGACACTACCTGGAGGCTCTAGGATCGAATGATGATTTTGATGACACCAATCATAATATATTTCGTGATTTATTTCCTTACTTTTTTGGATAAACCTCTGTGATAACGGACGCTTATGTTGGCAATATCACATTCTCCAAGGATAGGAAGCAGGGGTACTGTTCACAAGTTCAACCTACCTGATCTTTCCAATTTTGATTGGGTCAAGTCATCCCTTTTGGAGGGTTGGATTTGATCTGATCTGATTCGACCCGATCGATTTGGGTCGGGTTGAATCGGGTCGAATTATTGACCACCATTTTTCTTTGTTTTCATATTTTCTTACTTTTTACTATTTAATATAAAAAATATTATGTGATACTTATTTTAAAAGCATAAAATAATTTGTTGAACATTTAAATCTTATTTTATATATTTAAAATATTTTATTTTTATATAAAATATAAGCTAAAAATTGAAAAAATAACAACATAATGTCTTTGATTGTCGATTGGGTCATGGAGTTCACGGGTCGACTTGACCCGCTGAAAAAAAAAATCTATGACAAAGCTTGGCAGATGGGTGGGGATAGGCCGATAGGGGGGAGGGGAGGTTATATATAATTCAAAAGAGTGCCGCGTTCGGATGTCCTTTAACTCCCAACAAAATTTAATGAGAACTTTATAAAACTCTCAAATCTAATTTATGCTTTCCGTATTTTTTTATTTTTTTGTAGTTGCAAAAAAAAGGAAAGATCAAAATATAATTTTAACATATGAAATTGAGAAATTATTAAGAGAACAAGCAAATTAAAATGTTTCGATTGAATCAAATATCATTTAATTACTTATTCCTACGTTTCATCCACTTACATTGGCATGCTGAGTATCGTGGGTTACACAATTTTAAAAAAAAAATCTAAAACATCATTTAAGTAGTCTACAAGCGAAGATATAATAAAATAAGATGGGACTTCTCACCCACCGATATTGCATTACTCACGAGTGAGTTCTTTATAAAAAAAGTTGGATGATGTAGCTTTCAAAATCATATCAGTTAAGAATATAAAATTGCTCTCTCAAGTTTTTTAAAAAAATTGGTTAGCATATTAAATTTAACATGTATCAGAGCCAGGTCGAGAGTTCAAACCTCATTAAAAAAATATTTTTCTCTCTTTATCGTTCATGTGATGGACTGAGTTAGACCAAAATTATTAGCAGCTTATACGTGAGGAAGAATGTTAAGAATATAAAATCATTGATGTTATTTTTCCTAACGACTTAAGCTTCTAGAATAATTGGTTAGCACATCAAATTTAAGCTCTATTTGACATTATTAACGGTTTGACAAGTGGATAACGATCTAATTAACGGATAATAAATTAACTAACGGATAGCGAATAGCGGATGATGATTAACGATTAGAGGTCGTAATAAGTAAATGTTTAATAAACTTAGCAGTAGAATTAGCTGATGAATATACAATGACATAATCAGACATATGATAATTATTTAATTTAAGAACTATACAAATTGTATTATAATACAAATAAATTAAATATTTATATCTTAATTAACTAAAATAAATTTCACAACTAATTTTTTTTATTAAAATATATAAAAATTTATATTGACAATAATTTTTATATAGTGCATCCATGATATAAAAGTATTAATTGCGAAATTAATTTTTATTCATTATTAACATATAAATCATTTGCAATTAATTAATAATTAATATAAAAGGAAATATAGTTAAATGATTATAAAATAAAAAAATGAGAAAATAATAAAATAAGTTAGAAAAAAATCATGTATTTGAATAAGAGCAAAATAAAAAAAATTATAAAATGCTAATATCTAAACGCTAAATGATAGTTGAAGTAGCTTTTCAATATTTTCATATGAAATGATAAACGCTATTTATTTTTGTCATTTATCAAACAAAAAAATTAGCGTTTGAATCGTTAAACGCTACTTGAAATGCTAATTTTGATGTTACTAAACATAGCTTTAATATGTTATCAGAGGTCAGAGATTAAGAGTTCAAATCTCGCTTATCTCTTATTAAAAAAAGTGTCTTTCTCCCTTTATTGTCTACGTGGTGAGATTGACTAGATCAAAGTTGTCAGCAGCATGCACGTGTGAGAGAGTGTTAAGAATATAAAATCAATTATGTTAATCTTTTTAACGATTTAAGCTTTTAAAAAAATTGTTTAGGACATCAAATTTAACAATATCATCACTTCCTAGTGTTTTTTTTTTGCAAATTAAATTGATCAAGAGTAAAGTGAAAAAATATCAATCATAATTGAGGTAGAATGAATAATAGTTCCTTATTATTTAAGTAAAGATGTCGAGGTTGAGTCTTGGTGAATGTAAAAAAAAATTATTAAAAATTTCATCATGGATGATACCAAATTAATTATGCTAGTGGATTCGTGGATAGGTGATTTATGTATAACTACAACAGCGTGAATTGGGAGAATCGGCATCGGATGAGTGACGATCCAAAGAGAAAAATAGAGTGAACATGGCTATATTTGCAAATGGCCATATGAAAAGTCTAAACATAAATTGAATTCAGATTTAAATTGACTATTTGTGTAACAAAGAATTTCTTTCTCTTTCTACCTATCCTAGTTACATGCTTTCGACCTCATAATTTAGGCCCCGTATGGAATGGAACTAGGGATGGCAATATTTTTCACCCCCTGCGAGTCCCACGGGAAATCCTCGATCGGGGCTCCGAATTCGAAAAATTTTTCTTTCGCGGGTTGAAGATGGGGGAATAATTATCCTCAAACCCTCTTTTGAAGATCGCAGCGGGGGGAGTTGTCCTCGAATCCTCTTTTGGAGATTGGAGCAAGGGGAGTTGTCCCCGCTCCGCGGGGCTTCGAATCTCTACATCCCAAATAATAAGTGGGTGTAAGAAAATAGTCCCACATTAATAGTAGTAGCAAAGTGAGAGTAAATAGACAAGTATAAATGAAGGAGGAGACTAATGGGTCAATATTGAATGTTTATGGAGAAAGTTTATCTTTGAATATTTTTTAAATTTATAATAATAATTTTTATCAAATTATCTCTTAGTAAAAAATTAATAAAAAATTTTGATTGAACCAAAAAATGCGGTTCAACTTGATTTTTTCAGTTTTGACCGATTTTTTATTGATTCGATTTAATCTGATCCAAACTAGGATCGGACCGCAAGGTTCGAGGTCCCCGCGGGGTTTCGAACTCTCACGAGGATCGTGGCGGAGGATAAAATTTTCTTCGGACCGAGAATTCGGGGTCGGGGGCAAGTCGACGAGGTCGGGGTGGGGGGAGTATTCCTCGTCTTGAATAGGATCAGGTGCCACTCCTAAATGGAACCAAGTTAGAATCAGGTTCAGCGTGGTTCCCCAAACAAGGGCCTTTCATCTATCCACCCTTTTTTTTTGTTTTCTTTTTTTTTATTTGACCTTTATTTTTTTCTTTTCAACTTTTTTTCATTTTCCACTTTTTCATTTTTACCTTTCTTCTAGAAAATAATTTATTTATTAAATATAAAATATTTATGATAAAGTATTAATATAATATAATTTATTACTTTTTTATTTGAAAAAATATTTTATCAAATATAATTAATGTAAAAATAATTTTTTATATTTAAATAATATATTTTTAACAAAATTTTTCCATATTTTTATTTATATTTTTAATTATTTAATAAATTATACTTTTTATATATAATAACTATTTTAAATTCAAACACTCGCTAAAAATTAACAGTTTAATGGAGAGTTGGGAGCACCCTACTCCTATTGTATCAGCCATTAGATCATGAATTAAAGGTTCTGATCTGCGTGCGTATGGAAAGCCTTTGATTCACGATCAGATGGCTGAGATTCGATCTTTTTTCCCCACTTTTCTCATGATTTTCGACGGCTACAGTTCTCGGGCGGCCGCCGTGAGGGTTTTTAGGGTGGCGGCGACAAGTGGTCACGAGGCGAAGCCTGTGAGGGGTCGCAAGGTCGAAGCGGAATCGTCGGCGTGTGGTCAAAGCATTGGCGTGCGACAAGTGAGAACGAAGCGCCTGCGACGGCGAGGGCTTCTCATGTGAGATCGGAGTGCGCCTAGCGGCGTGTGGCACAAGCATTGATGAGGGGCTTCTCGAGCGAGATCGAAGCGCGCCCGACGACACTGGGATGACCTGTGAAGGGGCTTCTCAAGCGAGATCGGAGCGCACTCGACAACGATGGTGACCTGAGTAGGAGCTCCTCGAGCGAGATCGGAGCGCGCCCGGCAATGTCGATGACTTCTCTAGCGTCGGTGTAGACGAGGAGCTTTTCGAGCGTCGATGTCGGGGAGGGGCTTCTTGAGCGTCGACGGCGTTCGGCACGAGAGCGGACGACGAGTCGAGAGGCCATTAGGAAAAAAACAAATTTACATCGTCGGATCTAGATAGAAGGCCATGAGGAAAAAATAGATCTGCACCGTCGGATTTTGATCCGACGCTTGAAAATTTGTGCTTGATTCCAATAGTTGAATTTAGATCTAATGACCGATATAATGGGAAGTTGGGAGCACCCATATTAAATTCAAAAATTAATCCATCACATTAATTTTTTCTTATAACATTGTTATGTTCCACTTCATCCAAAATGAAAATGCATATCGAATTAATCTGTCAATTCAACTATTCACTGAGAACTTAGAAGAAACTACGGTACCATTTTCAAACGCAGTCTTAGGGGTCATTTGGGAAGTGTAACCGAGTGGAATCAGACCTTTAGTTATTACTTAAAAAAAATAAAAATTTGTCCTATATTATAAAAGTAAAAGTTTGGGTCTTTTATGAAATTCGCCTTAAATTAAACGCACGCATGAACATGATATATCATTTGAGAATTCTGTGAATTCAAAATGGGTGCACGCGTGGTTAATTTATAAATCCAAGATGGTTTTTAATAAGTCTTTATTAAAGTGAAACTGCGACTTATAATGGATTTTAGTCCACGCAAATACTGGATCGATCCCTATATATATCTTCTTTCTTTATTTGCCTTTTAGTTTGCCTTCTCTTGGGCTCTCTCTCTCTCTCTCTCTCTCTCTCTCTCTCTCTCGCGTTAGAATTAGAATGACAGGCGGCGGAGGTGAATCATTGTATCCTGTCATCGTTGTGACGACGTTGATCTGCATGCTGCCGGCGAACGGAGAGCTTCCATACGAAGGGGGAAGGGAAGAAGCGCCGGCGATAACGACAGTGAGCCTTTTGGGAGAGCTGCCGCCTGCCGTCTTGGTCATGCTTTGCCTCCTGCTCTTCTCTCTCCTTGGCCTCCTCATGCATCAGACGTAGTAGCTAATTCATTATTAATTAATTAATTAGCCACTGGTATATATGTATGTATTGCTTAATTAATTTGCAATTATGTACACATGCAGTTGCATGCATCATATATGTAACTTTAATTTGCATCATAGGTTAAAGTTAATAATATGTTCGCATTAATCTCCTTTGTATTTTTTGATTGCATCGAGTGTATGTAGGATCAATCATGCATGTCTGCTTAGCTCTAGGGTAGGAAGAAAAAAATAAAAATCTAAGACGAGGCTTGGTGGATCGGTGGGGATGATATGGCAGAATTTAATTTCTATCTAATTATCTAATAAAAATAAAAATGAATTCTTAACTTTTCGGAAGCTATAATTTTGATGGGTCAATGGTGTTTATCATAATTTATCGAAATTTGGGGTATAATTTCACTCAAATTGTGACATTTAGTGGTTAATGGTCATATGATTGTGTCACGCAATAATAGATTAATAGGCTTGGCGGTAGGACTAGGACTGGAAATTGGGGAAACCATGCACGTGTACATTAATTGTTTCTTTGGAGACCAAAAAAACAAAAAAAGGTTATTATAATTAATTTCCACATGCATCTTAATTAATGGTCCATCTGTGGCACCCTCTAATCATGAGGGCGATGTCTTAATCACATAAAAAAAAACAACCGACGAAAGAGAAGTCACAACGCGACGCATCGAGTAATTAAGTCATAATTAAGTCATAATTAAATATTAATCTGATGACGATCGAGAGTTTATACTCGTACATGTCCTAGACATAAACATGTTATCCAATAATACATCATGAATTTGCCACCTAAACTAATTAACTTTGTGATTAGTTAATGGTTCATTTGTTTACTAATGCCATCACATGATCGTGGTGCATGTGTTATGCACGTAATATTTATTCATAGGAACTCAATTATTATGAACGTAATTTTAACGTTTTACCACAAATTTTAATATATATATATATTATATATAATATATATGTATGATGGTTGTAATAAAACCATGAAATAGAATAATGTGTTCTTTAGAATTAATGGCCTTAATTAAGTTTGTGAAACTATTCATAACATAGCTAATTTAATAGAGGTTATCTACACTTTGATGTAGAGCACTTATTTCTTATTAAGTAATTAATTTAATAATTCTATTTTATGATTAGATTAATGATATGCTTTTTAGATTAATAATATATACTTATTAAGATAATTTGACAATAAATATATATTTATTTTATTAATATAATAAGTAAAATAAATCATCTACATCCCTTCTACATCAAATGCTCTACATATACATTTTTCTCAATTTGAAAAAAAAATAATACAGTAAAAAATCTCAGGGAGTTTGTTTGATTGCAAATGACGAAGACATTTGCAACTTGAACTCCATTAATGACAAGTGCCGTATATTGAGTGAGCAATCAAACATTGATGATGACATATGTTTGGCATGAGTTAGATTTGATGTTTGGATGGAAAATGTAATGATGAGAATTTGAATAGTTAATTTGATAGATAAGTTTTTGTATGTGTAAGAATAAAATTTATTATGTTATGAAGTATAAAATTATAGTAAATTAAAATATTATGTAATTAAATTTTTTTATAATTTTATTATACTATAATAATAAGCAAAATCTTATAACTAATTAATAAAATATTTTTAATTATTGATCCAAATAAAATTATTTCTAATAATATATTAATATATATATTAAATTAAATATTATTATTATATATAGGCCTAAAAGTAGCAACACCTACTTTCAGGCCTATATGTAAAACTTAAAAAAAAGTACATCATCCGGTTCTCACAGGAAGTAAAGTTCTTGCTCAAAGCAAGAACTTGATTTTCAAGTGATGTTTGATCAAAACTTGAGTTCATCTATAACTTTTTTTTTCTATTGGTGTTTGGATGAACAAGCTAGAACTAGGGCATGTTCTCACCCTAGTTCTAGCTCCCAAACACAATCTTTAATTCTCCTAATATTCAATGAATGCACAGCTAAAAACAATACACATGCGTGACACATATGCATGTACTCATGTGTTCAATCTATTTAACTTTATTTGTTTTCCCATGGATTCGGAGTCGTCAGATTCGAGAGGGACGGACGAGGTGAAGGCGCGAGATGGATCGAGCAGTTCGCGTGGTTCTTCTATGCGTGACGAACGATTCGAGCGGATCGAGCAATTCTCTGCATGACAGATGAGATGGGCGATGACGGTGCGGGATATCGACTTGCGGTTCTTCTTTGCGTGACGGATGAGATGGGCAAAAACGATGTGGGATCTCGACGATTCTTTTGTCGCAAGTCTAGACGGGCAAGATTCACGACAAACGAATGGACGAGACGCACAGATCATCGCAGATCACCGTCACCACCGCCCTCTGCCCTCGCAGGTCATGGTAGATCGTCGCCGCCCTCATCGTGT